>JAJJWW010007176.1:0-203226 GCA_023531295.1 Papaver armeniacum
TATGATATTTAGGGCTGTCAATGGATATTCGATATCCGGTAGCCGTTTCCGAATATCCGAATTCCGGTAGGTTAATATTCGATAACCTTAACGTAACGGATATCCGTTTATTAACATAGCGGTACCGGTTAAGGGAGTTTCCGTTAGGTTAATATCCGATACTGTTGGTGTATAACTATATCATAAAATTTTCGGAAATTTTTGGATACCTAATACCCTTTAGGTTTACTCTTTAGCCATTTGATTACGTCTCTCCTAAGTAAATATCGGAAATTATCGAATATTAACGGAAATTATTGAATATTAACTTAAAATTATCGGAAATTATTGGAAGTTTTTTTTGTATCATGAGTAGATAACGGAAATTATTGGAATAATATCCGATATCCGATAGCTTATCCTTAACCTTATCGATATGGAATTTTTGGATTCCGACGGATATTATCGGATACCGGATATCCGATAACCATTAACCTTAACCTTATCGGTAT
This sequence comes from Papaver armeniacum, assembly GCA_023531295.1. Lineage (NCBI taxonomy): Eukaryota > Viridiplantae > Streptophyta > Magnoliopsida > Ranunculales > Papaveraceae > Papaver > Papaver armeniacum. Next base: position 492 of record JAJJWW010007176.1, read on the forward strand.
TGCCAATATCCGAAGGATTTTTATCCATTGACAGCCCTAATGATATTGTCTATAGTTGAATGGTTTTTTTTTTTTTTTTTTTTTTTTTTTTTTTTTTTTTTTTTTTTTTTTGGTCAAACCATCTCGATTCAAATATAACTCCTTTTGTTTTTGAGAGGGCTAGAAGTACTTGAACACTGTTATCTATTTGATGTGGAAAAGGTGTGTATCCCATGTAAAACTCTCTACCAATGAAAATGTATCGTCTAAAAGGTGAAGCCATATGCCCCTATGTTATGAAAACTTTAAACACTCATGAATTTTTTTCCCCGGAGCGTGAATGTCCAGTGGGATGAAATCCACTTATTAGATTATTGTATTATAATCAGTAGCTTCAACAAAGTTATGTTGTAGTTGAAAGCACATGAATCTCAATCTTTGTGGAATGACTCACAGAAAGTGACATGAGTCGGAGTTTATTTTTCTTCCATTTTTCTACTTCATTCATAATACTAACGAACCAGTATGTGTTAAAGTATGCAAACAAGAGATCCACTGTTTTTAGTAAGCTATCCAACCTAAAGTAAGTGGTTGACATGCAAAACGGGATTCTCTTGACCCGTTGAGATGAAGAAATTTCTCACATTAAGCTAATCGTAGAAATTTTGAAAATAAAAACAACCCCAAAGTAATGAGGGCTAAGCGTACCGATTTTTCTGAAGCATTGTGAATATGGACATATATATCATGAGACAAATATGTATTTTTGTCTACGATAGTAATGACACAAAAGTACTGGCATCAACTGAATATGGGATCAAGCCAAGATGTAATTATAGCTCGCATCAAAAATAAATTGTTACTGGTATTGGTACGAAAAATGTAATGCAGGTACCATAGTAGCAACTGATTTCCGTAGGAAGGTGATGCTTTAAACATCAACTTTAATGAGAAGAAGAACTTTGACTGGCCAATTGATTATTTAATTGAATTAGATCCAATGTCTGCGTTTATGAAATGTAAAGTACATCATTCCCACGAGACATAAATTCTCTAATGCACTTGAGATATATCTGGATGAAAAATATATCACCCCCCCCGAAACGTAACATATATCCACTCTAAAGTACTTGAGTTGAATCCCAATTTTGTTACGCAATAAGGCCACACCACTTATTAAATCTCTCAAGACTCACTGTCTAACCGATAGTGGTTTTTCTCCCACTAATTTAAGGAATATACACTAGTTTTTGAACTAATTCCTTATAATTTGACTACGATGATAGGATCATCGAGCGAAGCACAGCTCAAAATTTGTTTTCAAGATAGAACAAAGACATCACAAAATCTCTACATGTACCGAGAGATAATCACACCTTGTTAAATTCCAAAGAAACCCATGCAAATGGATATCATGTGGAACCTCACAGTGATGAGAATATAAATTGATTGCATCTTTTATAGTCTCTAATATATTTTGAAGAAAATATATTTTAGAGAAACTAATAAGTCAATCTGGTGAAATGTAAATCACTATAGTATTTGGATTATTGAATCCATATTGACTCCAACGATGAAATGTTGGGAATTGACTCATACAGGCTTTGACGTAACCATAAAGGCCCTTTGGTTGTGACATGATGTTTCGTTTTGAAAGGAATCATGCGTACATCACTGTGTTTGAGTGGACGAGACAATGGGAAAAGGAGTATATCTCTCAATAAGTGTTCTCTAAAGTACTAGATGCACAACCCTCCTTTCCATTATGCTTTTAGGTAAGAACGCATATCACTCAATTTTACAAAGTCTTCAGTAAAACAGGATCGATACCATCCTAAGATGCAAATGGTAAAAAAAAAAACATTCCATATTACAAAGAAAATGAGGTGAAATTTAGAAAAATATTCATGCACACTGCGGACCATTAAAGTGACTTATGGCTCTGGTTGGGCTGTCAATGGGTACCCATTTACCTGGAACCGGACCGGACCCGTCTTATTCGGGTCCGGTTCTGGGTCCTTATATGGTATCCATTAACAATTTTAGGACCCGTCGAGTAGACCCGATAAGGATCCGGTTTTATCGGGTCCTTATCGGGTCTACTCGACGGGTACCCGCGGTTCTCAGGTACCCGGCAAAATGTATAGAATCTTTAAAAAAAACTGCATCTCCTAATAATTTCCTGTAATTCCATCTACATAATATACTGTATACCGTTATGATTGTCCCGATTTCTCAAAGGGAAGGATCAGTTCAACAGGTGATAGCATTATGATAATTTCAATCAGTTCAAGGGGATCAGTTCAAGAGGTGATATCATTGATGGTCTCAATTATGCGGAAACCTAAAAAATCTTCCCTGTATGATTGTTGAGAAATCAGTTCAAGCAGTAACTAATAATTTATTTAATCGTATATTTCAATAATAAGTTGTTAGTTGTTACTAGGCTAGATCTTTTAGCCAGTTTCTTTCTGTCTATAGGTGGCGGAGATAAGGGTGTGAATCTTAGATTCTGTTATTTCTAACAATAGTTAATTCTTAGCATAGTATCAAAGATACATATAGAATATAAAGCTTTTTATATTTGAATCTGTGAATGACATCGATAGTTAATACTAACATAGTAATATTTTTGAGTTGCAGCCAATTGATGACGACAATGATTTTGTTCATGAGAAGATAAAGACTGTGGTTTAACTTTTCTCGAACTGTTATTTAGATTTGATGATCTTAATTGGATAATTAAGGCCCATCTCAGTGACATTCTAACTTAATTTTATTTTTCATTCAACGAACAATCAAGAATTAAGCAAATATTTCTTGATACCGTTAAATACCGGACGAAAATTACCCATTGTTTTATGGGTCCGGTTCGGGTCTATGAAGTTGGGAACCGGACCCGGAACCGTTAGGACCCTGAACCGGCAAAAATAATAGGGTCCGGTTCTGGGTCCTATGGTACCCGGGAGGACCCAGACCCATTGACAGCCCTAGCTCTGGTGAATGTTTTGGCATTTTAGACTAGTTATAGTTCCCAAGAAATTTGCGTTTGGAAACTACTAGCACATATTTTACATTTAAAGGCTCACCACCCTTTGTAAATGCTAGCGAGTGTACATCAAAAGGACTTGATAGTTATTGCATGTTTAATAGGATCAATGTATAGCATCCTATACCTCATGGTCTCGCAAAGGCTATCATCAAAGGTTACAGATGGTGCCTAAGGCATGGTTATGCGTACAAACCTACCTTTTATTGCTTTGGGGATATGCAATATTACATGCATCTTTACTTAATTCGTTTTAAAACCCAATATTAGTCAACCTTTTCTGCGTACCAGTTGGTAACTGGATTTAAGCCTGACATCCGCGTTCTTACGCATTTTTGGTTGCATTATATATGTGCCATTACGACTTCACATCGTATTATAATGGGTCTTCAAAACTGTTAAGTAGTTATGTTGGAAATGGAGTTCCCAACAATAATCTGCATTTTAAAACCTTTGGCAGGAGATCTCTTACCGCTAGATTTGCGGGTTGCCATTTTGATGAGACAGTCTTCCCGTCGTTAGGGGGAGATAAGAAAAATTATTTTCTAAGGGAACGACAGGAATTGTCGTGGTGTGTTCCCACTGTGTCTCATATTGATTCTTGTACTCCACAAATGTAAATGTGAAGTGACAAAGAATAATCGATTTTAGAAAGTGCACTGATATCGAAAACGTGACAAGATCACACTTACCAGCTGCAAATATTCCTGCAAGGTTAGAAATCCTCAGTATGGGGTACACCATAGACTAAGGTGTTGTAACTACACTTGGTGGAAGTGTAGTTAAAGCCGTGACTCCACAAAGGAAGATGGAGAGACCACCAGGTCCGATCAATACTCACCTAGAAAAGAAGTAGATGAGTAAGGCACAACCTAATTTGTATCATTAATGAAATCATCTCATTTGATTGTCTCTGACTATGTCTATGAATCAATAATGGAGGACGCTATGAAGTTTGATGATTCCAGAGAACAATGAAATCCTAAAGATTATGAGAATGCACACGAGTCAATGGAAAGATCATGCGAGCATATTGATGATTGATTTGATATACACTTGCTTAAGGAAATAAAGCAAGATGAGATCGAACCAAGCTCCTTGTTGCTTAATGTAAACGAAGAGAATATTTGGCCTATACAATCCAGGTAGAACTTGGTTCTTTGACAAATATACAGGTATTTGGTGTGGTGGTGCTAACCAACCAAGTGTAAAGCCTATTGGACATACATGATTAATTTGTCACAAAGCATAATGAGAAGGAAGCAGTCTTAAAGTATAAAGACTCGCCTTGTGGCACGAGGTTTCTCACAAAGATCTGGAATAGTTCTTTTGTAATGAACTTCATAGTGTTCCGCTACTCAGTTAGCTTGGTAATTTCAAAAGGACTTGAAATGCAGCATATGTACATGGTTGTTACGTATCTCTGAAAGAAACAAGAGATAAAAGATATTTACAAAAGTACTTGATAGCCTTTTGTTACCCAAATCAAGTGACTCTAAACCACAGAGTGCGTTTACAGTTAGATAGAACGCTCACTTATAGATAGCAATCAGGTGGATGTGGTATACCCGTCTAAGTGGCTATTTGATTTGGAGGATAGACAAGTAAGTTATTTTTTTCCTTGCGTATTCACAAGAATGTTCGATTTGGAATTGTAGCTATATATGTCGATGGTATAGACATGATGGGTACTCTTGATGTAATAAGATACCTTAAAAGTTATTAGAAATCCGAATTTGAGATGAAAATGGGAAAGCTCGGCCGAATCTTTGAGCTTGTGGTATATTATTCACCCGGTTTGCATATGTCTAAATTTGTCAAGCAATTTAATAAATACATGCATCCCGATAGCACTCCATGATTAGTCGAGGTTCAAATGTAAGTAAGTGACCATTTTCGTCTAAAGGAAGATGACGAAGATGTGTTGGGGATGAAATTCCCATATCTAAGTACAATATACGCATTTTTGTACTTAGTATAAGTAATATACTCGATTAAATTTTACATCCTCGGGAACTTGTTAGCTAGATATAGCTCTCACGCCAACGCAATGTCATTGGAATGGTACAATGAATGTACTCATGTACTTAAAAGTAACCATTGACATGAGTTTTTTTTATCCCTGCAAAGACATAAAAACGAATGCTAATGAAAGTGCAATCCAAAAGTTGTTGATTATGAATGAACAATAATCTCTTCTCCAACGAAAGTAATCAGGGGGAGATATGGTAGACTATTTTCTAGGTCATTACCGATATTCAGTTTCGAAAAGTACATGACTAAGGAATTGTCTGGAACAACTCTGAAAGTAATCAGGGGGAGATGTCGACATCAGGGGAGGATCCAAGGATATGATGTCGACATATTTTATTTCGAAATTGAAGCCGTGTTGTACTATTTTTTCCTTTGATCGAGAATAGTTTTTCCCAAAGTGTTTTGTTACTCGACAAGGTTTATAGTGAGACAACACTAAAAACATCAAGTATGTTGAACGTTGAAGACATAAAGATCGTCGTTGATATTACTGAAAATATCTGAATCAAAGAAATGAAACGCGATAGTCTGTTAAGAAATGGAACAGAATCAACAACATGGTCTTATAAACATTCAAGTCACCAAAGTAAAGTGTGATAAACTCCTTTTGGCTACATTAGACTAATGAAAATTGTCTGACATCAGGGGGAGCATCTAATGGTTTGTTGAACTATTTTCCTTTACCGAGGTTGCTTTTTCCCACATGGTTTTGTTACTCGGCAAGGTTTTTAATGAGACAACAACAAACACCGGGAATGTAATTTCCCATCTAAGGCTATTGTCTTTCCCACGAGGATTTTCTGCCTTAAGAGTTGTGAAGCAACTAGTCAATTTCAACGGAGCAAAGTGATCATCTGCAACAGATCACCTTTACTTGCATCTGTCACGTTGTACTCTTTCCCTTCATCAAGGTTTTATCCCACTGGGTTTTTCCTTGTCAAGGTTTAATGAGGCAACATATTCGAGTCCAACTATGTTCTAAGTTTGCTTAATTTGTACTCTTTTTCTTTAGTTCAGGTTTTGTCCCTCTGGGTTTTCCTGACGAAGTTTTAACGAGGCAATTAACTTAGACTCATCGATCTTTGAAGTTCGTATTGCATGTGATGAACTACATGCAAAGTACGAGACAACGTGTGAAGTACTACATATGAAGAGTTGTACCAAGTTTTATCCCACTGGGTTTTTTCCTTGTCAAAGTTTTAATGAGGAAATTGATTTCGGCACAAGTTATCAAGGAGAGGATGACATTTGAAGACTTACATTGAACACTATATGTGAAGTACTACATCTGGAGTTCCATTGTTGAATCGCACAAAGGGGAGTGTTAAAGTGCCCGTATCATGGATGTGCGGTCCAAAACGGAAATTTTTCGGTTATCCCTTTTCCATGTATAAAGTTTATTACATGTAACCACGGAACTCTCCGCTCTTTCTCTTTTCCCTACTATTCTACTGCAAAATTTAAGATTTAATGGTCTGGTATGTGTGGTCAACACCACAACCCAGCACCAGCACCTCCACCTCGTTTTACCACCTACCTATTCAACCTATTGCGTCTTCCTATCAATCCTTTTTGTCGGCCTCACGCTGTCGTCTCCTCTCTTTCTTGACCCCTCCCTCCCTCGAAAATGCTTCCCATCTACCGGATTTATACCCAAAAATATACCCCGCCTATGTGCCCACCCCCTATTGGTCCCCCGAAAGCTTTCCCAGACCCACCATTTCCCATCTACGGCTGTGATCCATGACACATAGGGGTGTATTAAGATGGTGTATGGAACCGGTAGATGGGAAGCAACTTCGTCCCGACCTCATCATTACATTTCTCTGATAAAGACTCAGTTCTTTATCAGAGTTTCCTTCTGTCATCAACAGAGTCAACCTCGATCCTCGCAAAAAGAACAAAACTAATCGAATCACCACCGTAATTTCCTCCAAGGACAAAAAGCCTATCAAGGTAAATTACGATACTGTATGTACAGGACTATATTTAATAGATTGATTCGCAGGATCTTATGTGATCCTTTTGTCGGTCTATTTTGGGAGGACTAGATTATGAAATATGAAGCCTTAAATTTTGCTTTCATAAGATATATCCCATGATCACCATGATGAAAGTTCTTTCCGGGTCCCACTGATTGATTGTGTACTACGTCTGCGTGTCACTTCAGTGGTAGTTTTGTGATGAAAATGAATGAAGTCATGAGCCAATCAAGATCTCTTAATTCATTTACTCTAGGCAATACTCATGAGGAATCATGACGTCTTAAATGGTCAGTCTATGTATGCATGAGGTCATGCCGTCATGGCATTGTTTGTGTATATGTATGGATGATATGGGTCTGTCACTGTGTATTGATTAAGGAGGGGTACAAAGGACAGGGCAGCAGAGTGGGTCTGGGAAAGCTTTCGGGGGACCAATAGGGGGGTGGGCACATAGGCGGGGTATGTTTTTGGGTATAAATCCGGTAGATGGGAAGCATTTTCGTGATGAGGTAAAACGAGGACATGGTACTTGACTAATGAAAAAGTTAGGGGACAAATATGTCAATTTTGGTCTGAGATGAACACAAAGGTCGATGTAACCTGTTTGTCAGCCAAGACGAAATTGGTAAGGACGGAGTCATTAGAGCAGTTCCTATGGGATGAACAAACTCAGAGTTTGTTCATTTTGCTCCCATTATGGAATGAACAAACATGAAAAATGGATATTTAAATCAACAAATCTGTTGATTTGAACATCGAGTCGGAACATCTGGCGCACGTCTGTGTCAAGACGGCGACATCTCTACAAAGCGGCGTCGAAGAAAAACGCCTTAGACGTTTTTATAACCAAGCAACGCGTCCTTAGTTAGAACTTATAGCGTCTGTATTAGAATCGCCGTCATCGACTCTATTGCGCCATCGGCTCAATCTCGAACATTTGCAAAACCCTTTGATCCAACGGCTACATTTTTTGAATTCTATAAATACTCCTCATTTCAACTGTAAATTCTCACATTCTACACATTCTTCACTCTCAAATCATCTACAAAAATGCCTCTCAGAGTTCGTGTTGTTAGATTCACTCAACAAGAGGATTTAGCTATTTGCAGAGCCTACGTTTTCAAACACTAGATATTACAGTGATGTTGCTAAAGAGAATATCTGTCGACGTTCGGCGGAAAGTTTTTTGAAATGTTCATTGGCTGAAACGATGAACATTAATGGGCGTGATTGTCGCGGTTGGCGCATCGTTTTAGTGTAATTAGTTGTAATGTATCTGAGTTCATCGCTCAACTAATGGAGAATCACAAAAATAAGCTCAACGGTGAAGCAGAACATGAAGTGGAACCCAGAACTCTAGCGATATGGCCAGCATCTCACCGCGGTCGTCAGTTCGAATTCCATGCTTGTTTCAACATTCTTAGGGTGCTCAACAAATACAATCCCTACATCCCCCTAGGAATTCCACCAACCGCCGAGAATTGACGATGCCTATGTAGTAGTTGTTTTAATCTGATGTATTTTTTTTATTCTCATTTATGGTGTGGTTGTTCAATGCAGTATGTTTTTATTTATGAAATTGATGGTGCAATGTTTAATCGAAGAAAAACTTAAATTACTTAATATTGATGGTTTTAGATAATCGTAATAACACACAATAAACAACAAATTAAATAACATAATACCTTAGTGAATCGATTTGTCCTACAACTTCAATCAGCCCACTCCACCAAAGAACACCTGGGACATTCCCAGAAATGCCTTCCATATGTGTATTCCTCAGAAGAAGTCCGCAAATGCATAAAAGTCCTGCAATCGGGCTTTGAGCATGAACTGATTCTCTGTGGACAATGTTTGTATTCGTGATCTCCATATCCACAATGCTTGCGAGTAACAATAACTCCTTCTTCAATTTGGCTATAAGTTTGAAGTTTTTGCAGAGTGTTGCAATCTTTTCTTCTTCTTGTTTTTTAATCTTCATAGCATCATCTAGCATATGTAGTTCCTCTGGACAATTGGGATCTCGACATTGCAAATACCTGAGCTTTTCCGGTTGTGATTCAATCACCATTCGGATGCGTGAACAACCTTCCCGCGGATATTTTGAATACATCCAAGGACATTGCATAAGACTGTGGTTATCCATGAAACATAATGGCATACCTCTTTTGCTTCGACACATAATATTTGCTTCGCTTTGCCTTAAGAAAACATGGTGGATGATGAGAAAGAAATCGGTTGGTTTGGTTTAGAATAAAACCTAGTGATGTATTTATAATAGAAAATAGGCCTTGGTAATTCAAGCGGGCGCTCAAAGGAAAGTCGCGGGCGATTTTACTATAAACGCCAACGGCTAAATTTCCATTTCCAAGGCAAACTTTTCTTTCTCGACCTATAAATTGCATTCCTCCCATCTCCAAAATAACATCTTCTTCTTCTTCTTTTTTCGTACATCTCTCCTCCTTTGCAGAAATGTCTGTTAGAAATCGTGGTCCCAAGTTTACTCAAGAAGAGGATAGAACTCTATGCAAATCATATTTCTTTCATAGGGTAATCACTGGTGTTGTTATTTCTCATGACAGTTCTTTTTGGGAGAACGTTTTTTCAACGTTCGTCTCAATGACGGGAAACCCAGGAAACCCAGATGCTCGTCGATTGCGTGCTCGGTTTCATTCTATTAGGCTTGCATTCTAGCCATTTCTTGCTCTGGTAATAGAAATTGATCGATAAAAGTTCAGCGGTGTAACTGAAGATGAAGTGATCCAAACAGCTCTTGATAATTGGGAGGAAGCTCACGGTTAGCCTTTTAAATTCTGGCGTGTTTCATAATTCTAAAAGATGGTCCATCTCAAGCACATCGTTCTGCACTTGAATGTATTGTAGTAATTTACAATGGAAGAAGATGTTGCTCTTGTTCGATGTTGGTTACATTGTATGGTGAGACCAATGAACAATGACAATTTCTGGGAAAGAGTATTGGGACATTTTGTAGCATCGCGGAACGAATCCATAAGAAACAGTAAGAGCCTAGAACTAAGAATTGCATTCATCACTAGTGAAGTCAAACATTATACGGAAGTATTATGGATGGTTCATCGTAGCAATTCTGGATTATCCAACGAAGAACTGAAACCATCGCTCAGGACCAAGTTCCGAAGAAGCGGGAGAGTTTAGGCATTTTGAATGCTATGAACTTTCTGAGAGAGAATGTATTTGGATTTGATGTAGTTTGATGTTTTTGTTGTGGTTTATTAAAATGTAGTTTGATGTTATTTGCAAGTCTAATAAATTGTAATAAATTTCACTTAATCTGAAGTGGAAATCTATTTTAAAATATAAACATTTTCATTCATTGATATTACTGCCAATTCTTTTACAAGATATAAACTTAGACAATAATAAAAACTTCAATAAAAATGTTTATCTTCATTTGACGTATTTTACATTCAACGCGCTCTTTGACAGTTTCACCTTTGTTTTTGAATTTTTTGTTGTTAACTTTCAAAACTGGAGCTCTTCTTTGCCTTTTAGCGGAACATTTTCTTGGAGCAACTTATAAAACTTGCACTTCCCTTTTACAATTTTCAATCTTTTTAAAACTCCCACATATCTTAGAAACAGCAGCTTCAAGTTTTGCATCGCAAAAAAGTGTGATCGCCTTTTCAGCCATTTTTAGAAGAGAAAATTCATGTGAATTGGTGTGAGTGAATTGTTTGAAGATGGTGGTAATTTATAGAGGTAAAAAGTGAAATTCAAATTTTAAAAAACTACCCATCGGCGTTCGTGGCAAAAACGCCGACGCTTTATCTTCAGACGCCGCTTTGGTTCTTCCGTCGCCAGCGTTTTAACCTGGCTCGCGCGCATATTAGTCTAACGCCCAATGCTTTACCATAGTGGAAAATCTAGTTTGGACATCCACCTAGCTGAACAAAAAAATTTGTTTGTTCATTCCCACAGGAATTGCCCTTAAGGACGGGATAAGGCGGTGGTCAGGTGGTGATCTGGAGAATATGTTATGAGGTGAGCTCTGTTTTGGGAAACTGGGTGGTGGGGAATGACGCCGGAGCACTGACATATTAGCGCCTTAACTGGTCTTCGCGACCCTAAGCATGTGTCTGGCTGACGGCATAAAGCTGGAAAACATCATTCGTCTTACCAGTGGCGAAACCAGATTTTCAAAATAGGGGGGGCTAAAAAAAAATTGCCACAACCAAGTTAATGCGAGAAGGAAACACCACTTCTTCTTCAACTAAGACTATTCCTTGAACAAAACAATGTAAAACAACAATGTGCTCAATAGACTCCGACTCCGACCATTGGAAATATGGGAACCCATTGTGTGTGCATGCCCAAAGTCCATCTTGGGTGGATGAGTAAAGTCATATGCTTGACTTTTTCAAAGGAAAAATCCTTCTCCAACTAAGTAATCCATGGTGAAACATGTGTCTTGTTTCTTTCCACCATGTGTTTGCATGATGCTAACAAGTGTTTAATCACTTACTCCATGTGTTTAGTCCATGCTAACAAGGGTTAGAACTTGCTCCAAGTGTTTGGTTCTTCCTTGACACTTTCCAAGAGAGGATACTTGGAGTTTAAGTATAAATAGGCTTCTAGTTTCATTTGTTGAAGCATAATAATAAGAAGAAAAACACAACAACTCAATAGTAATGAGTTTAGCAAGAGATAAATCAAGTATGGAGATTAATCTAGAGAGTTCTATGTGAGCATTAATTCAAAGCTAGAGAGTTCTAAGTGAGCATTCAAGTTCGTGAGAAAGTCTTCTAGTATTCAAACATTAGTTGTAGAATCACCAAAATCACTTAGTATCCTTTGGAGAAGAAGTTGAAGTTCTATACGGTATTTAGTTTGTAGAAATATAGTTTGTGCTCGTTTTCGTGGTACATACTCACCGCCGAGTTTGGAGGTTCAAGAACTTGAAACGCAATTGATCCGTTGGTTCGACGTTATCCTCATTTGGAGCGATAAAAAGATACGAATTAATAACCCGCTTCCGCATTTGATTTGTTCAACTAACATATATATCTGTTATATATGACTAACATTGGCATCAGAGCCTTTTATGCGTTTTCGTTATTTTTTGAACAATGGACTAAACGGCTATTTCCTGAAAGGACTATGACCTAAAATTAATTATGTGGACCCATCACATTTGTGGTTCAATGCGTTCCAATTTTTGGCCTTACACCGACCATCCAATGGACCATGGACTAAATGGCCTCTGCCTGAAAGGACTACGACCTAAAATTAATTATGTGGAATCATCACCTTTGTGGTTGATTTAATTAATTTCATATAAATATAACATGCATGATATTAATATTTTTAAATATGATTAATTTGTTGAATCATGTTGTTTAATTTAATATCATAAGTTTGATCATAAGTGTCTTGCTCAAGAAAAATACTTAGTGTATGTGTTTGCAAAAATATATATTACTTTGTGTACTTTCAGAATTTTAGAAAAATATAAAAGTGGATTTTCATTACTTCTGAAACGGGGCATATTTTTATTTTATTTTTCATTAGTTGAAAATAATTTTAATAACAATTGTTTCCGAAACAGTGCATATTTTTGCTTTATTTTCGTTAGTTGAAAATAATTCGTGAGCGAGGTACTTTGAAAATTAGTAGCAAGAAACTCCTGATTTTGTGTCCGTTTTCCACATGATGTACTTTGTTTATATGAAGCTTATTTATCTCCGTTGATAGATAACTTATCATCATATCTTGGTTGATTCTAAGTGGTTTTATTGGCTTAAGTTATGTGCTTTACCAATATTTATTAGTCCAAATTAATTGATAGAGGTTATATTAAAATGCATATTTCAGTGATGATATTTATGAACCTAGCGAAATTTTCGATCTCGAATTTGTGTGAGTGTACACATAACGATAATGTCCATCTTTGTGCAATAAACATGTTGAAATGGCTAGCAAAAATGTGATTGCTTATCTCAATATAAGGATGACAAACTTGATGGAAAGAACTATGATGTATGGCATAGAAAAATCCGATACTTGTTGGATAAAGGAGGACAAATGGAACTCCTAAAAAATGAAATGGTCCGACATGCAGAGGGTCATACTACCCAACACCATCGTGATCTTGAAGCCTACGATGCATGGGTTAAAAAAGATCGTAGTGCACGCCACACTATGTTGAGTAGCATGCACAATGATCTTATTGGAGAATATGAGGATTTTCCTACTGCCAAGCAAATATGGGACCGACTAAAATTTGGCTTTGGTGGTACATCCACTACTAGACTTCGCAGCTTAGTGCTGAAATTTGAGGTTTACTGAAAGGATCCCAAGCATTCAATGACAGAACATCTAAGAAGGATGTCGTCAATGATTCGTGAGTTGAAATCTGCTGGGAATGTTCTTAGTGATGAACAACAAGTTTTAGCGGTGATAAGGTCATTGCCTTATTCTTGGGTGCATATGAAGCAAATTCTGACTCATAATGAAAGCATCAAGAATTTCTCTGACATCTCTCGACACGTTGAGCTTGATGCTGAGCACCAAGAGGCGACACATTTGGCTACCTTGTATGCTCAAGGTGAGCACAAACCACAAGGGAAGCGCAAGAACAATAGCCAGAGGGATGTTGAAAAGGCGGAAAAACCAGCTAAGCGCTGTCGTGGCAAGCGTGATGGCAAAATAGGCAAATCTAAGATGAAATGCTATAACTGTAGGAACAAAGGACATTTTGGCCGTGAGTGCACTGAGCCGAAAAAGGTATTTTGTCATTTAACTCTGTTTACACATCTGTGTGTTCACATGTAATGGTTGCTCACTGTCTCCATGAATGGATTGTAGATACGGGAGCAACAAAACATGTAGCTCGAGATCGAGCGGGGTTCGTAGATTATAGACGTATTTCACGTGGTACATATAGAGTCTATATGGGCAATGGCACATGTGAGGATGTTATGGGAATTGGCACATATCAACTCTCTATGCAATCTGGACGCATTTTAACACTTCACGATGCGTTATACGTACCAGGAATTCATCATAATCTACTTTCAGTTATTTTCTTCTTAGTTTAGGGTACTCTTTTAAAATAGAAGACGGTAGGTTGGACATCTTCTTTTATGGTACTTTGTTTGGACATGGTTATCTATGTAATAATTTATTTAAATTAGACTTGTTTAATTCTGTTTCTTCTGAGACTTTAGTGTCTGATGCTAGTAGTAGTAATGTTATTGACTCTGTAAATTGGCATGCTAGACTAGGCCACATTGGGAAAGACAGGATGACTCGGTTATCTCGAGAAGGCCATCTTGGCTCACTCGCTAAAGTTTCCTTACCCGTATGTGAACCTTGTCTAGAAGGAAAAGCTTGTAGAAAACCTTTTGGTAAGGCCAAACGTGCTACTCAACCTCTTGAGTTGGTGCATTCTGATATTTGTGCGCCTATGAACGTGAAAGCTAGATACGGTTATTCTTATTTTCTCACTTTTATTGACGATTATACGTGATTTGGTTATGTATATTTGATCTCTCACCGCTACGAAGCCTTGGATTGTTTCAAGCGCTTTGTTGCAAAAGTTGAGAATCAAACTGGGAAGAGTTTAAAGACTCTCCGTACTGACCGTGGACGCGAATATTTATCCGATATGTTCAGGGAATTTTGTGAGAGTAAGGGAATAACTAGGCAGCTTACTATTCCAAATACTCCGCAACAAAATGATGTTGCAGAGAGATGGAATGGAACATTATTAGATATGGTTAGATCAATGATGGCGCAAGCCAACCTCCCTGTTAGAGCACTGCTCGGTCGAACTCGCATGCGTTGTTATCTCAAGCATGTTTGTAAATGTTAGTGATCAAAACTATAAGTCTTGATTTCTAGTCTACTTATGGATGTCTCGGACTAGGACATAGATTGTGTAGTTGAGCCTTATACTTCACGGCGTTCATCATTTGAATACGAAGAACTACTAAGGAGAGCTTGTGGAACTTCATAAACAAAAGGTATGTGGAGACTAAAACTCATCTATCACTTGGAAAGTCTATTTCTACTCTATGTCGTATATTGAGACATAACTCGTGTTACGATAAAGTTTTCTATTATACATATTTGAGATTTCGAGTTGAGTTTAAACTCGCTTACATATTTATCGGAATATGTGTTGCCAAGCTTTCGCTTCGACCGAGTTCATCTTATATTCTTGACGCAAGTCAAAAGATGATCATGTTAAAATTGCCGAGTAACATCTTACATGGTTTGTGTGATACAATCCTTTGATGTAGACTTGGAATGTTTCGTTATGATTATTTCAATAACTTGAAATTTTTTGCTTTGATGCTAATAGTGTGTGAAAACGGCTGTTGTCATCCTCTAAGGAAGTTTCAATGATTGAAATAAGAGTTTAGAACACTTAACCATTATTGGATATGACATGTTGTGTACTCTTGCACATATGTAATTGTTTATGGGTAAAAATCGTTTCCGCCGATTTTGGTAAATTCGGTAGGTGAGTGAGAAACTGGTTTAAACCCTAACAAATGTGCTGCACGTGAGCACTTTCTAGATTCGAGAGATCAATCTGTACAAGTCCGGCCTAAACCAAGAAATGGTCGTTCCATACTTGCTTCGGTCACAAAGTGGAGGAGAAGGGTTGATTTGGGGAGGGAATCAAAGAAAGGTGTTGAGACCAGAATAATTCTGGGAGAGTGGTGTCTCGACTTGTATCAGAAAGTGAAAGCTTAGGAAGCTTGCAAGAGATGAAAGCTTTCGGATAGCTTGCAAAGTTGCCTTTTCTGAGAGTGTTGTATTTTTCTCCTGACCGAGACTTGTTGTCTGGTGGAAATAGGTAAGACATATTTATACAAGTCGAGATTGAAACGTACCATGGCCTCATGAAGGAAGAGAGTAAGGGGTGAAATAATGGGAGGAGGTGGTAACCGCATGGTGTTTATGGGTGAAAACGTTTTCACCATTATTTCCTCATTTATTTGACCGCTTTATTCTTATTCACGCTTTCTTAATGTGAGCGTAGTGTACGCATCTTTGTGACCGCCAAACCAAAACCCTAGAAAGCATCCCCGTTTCTATTGATGTCTCGAGTGTTGGTTGCACCTCGAGTGCAAGTGGCGCGCTAGTGGCGCGTGTGGCATGTGCGGAATGCATTTATTGCGGGTTGCACCTTGAGTGCAAATGGCAATGCCAGAGCTGCTAGTGGCGTGTGTGGCATGTGCCAATGGCATGTGCGGAATGCCTTGGTGGTAGGTTGTACGCTGAGTGTAAGTGGCAATACCAGAGCTGCTAGTGGTGTGTGTGGCAACTGCCAATGGCGTGTGCGTAATGCCTTGGTGTTAGGTTGCACGGTTTGCAAGTTAGGCTACCAGCGTGCATGTTTGGCATGTGTCAATGGAACGCATGGCCATTAGGGATATGTCCTGGTAAGAAAATCTACCAGCGATGCATGTTGGCATGTGCAAATGGCATGCGTGGCCAATTTGGGTCACGACACGGTAGGAAAAGCTACCGGTGAGCGTGTTGGCATGTGCCAATGGCATGCGTGGCCAATTTGAGTCACGGCACAGTAGGAAAAGCTACCAACGAGCGTGTTGGCATGTGCCAATGGCATGCGTGGCCAATTTGGGTCACGGCATGGTAGGAAAATCTACCCGGAGGCGTGTTGGCATGTGCCAATGGCATGCGTGGCCAATTTGGGTCACGGCATGGTAGGAAAAGCTACCCGTAGCGTGTTGGCATGTTCCAATGGCATGCGTGGCCAATTTGGGTCACGGCTGGTAGGAAAAGCTACCGGCGGCGTGTTGGCATATGCCAATGGCATGCGTGGCCAATTTGGGTCACTACGGTAGGAAAAGCTACCGGCAGAGTGTTAGCATGTGCCAATGGGACCAATTTGGGTCACGGCACGGTAGGAAAAGCTACCAGCGAGAGTGTTGGCATGTGCCAATGGCATGCGTGCCAATTTGGGTCACGACACTGGTAGGAAAAGCTACCCGAGCGTGTTAGCATGTGCCAATGGCATGTGTGGCCAATTTGGGTCACGGCCTGGTAGGAAAAGCTACCAGCGAGCGTGTTGGCATGTGCCAATGGCATGCGTGGCCAATTTGGGTCACGGCCTGGTAGGAAAAGATACCAGCGAGCGTGTTGGCATGTGCCAATGGCATGCGTGGCCAATTTGGGTCACGGCATGGTAGGAAAAGCTGCGAGCGTGTTGGCATGTGCCATGGCATGCGTGGCAATTTGGGTCACGGCCTGGTAGGAAAAGCTACCCGAGCGTGTTGGCATGTGCCAATGGCATGCGTGGCCAATTTGGCCTAGGTTGCACGGTTTGCAAGCCTAGGCGCGGGCGCTACTTTGGCATGGCGCGGCTAGGGCCAAGGTAAGTGTTTGGCTTGGCGTGGCGTGACCATCGTAGCAAGGGCCAAGGCAGAGTGTGTTTGGCATGGCGCGACTAGCTTGGGCTAGGTGTGGCTGGCATGATTTGCCATTGGACGGAGGTGCGGCTAGCATGGTTGGCATGCTTTGGCGCGTTTGGTGTGACTAGCATAGCTAGGGCCAAGGCGGAGTGCGTTTGGCATGGTGCGGCTAGCTTGGGCTAGGTGTGGGCTGGCATGATTTGCCATTGGCACGGAGGTGCGGCTAGCATGGTTGGCATGCTTTGGCGCGTTTGTGTGGCTGCCATGATTTGCCATTGGCACAGAGGTGCGGCTAGCTTGGGCTAGGTGTGGGGGCATGATTTGCCATTGGCACGGAGGTGCGGCTAGCATGGTTGGCATGCTTTGGCGCGTTTGGTATGGCTTGCATGATTTGCCATTGGCACAGAGGTGCGGCTAGCTTGGGCTAGGTGTGGCTGGCATGATTTGCCATTGGCACGGAGGTGCGTCTAGCATGGTTGGCATGCTTTGGCGCACTTTGTGTGACTAGCATATCTAGGGCCAAGGCAGAGTGCGTTTGACATGGCGCGGCTAGCTTGGGCTAGGTGTGGCTGGCATGATTTGCCATTGCAGGAGGGGAATTAGGGTTTTGTTCGTTGTAACCTAATTTGAACAAATACCCCTATTAATTCTGGCTACATGCATTAAATGTTCTAATAAATGTGTCAACGGTGACATTAGGTTATTTGGGGTTTTACGATTTTACCCTTTGTTTAAAAACCACCATCAACATTAAGTCCCCTGCTTAGCTCGGAACATGAGCTTTGTTGCGAGGTAAGCATAAGATGGTGACAAACTACCAGCAGCAAATCGTAAAGAGAATTGAGGAGGCTTGTCTGACCTTTTTATAAATAGGATTTGGAATCCTTGCCTCTGGCAGTTTTGCACAAATCTGGAGGTCGGCACAATTGGGAAGTCGGCGTCATGAGAGACGGGAAAGTCAAGCGGCATTGAGAAGTTGACACGAGTTGGGAAACTGAGCGTGCCAGCTGGTGGGACTGGCGCAAAGTGGGAAGCTGATCGTGCTAGCTGGTGGGACCGGCGCAAGGTGGGGAAGCTGAGCGTGCTAGCTGGCGTGACTTGGGCGGTTGTTAGGAAGTTTGGGGAGACTGGCGCGAGCTTGATGGGACCGGTGTAAACAAGGAGGGAGTAGGTGTTTCTACAAATAGCAAAGTTTCCTTATTTTTCCTTCCTTCACGCGGCTTCAATCGGGGCATCATCCATGCCAAAAATGGAAGCGTTATGTCCCTCATTACTTCCTTTCCTTCTTTAAGGTTCCGTATTCATACCCAACGTAATTGCATCATCTCCCTCGTTTGAGAAAGGGTTCTTCTTGTTGAGTTTCTCTCTTTGTTATGTCGCACAGAGACGAATCATCTTCTAACCAGCCAGATTCTCCAGGTGAAGGCGCGAGGTCGACTCTTGCAGGAGCATCCCAACAAAGGTTATTCGGGTTAAGAAAATCATACCGGTATATTTTTTCTTCTTCGGTGGATTGACGTACGCTTCACCGCTTATTTTATGAATGGAAAATTTCCCTTTCGTGCAGAGATATCCCGTTGGAGCATGCGTTACTGTTATCGACGAGGATGACCTAGTCGTTCCCCTCCCTTCAAATCCAACCTCGTTGACTGCTGCAGACTTGGAGAACGCTGATTTAGGGCTCTGTTGTTATGAATACCCCTATGCAAGTTTGTCATTTGGGACTCGTATGAGGTGTCTCTCCTCCAATTATCGGAATGTTGGCGGTTTCCTGGTGCGGAAAGAATTCGTGGTCCTTTATACGAGGATATGGAAGACTTACGGCCATATCGCTACCAGGAGCGTAGTGAAATGTTGTTCGTCCGCCTTGGTTTTCGTAGTGAACTGTCTTTTGCCAATGATTGTTGAGATGGAGAATATGTCCATCCGTGCTGCTGCAGAGTCAGCCATTCAAAGGTGGGAGAACATGGTGTCCACCTGTGAATCCTTGGAGTTTAATATTAGCTGGTTGCGGCATTGTCTCAATATTGTGAAGGTCGACATAGTTGGGTATTCTTCTTTGGTGTGATTCACGCTTACAAAAGCCATCTTTGGAAGAGGAGAAAGCTTAATTTGGCCCTGGAGTCTCGGAGGATTGAAGATTTAACTCGAGACTTGAAGAGTAGGACTGAAAGATATCATGGTCGGTTGAAGATGATATTTTGTAGGGATTATAATTTACTAGATGGGCTTTTCGATTTGTATCACGAGATTTGAAGGCTCCTCTCTTTTTTTTTTTTGAAGAAATAAAGAAATTCCATTAACATTGGATTGTATTGAAATTCGATAATTGGCAAGAAAGAAAGTAAAAGCAGAGAGGGTGTCTGAACGTTCACATTTTTGATGTAGCATGTTGCAGGGAAGTGATTAGGCGTAGTATGCCTTGAGACACTTTCCGTTGATGACTGCCTCTAGCTTTCCCCCATCCTCTTTGATAATCTTGTAGTAACCACTGTCATACGCTTTAGTGATTATGTACGGCCCTTCCCATTTGGGAGAAAACTTCGGTGCCGATGCATCTTGTTGGATGTGTTTGGCGGTTTTTAACACCAGATCTCCTTCCTTGAAAACCCTGGATTTTACATGGCTGTTGTACGCCCTAGAAATCCTGTTTCTGTATGCTTGTGCATGTTCCTCTGCCCGGGATCTTCTGGAGTCCATAGTATATAGTTCCGTGATTCCTCGGCATTGAGTGATTGGCTTCATTCCACCGAGGTCCACTCGGCTGCGGCGATTCGCGAGACGGGATCTTGATTTATCTTTGGGAGGATCGCGTATACCGTAGACGAGGGAGTAGGGAGACATGCCGGTGGAGCTTCTAGGGGATGTTTTGTACGCCCAGAGAGCCATCGGCAATTGCTCGTGCCAGGTCCTGGGATTGTCGTGTACTGTTCGGCTGAGGATTCGGATCAGAGTCTTGTTGGTACTTTCGGCTTGCCCATTTCCCTGGGGATAATAGACGGTAGAGAAGACTTGTTTAATTTCGTACCTCTCAAGTAGTTCATGTACTTGCTTGTTAGCAAAAGGCGCGCCGTTGTCGGTGATGACGTGTTTAGGTACGCCAAAACGGTAGATGATGTGTTCCTTGACGAATGCCGCGATGATGGTTCCTTTCAGCGGGACAGCTTCAACCCACTTGGTAAAGTACTCGGTCGCGGTTATTATGTATTCATGCTGTTTTGAGGATGGCGGGTTGATCTTCCCAATGATGTCGAGTCCCCAGCTATAAAAGGGCCACGGGCTCTTATCGAGTGCAAGGATGTTGGAGGCGCGTGGATGAGGTTTCCGTGAATCTGGCATTCTCTGCATTTCTGAACGAAAGTAGCTGCGCCGTCTTCCATGGTCGGCCAGTAGTACCTCTCATGTATCTGCAAGAACAGTTTTGTTTCCCTTGGTGTTCGCCTTCATGCATTTCTCTTAACATAACTGGGATTTCTGTACCGCCCAAACACCGCAGTAGACTTCCTCCGAAACTCTTGCGATATAAAACCCCATCATGGAACACGAATCTTTTGGACTTTTGTTTTAGCTTGGACGCATCCTCTTTGTCAGTAGGAAGAATGCCGTCACGAAGGAAACCGATGTACGGCTCCCGCCAGTCCCCAGTGTGACTGATGTTGAGGACTTCTGTCTGACATGGGGGCGCCTGGCAATTGGGACACACCTTCTGGAGTAATCGGGATTGGGCTTCCATCTCCGGCCAATAGTATCCAAGTCGTTGTAAATGACGATAGAGGGTTACTACTGATGTTATTCCACAGACTTCGGTATGAACATGTTCAAGTTGTCGTTGTGCTTCCTCTTTTCCGAGACACCTTGACAGAGAGCTGTCTGGGTTTCGATGATACAGAACATCTTGAAGCATAAAGAAATTCCGCAAAGTCTTGAGGTCGACCTTCCCTTGGAAAAGTGAGTTGTTGAGTTCTTGAACGATAGGAGTTCTCCAGTCATCGTCTTCGGCTTTCTCAGGTTGTGAAAGCCATGTTGAAGCTATGGTTCGCCGTTTTACTGTCAGGGTTTCCTCGGATCCTTCGAACTGTAGCTTTGATGCTAGTGTAGCTAGGCAGTCAGCATGCTTGTTACTGCTATGGCCGTCATGTGTGATGGTTGCTTCGGCGAAATAATTTAGTAGTTTTTGTGCTTCGGACCTTTGTATGGTGCCGGCGTCGGTTCTTTCAATGCGTAAATCCCGTTTACACAGGTTGATGAGTAATTTGGAATCTCCTCTTATCTCCAAACGCGTGGCCCAGGCTTGTTTAGCTAGTGATAGTCCAATGAGGAAGGCTTTGTATTGGTGAGTTATTGGTGCATGGAAAGTCTAGCTTGAAAGAGTGCGAGAAGACTTCTCCGCAGGAGATACTAGTACACACCCGCTCCTCCGTATTAGTCTTTGGGGGTGGAAGAGCCGTCGAAGAACAAAGAGCCATGCTTATTTTTCGAGTAAGAAGATATCGGAAGGTCTCCGGGAGATCTTCTCGTAACTCCGCGGTGTTTTCTCCCGGGAATGCTCGCTAACAGTCTGCAACATGACTTGTCCTTTTATGGCCCTCGGGGAAACGCACGTTATGTCGAACTCGACAGTGCAGGAGCCATTTAGCCGGCATCCCTATCGGGGCGGGTTTCGAGAGAAAGAACTTTCACGAGGGTATGATTTGGATATTAACACCACCTTGTTGGAGAGGAGGTAGTTCTAGAACTTCACGGATGGAATAAATTAACGCTAAAACGCCTTTCTCGCTTTGGGGTATACGAGTTCGGCGTCTCTCAACATTCGACCGAAGTAGTATATGGGATATTCAATTCCTTTGTCGTCTTCTTGAGCGAGGAGGGCACCAATGGCGGTATCGCTAAAGGCCGTGTAAAGACATAGTGGCTTCCCTTGCATAGGAGGCTTCATGACGGTCGGGGAGGACAGCGTTTCTTTGGATCTTCTAGTACGCTTTTTGGCCGAGACGTAGTCCATGTGAAATTCACTCATTTTTTTCAGAGAGGGTAAACGCATTAATGAGCTGTGCCCGGCCCGGTATGAAGCGGCGAATGTAGTTTATCTTGCCCATGAAACTTGGAGCTCTTTTGCGGTTCGTGGTGGTGGCATCGTAAGGATATCTTGCGTCTTGACTGGGTCAACTTTTATCCCTGCGGCCGTTACTTGGAATCCTAAGAACTTCCCCGAAGAGACACCAAGGCGCATTTCAAAGGATTCATCTTCAACTTGTATTCGCGACATCTTTCGAACACTTGTCGTAGCGTTTCCGGATGATCCGCTCGAGTCTTCGATTTGACTACCACATCATCTACGTAATCTTCGACTTGCTTGTGCATCATATCGTGGAAGATGGTAGTCATGGCGCGTTGGTAAGTAGCGCCAGCGTTCTTCAGACCGAAAGGCATTACGGTGTAATAGAAGTTTCCGAGAGGGGTTCGGAAGCGATCTTACTCCCGTCGTGCTCATACATCTTTATCTGGTTGTAGCCGCTATATCCATCCATGAAAGAGAACATACCATGCCCACCGGTAGCATCTACCCGGCATGTCGATGTTAGGGAGCGGGAAATCGTCTTTAGGGCAACACTTGTTCAGATCTCTGAAATCGACACAACATCTGATCTGACCATTCTTCTTTTTAACGGGAACGATATTGGCCAACCAGGTGGGATGGTGAATAGGTTTGACAAAACCAGCGGCTAGTAATTTCTGGACCTCCGCCTTGATTTGTTCTTCTACGTCGTGTCCGAATTGTCTTGGAGGCTGCTTGACTTGTTTGGATCCGGGTATCACGTGCAGATGGTGGGTGACCAGTTTTTCATCCAAGCCAGGCATTTCTTCGTAAGTCCATGCGAAAACGTCCTGGTATTCTTTGAGTAGGTCGACTAGCTTTGAGCGTTCTGCAGAATGTAGAGTCGAACTGATCAGAACGGGTCGTGGAATTCCTTATTCCCTATATTGTGATTTCGAGTTCGTCGGTGGTTAAGTCGGTCCTAGTCTTGCGGCTTACGAGGGGCGTCTAGAACTTCCTCCGGTTATTGTGAAAACATTCTTTCGGGGCGGAGAGACCAGGGTCATGGTATCCCGCCAATTGCTAACAACGGTGGTAATGTGTGAGTTTTCCCTTTTTGCTTCGTCTGCGGTAAGGGTGCACTCTCGCTTGGTGCGGGCACGGGTTACGCCGGTGGCGGGGAGGCGGCGGGTCTTCCTTACGAGGAGACGGTGGGAGGGAGGTCTCCTCATGGAGTATCTCCCGGTTTGTCGCTATCTCGAGCGATGTCCATTTTGGTAGCGAAAAGCGTGAATCTTGGTCGTCACGCCTTTTGAACCCTCCTTCGGCCCATGTGCTTCTACGCAGTAGACTGGTGCATAGGGGGACAATGACGCGGGGATGCAGACGACTTCTCCGTTCAGTACTGTTTTCAGGCATTGGTGGTATGTTGAAGGAACGATCTTGAGATTGTGCAGCCACGGCCTTCCCAGTATCATGTGGTAGTCTGGTTCTTTTTCAATCACTTCAAACTTCACGCTTGATTGAATCGGCCCTACTGCCAGCTCCAAGTTGATGTAGCCGTACGTGCTATTTTGGTTGCCTTCGAAATCCGTCATCGTAGTGGGTTGTCGTATGATCTCGTTAGGTCGCACCTGGCAGCTTTAAGTGTCTTGAGGGTGATGACATTGGAATATGCACCCGTGTCAATGAGCGCTCTTGAAACTCTATGTTCTTGACGAGATCCGTAACATGCAAGGCCCGGTTGTGACCGTCCTCTACCATCATGTCTTCATCGGTGAAAACAATATTGTTGGTGGATCTTAAAGGGATCCTTGAAGTCCCCGTGGGTGCAGGAACTAGTGATGCGTTCAGTTCTATTCGGTTAATAGCAGAGAATGTTTTTATTCGCTGGTCCTTGGATAGGTGTAGCAATTCACATAAGTTTTCTACCAACATGGTCGCCTCCTGGTCCGCTGGCTTCCAGTTAGTGACGAAACCATTGATTTGAGAATGCTCATTCAGGATGTTAGTCCCCTGCTCTTGATCTCCTGGGGAACATGAGCCACTTAGCTCCGATGTTAGGCTGATGAGGAAGTCGAGTATGCTGTTAATCGCATCCTTCATTAGATCCATGTTCTTGGCATGGATCTCCTGAGCTCACATCAGGTCGACCAGTCTTGGGACCTCTTCATTGGTCATATTACTTCCAGAAATTGATGAGTTATCATGACCTTGAGCGGGATCAATGTTTGTGGAGATGGACTGATAGCCGACCATGCTTGCGCGAAATTTGAGGACGGAAGCTGGAATTTGATATTGTAACCGAAAGATCAATCCTCCCGCTGTGGTCGCCAATTGTTTATGGGTAAAAATCGTTTCCGCCGATTTTGGTAAATTCGGTAGGTGAGTGAGAAACTGGTTTAAACCCAAAACAAATGTGCTGCACATGAGCACTTTCTAGATTCGAGAGATCAATCTGTACAAGTCCGGCCTAAACCAAGAAATGGCCGTTCCAGACTTGCTTCGGTCACAAAGTGGAGGAGAAGGGTTGATTTGGGAGGAAGCAAAGAAAGGTGTTGAGACCAGAATAGTGCTCGGGAGAGTGGTGTCTCGACTTGTATCAAAAAGTGAAAGCTTAGGAAGCTTGCAAGAGATGAAATCTTTTTGGAGAGCTTGCAAAGTTGCCTTTTCTGAGAGTGTTGCATTTTTATCCTGACCGAGACTTGTTGTCTGGTGGAAATAGGTAAGATATATTTTTACAAGTCGAGATTGAAACGTACCCTGGCCTCATGAAGGAAGAGAGTAAAGGGTGAAATAATGGGAGGAGGTGGTAACCGCATGGTGTTTATGGGTGAAAACGTTTTCACCATTATTTCCTCATTTATTTGACCGCTTTATTCCTATTCACGCTTTCTTAATGTGAGCGTAGTGTACGCTGCATGTTGTGACCGCCAAACCAAAACCCTAGAAAGCATCCCCCAGTTTGTGTTGATGTCTCGAGTGTTGGTTGCACCTCGAATGCAAGTGGCGCTGCTAGTGGCGCGTGTGGCATGTGCCAATGGCATGTGCGGAATGCCTTTGTTGCGGGTTGCACCTTGAGTGCAAGTGGCAATGCCAGAGCTCCTAGTGGCGTGTGTGGCATGTGCCAATGGCATGTGCGGAATGCCTTGGTAGGTTGTACGTTGAGTGTAAGTGGCAATGCCAGAAATGCTAGTGGCGTGTGCGGAATGCCTTGGTGGTAGGTTGCACGGTTTGCAAGTTAGGCTACCAGCGTGCGTGTTTGGCATGTGTCAATGGCACGCATGGCCATTAGGGCTATATCCTGGCAAGAATAGCTACCAGCGATGCATGTTGGCATGCGTGGCCAATTTGGGTCACGACCTGGTAGGAAAAGCTACCAGCGAGCGTGTTGGCATGTGCCAATGGCATGCGTGGCCAATTTGGGTCACGGCCTGGTAGGAAAAGCTACCAGCGAGCGTGTTGGCATGTGCCAATGGCATGCGTGGCCAATTTGGGTCACGGCCTGGCGGGAAAAGCTACCAGCGCGGCGTGTTGGCATGTGCCAATGGCATGCGTGGCCAATTTGGGTCACGGCTTGGTATGAAAAGCTACCCGTGAGCGTGTTGGCATGTGCCAATGGCATGCGTGACCAATTTGGGTCTTTACTGGTAGGAAAAGCTACCGGCGAGCGTGTTGTCATGTGCCAATGGCATGCGTGGCCAATTTGGGCCGCGACACTGGTAGGAAAAACTACCGTGGCGTGTTGGCATGTGCCAATGGCATGCGTGGCCAATTTGGGTCACGGACCTGGTAGGAAAAGTTACCAATGAGCGTGTTGGCATGTGCCAATGGCATGCGTGGCCAATTTGGGTCACGGCCTGGTAGGAAAAGCTACCAAATGAGCGTGTTAGCATATGCCAATGGCATGCGTAATAATTTGGTCACGGCCTGTAGGAAAAGCTACCAATGAGCGTGTTGGCATGTGCCAATGGCATGCGTGGCCAATTTGGGTCACGGCCTGGTAGGAAAAGCTACCAGCGAGCGTGTTGGCATGTGTGGCCAATTTGAGTCACGGCCTGGTAGGAAAAGCTACCAGCGAGCGTGTTGGCATGTGCCAATGGCATGCGTGGCCAATTTGGGTCACGGCCTGGTAGGAAAAGCTACCAGCGAGCGTGTTGGCATGTGCCAATGGCATGCGTGGCCAATTTGGCCTAGGTTGCACGGTTTGCAAGCCTAAGCGCGGGCGCTACTTTGGCATGGCGCGGCTAGGGCCAAGGTAAGGGTGTTTGGCTTGGCGTGGCGTGACCAGCGTAGCTAGGGCCAAGGCAGAGTGTGTTTGGCATGGCGACTAGCTTGGGCTAGGTGTGGCTGGCATGATTTGCCATTGGCACGGAGGTGCGGCTAGCATGGTTGGCATGCTTTGGCGCATTTGGTGTGACTAGCATAGCTAGGGCCAAGGCAGAGTGCGTTTGGCATGGCGCGGCTAGCTTGGGCTAGGTGTGGTTGGCATGATTTGCCATTGGCACGGAGGTGCGGCTAGCATGGTTGGCATGCTTTGGCGCGTTTGGTGTGACTAGCATAGCTAGGGCCAAGGCAAAGTGCGTTTGGCATGTATGTGCGGCTAGCTTGGGCTAGGTATGGTCGGCATGATTTGCCATTGGCACGGAGGTGCGGCTAGCATGGTTGGCATGCTTTGGCGCGTTTGGTGTGGTGGCATGATTTGCCATTGGCACAGAGGTGCGGCTAGCTTGGGCTAGGTGTGGCTGTCATGATTTGCCATTGGCACGGAGGTGCGGCTAGCATGGTTGGCATGCTTTGGCGCGTTTGGTATGGCTGGCATGATTTGCCATTGGCACAGAGGTGCGGCTAGCTTGGGCTAGGTGTGGCTGGCATGATTTGCCATTGGCACGGAGGTGCGGCTAGCATGGTTGGCATGCTTTGGCGCACTTGGTGTGACTTGCATATCTAGGTCCAAGGCAGAGTGCGTTTGGCATAGCGCGGTGATAGGTGTCTAAAACACCTAATTTACTATCTAGTAGTTACGCTTTCTTTGCTATTTTTCTTGTGAATTATGTACTTTACGCGTGTTTTTGAGTTATTAGGTATTCGAGTCGCACGGAGGAACGTAGCGATAAATCATTCAAATTGAGTCAAGAAGGAAAAATTATCATTTCAATGTGCGAACACTATCCAGGAGCCGATCAAGGATTAAGAGACAACTCTATTTGGAGGAGTACTAAATACGGTCGAGCTGAGGTTAAGGGGGGTTGCCATCTCGAGTGGCCCTTATCTAAGCCGGTGGGGTGTCCGAATCTATCACCCAAATGATAACCCCATTGTCGTCTCTTCCCGATTCATTAGCACTCGAATTTAAGAAAGTATAGAGGAAAGAAGGGAGATGGCTGCAGATTTCAGACAAGGATTTGATTGATGATGGAGGAGATGTAGCTTCTGCTCATCGAAGATTAAGCTCGATTCGAGTTTGCTGATTTTGGTCTATGTGTGTTTGTGGTTTGCTCAAATGGAACAGATACTTCTGGAGCTACAGATATGGGTGGAGCTGCAGATCAAGAAACAAGAAGAGAATGTGGCCGGTGATGCACAATGATGGTCTTTGCCGCTTAGGCTAGTGTAATGGCTTGAGCCAAGATTAGTAAGGTCAATCGACCAAGCGCGTAACTCGACTCGCCTAACTCAATCCGATCGACCCCGACTCACGACTTGACCCGTTTTGACTCGAGTGCCTTGACCCGAATTGACTCGACCGTTTTGACCCGTTGACCGGTGACCGGGTGACTTTGCGGTCACCCGAGATATTTTCCAAGCAATCTTTAGCCAATTTCCTAGCCATAATCCCGATTTCAGCGACCGTTTTTGGGCAGAATTTTCACATGGGTTTTTCTCACACATGGGCTTGGTGGACCATTTGGAGATGGATTTTGAGAAGACCTAATATTGGAAGGAGTATCCTTTATGGAAATAGAGAAACATATAAAAGAGAGGACTTTTACCTAATGTGATATATCATATTATATCATATATCTTTTATTAATCTTTTTGCCTCTACTTTGTTTTCTAGGGTTTAGAACCATGAAGTCTTTTCTCTTTCTTCTTGTTATGAACTCCATGAATATGAGCTAGAGTTTTATTATTGGTTATGGAATAAGTTGGATTTCCAAATATGGGTTTTAATTTAATAAATTAGTTTTCTCTCATATTATCGTTTATGATTCACCATTAATATTGTTACATGATTTGAATGCTTGTTAGTCGAGTCGCGAATCGATTGAGTTTGCTTTCATCTTTATTGCTAGATTAGGGTTATTATACGCAAAAGTGATAATTCCGGATTGCAAGTAGCATAAATATGATTATAGTTTGTAGTGATATATTCTTATGATCATATGTGAACCATAACCTTTGTTACATCGAATTAGTGCGTTTTCCACGTTCGATTGCTTTGATTGGCCTGATTTCATAGAATTTAATGCATCTAGGGAATTAAACTTGATTAGTGCTTTTACACGTTAGGTTGTTCCTTTAGATAGAATTCATATTCGCATCTTTTAATGTGTTTGTTGATGACATAAGGAGATTTGCGGGATATACTTGCGATCAAGGTATTCTAGGGCCTTTGATAAAAGTTGAGATTAAAATATCAATTCTAGTTATTGTGTTGAAAACATGTTTGTGAATGAAAACGAAATCCATGACCAATACTTTCACATCCTTGATTTTATTTGTTTACCTTTATTGTTTGCTTTTATTTAGTTTTAATTTCATAAAAATCACAAAACTACCGGTGTTATTTATAGGGAACAGAAACAATTTGACAACCTAGACCTCTCTGTGGGATCGATCCTTTCTTGCCCTTGCTTCATTATATATTTTGAGTAGTAAGAAAGTGTAATTTATTTTTGACGCTTACGAC
Organism: Papaver armeniacum; assembly: GCA_023531295.1. Lineage (NCBI taxonomy): Eukaryota > Viridiplantae > Streptophyta > Magnoliopsida > Ranunculales > Papaveraceae > Papaver > Papaver armeniacum. The sequence goes on from JAJJWW010007176.1 coordinate 29,914, forward strand.
CGCGATCAAATTTTGGCGTCGTTGCCGGGGAGGCAGCGGTTGTCAATTGTTTTTGGTTTCTTATTTTTGTTTTTACTTTTTGTTTTACTTTTTCTTATTTTCTGGGTTTTAACCTTGGTTTGAGAATTTTATTTCAGGTGCTTGTTTCTCATGGAAGGAGCATACTACATGAATGACTACGGTTTTCAACAACCTCAACAATACGAAAACTACCAATTCCATGGGTATAATCAAAACCAATGTATTGGCTATGACCAATATTCCATGGAACCTTATGGTTTTCCTCAACAACTTTATGGCGGGGAACAACCACAAGTATGGGAGGATTCTTATGCTCGTGAACAAAAAGTCTCTAACTTTATCGACCAAGTTTCCAACTTTTTACAAGAGGAATTTCAAAAAGCTAAAGAGACTACAAACGAGCAACTCCGAGAACTTCGTGAAGGTATTGCTAGCTTGCGAAGAGGCATTTATCAATGCAAGGAAGATATGGATAATTCTAATGTGCATATGGTTTGTGATGAATATTTGATTGATGCTAATGTTGAAAAAGGCGAATCCTTGGGCACTTTCGTGGATAATTGTGTAGTTAACTCAACTCTTGATCGTAATAATGATCATTCACCTATTCAAAAGGATGAGTTAGAGATTAGCAACACTAAATTCAGCGAGGACCAATCTTATGTTGATTATGATAGTGACGGTGATTATGATACATTGCTTGAAACAACTCATGGTGACATCCCCGAGGAGTGTACAACGGAGTCTTTTTGGGATCAAGATGAAGATGGAGAGGAATATGTCGACACTTGTGTAGATTACTCAAGCATTGATCTTAATAATGATCAAGAGCCTATTCAAAGGGTGGAGCTTGAGGATGATGCATTTTCGAGTGTTCTAGAAAAGTTTCTTATAATAAAATTTGGATCCGCAAAAGAGTATGTGCCTTACAACAAAGAGGAGTATGTTGAGAATTAGACCGTTATGACCACTATTGTGGAAGACCCAATTGAGCTTGCATATGATTGTAATGATGATGTTTATGTCGAAACTTTGGTTACGGCAGAAACGGACGAAGAATGGTTGCAAGGTTTGATAGAGGACCATGATATAAAAGAGGTGAATTATTCACTTGAGTTTTTCAAGGATGAAGAGGATTCTGTGATACAAGAGATTGTGCAAGGTTTGTCTAACCCTTTGCCTATTGTTTCTTCTCCTTCACCTCTTATTGGTTTGAATGTATGTGCTTCGAGAGTATTGTTGAATGACTTTGTTTCTCGATTTCCGCCATTAGAGATACTTGATTCTCATACTATGCAGGTTTTGGAACAAGAAACCGTGGAAGTACCCAACTTCTATATTCTTTATACGCTTCCAAGTGTGGACAAGAATAAGTGTGGGGGAAGCTTTTATAGGTTCATAGCTTCACTTTTGCTTTATTATACTAATATTTGTGTGAAGCTAGTGTTTCCAAAACAGGTTCCATGGAAGGATCCCCAACTTTTCAGATTGTTGGTATATGGACGATAACAAAAGAGTCGGGTTGACGACTTTAAACCAAGCGCTAAATGGGAGGCAACCCATAGGTTTTGTATAATAAACCCTTTTATTTATTTATTTTATAGTTTTCATATCATATTTGCATCCCCATGTTTAATTTCATTGCATCCGGAATCTATCTTAGAAGAGAATTATGATGAATACCTTTTCGTCAGAAAAATTCAGACTGCACGTAGTTCAGTCCAGAGACCATAACTGTCATACCTTTTATTGAAACACTGTGCCCTTTTGACACTTTGTAGAAAACACGTATATGAACAACTTTTGTGAAATGGAGTTTTTCCAAATTCCTTACCAATTTGTACATTTTTTGCGTTTTATCTGCTGTTACGTCAGAATTCAGAATTTTCGGTTTTACACATTGAGGACAATGTGAAGTTTAAGTGTGGGGGAGTCTTTTGCATATAGAGTTTTTAGCCTTTTTGAGTCAAAATTTTCAAATTTTTTGTAAATAATGAATAAAAACTCCAACTTGTGGTTAGTTTAGAGTCACATAGTATACATGTCGCTAAGATTACATCGAGAATCTCATAAGAGTGACTGAACTTAGAGATGACAGAGAACATGATCGGGTTTCTTACTTGTATGAGAGTTAAGGTTGGATTTAACCATGCCAGTGGCAAATAAGGTGCATACTGAATTCGGTATTAGAGTAGTGGTCCCCTATAGTGGAGACTACCCATGTTACATAATGTGAGGCACTGACCTTCAATTCTTTGTACCTGTCTAAATTTGTGCTTTTTGAGTGTGTGTCACCGTACGTAAATTCAGGGCAGAATGGTGAGCTGCCCAACTTCCCACCATAGAAGCACTATTTTGATCTCTTGAGTGCTATTTTTATCAACCATGTTGGTGACATCGAATTGCTAACTTACATACCACTTGTAATCTTGTTCGCAGTTAGCACCATCCACCTTATCTCTCTACACCAACAGGTCCATAGAAACACCATCATCATCAACAAGAGGAGCATCACAAATTTGAAGGAAAGTTGAACACGTTTGAGGTTTACAAGCAACAATACAAAAAAAAAAAGTGGAAATTATCAAGATGAGAGTTCGAAAAGTTTATGATATCAAGACATATAAGTTGTGAAGAATCAAGCGGTAAAGTACTTACACCATGGCCTTTGTACTTACGTTTTTATTTTATTTGTATTTTACTTTCTCTTGTCTTAAAAAAAAAAAAAAAAAAAAAAAAAAAAAAAAAAAAAAAAAAGACAAGAGAAAATTTTTAGGTTTGTTAATAGTTTTTATTATTTTGTTTTATTTTTATTTTGTATTTGTTTTATCTCTTTTTTTTTTTTTAAAAAAAAGTATTAAAAAAAAAAAAAAAGAAAAAAAAAAAAAAAAAAAAAAAAGAAAAAAAAAGGAAAAAAAAATTAAATTTTGGGTTTGTATAGTTTGTTTTTAGTTTTATTCTTTCAATAAAGCCAATGGAAAGAAGGAATATCCATAATGAAGTTTCAAGCGACAAGGAATTTGAGGAAAGAATCATATTGTCGAGATTCTACGAAGTCCGAGAGTTATCATCAAGAGTTGAAGACCGAAGACGAAGATGAAGACACCGATAGAAGACCGAAGACGTTTCTATGGATGTTGTGAGAGTGGTGCTAGCTGCACGCCGAACGGATAACGAGGTGAGTAAGCATATTCCCACCTTCATTAAATGGTTGATTTCCTTTCGAAGAGATCGTCAGAAAAATGGGTTTTCAAAAATATATAAAAGATATGGGTTTTCAAAACATTCGGACGGTTTTGCCTTCCTACCATTCAACGTGTCATAGGATTCTCTCTTCATTCCAACCTGGACACATGTGTGACCCATAAAGAGCTGTTTATTATTGAGAGCAAATTCATAAAACCCTTTCTTGTGAGGCAGAGTCGAGACTTTTGATCACTCCGAACCCGAATTTTAGTCGAGAAGGGATGGTTATCTCTCTCTCAACTTTTAAGAATGAGATTATGTTCATTTATGTGTCTAACTTCTTATGACTAGTGTGCAGAATCTCTATGTCTTCTTAGCGTTGGATACTATCATTACGAAGAACTAGTAAGTTGGAAAAGTAGGTTTTGTGGGTATATCTCTAGTAAACCCTCACGAGACTATAACTCGTCCACTAGGGACACCTAGGGGTTTAAAGGCTTGTTATTTATGCTAAAAGTGACCGTAGCCTCGACGACACGGAGTTGTTGTATTTTATTGTTTTGTTTGATTTGCTCGAGGACTAGCAAAGTCTAAGTGTGGGAGAATCTGATAGGTGTCTAAAACACCTAATTTACTATCTAGTAGTTATGCTTTCTTTGCTATTTTTCTTGTGAATTATGTACTTTACACGTGTTTTTGAGTTATTAGGTATTCTGGAGTCGCACGGAGGAACAGAAGCAGAAATCATTCAAATTGAGTCAAGAAGGAAAAATTGTCATTTCACAGGCGAACACTATCCGGAGCCCAGTCAAGGATTAAGAGACAACTCTATTTGGAGGAGTACTAAATACAGTCGAGCTGAGGTTAAGGGGGTTGCCATCTGAGTGGCCCTTATCTAAGCCGGTGGGGTGTCTGAATCTATCACCCAAATGATAACCCCATTGTCGTCTCTTCCCAATTCATTAGCACCTGAATTTAAGAAAGTAGAGAGGAAAGAAAGGGAGATGGCTGCAGATTTCAGACAAGGATTTGAGTGATGATGGAGGAGATGTAGCTTCTGCTCATCGAAGATTAAGCTCGATTCGAGTTTGCTGTTGAAATGAGATCTAGGATTCGGAGAAGAAATTCATAGAAGAGAAAAATGGTTGATGCTGAGGATGAATCGATGGAAGAATTGGCAGATAAAGTAGCCAAGTTTATGGTTGATTTGGGCAAGATGCTGACTGAGAAATAGATTGAATCGAGTGACAAGGGAAGATGAGAGTTGAGAAATCGAATCGAATTAGGGTTGGTGTTCTCGAAGATGGGTATTGGTGACGGTTAATCTGAGTTCGACGGAGAGGAGATTCAGAGAGAAATCGAGATATATTTCCTGAGTTTGTATGAAATTGAAGATGGGTTGTGTTCGTTTGATAGTTGCTGGTGAAGATTCAGAGAATGGAGAGACTCGAAGTCAAAGAGAAAATGTGAAGAATCTGTGGTGAATTAGAGATGGATCTGAGTTTTATGATTCAATTGGTGGGTTTGATTCGATTTGAAGGGAGCAGGATTTGATGCAATTGAAGTTAGTGACTATGCTTGAAGGGTTAAGAAGATACAGGGAAGAACAAGCCACTGTTGTAATGAGAAGATACATGGATGAATTGAATTTGAGATTCAGAGTTTGACAGATGAGAATTAGTTGATATTCATAGGGTCTGGTGGTAATTATGGGTAGTTCTGAGATGGAATTGAAGGCATTGAGCTGGGTTCAATCTCAAGACTATGAAGCTGGAGGAGTTCACTTTGGTTTGTTTGCAATGAATGGAACAATGGGTAGATGAATGTTAGGTGCAGTACAGGGATGGTGGATGGACTAGTGGTGCACTGATGTTGTTGGTAGAGGTCTGTTTGATGCAGGTGGGTTTCATGGAGGTCAGATGGAGTCTTTCATCAGCTCAACTAGCCGCTGGCAATGAGATGTAATGGTCTTTGAACTGTTGCCATGGTGGAGGCCTAGAAGGGATCTCAGTAATGGAGTCGAGGGTCTGGTGGCAATAAGGCTACAGGTGGTGGTATGGCTCAGACTGAGAGGATGGTATTGAGACTGCAATATGGGTATTGAACTGATGTTTGTGTGATGCTGGAGATGGCAGAATTGCAGGTGGAGTTGGCTTGTGGTTGCTTCATTTTATTGGCGAGAGCTGGGATGGTGTTGCTAACCGTGTGCATTGAGACTGTGCATTACAAGGAACCTGCAGGTGAAGCATTGACAGAGGAGCTATGCCGTGCTGGTGGTGGTTATGATGTTTAATTTGTAATAATGTGGCGCGTGTCTCGAGTTGCGAAGAAGGTGGAATTGTTGGTGCTACTGTTGCAGTTATGAACTGTCATGGGCTTACTGAATTGCAGGTTGAGCTAAAATGTGTGATGTTGTGGAGCTGAAATGGTTGAGCCGAGAATGCTCTGTAGCAGTACAAGGAGATGGTTGTGCTGATGTTGCCGCAATGACCAGGGATGTTGGTTGTCTATCATGAAATGGCATTGTTTAGATGAATAATAGGACTTGCAGGAAGAGTTATGGTCGAGCTATGATGCTGCGGTGAGCTTGAGCTGGAAATGCTTGCACAAGGATAAGGGATTGTGCTATGGCTTGAATGTGTGTAGTATGCAGGGGAATGAAGCAATCTTGTTGCAGACAGCTGAAGCAATGGATTGAGTTGGCTGATTTTGGTCTATGTGTGTTTGTGGTTTGCTCAAATGGAACAGATATACGGATCTACGATATGGGTGGAGTCATCAATAAACAAGAAGAGAATGTGGCTGGTGATGCACAATGATGGTGCTGCACAAGCTTAGGCTAGTGCAATGGCTTGAGCCAAGATTAGTAAGGTCAATCAGCCAAGGCAGAACCTGACTCCATCTAACTCAGTGCTGACTGACCCTGACTCACCTGACTTGACCCGTTTTGACTCAGTGCCTTGACCCGAATTGACTCGACCGTTTTGACCCGTTGACCGGTGGCCGGGTGACTTTGCCGGTCACCTGAGATATTTTCCGGCGATCTTTCCGGCCAATTTCCGGCCATAATCCCAGTTTTCCGGCGATCGTTTTTGGGCAGAATTTTCACATGGGTTTTTCTCACACATGGGCTTGGTGGACCATTTGGAGATGGATTTTGAGAAGACCTAATATTGGAAGGAGTATCCTTTATGGAAATAGAGAAACATATAAAAGAGAGGACTTTTACCTAATGTGATATATCATCTTATATCATATATCTTTTATTAATCTTTTTGCCTCTACTTTGTTTTCTAGGGTTTAGAACCATGAAGTCTTTTCTCTTTCTTCTTGTTATGAACTCCATGAATATGAGCTAGAGTTTTATTATTGGTTATGGAATAAGTTGGATTTCCAAATATGGGTTTTAATTCAATAAATTAGTTTTCTCTCATATTATCGTTTATGATTCACCATTAATATTGTTACATGATTTGAATTCTTGTTAGTCGAGTCGCGAATCGATTGAGTTTGCTTTCATCTTTATTGCTAGATTAGGGTTATTATACGCAAAAGTGATAATTCCGGATTGCAAGTAGCATAAATATGATTATAGTTTGTAGTGATATATTCTTATGATCATATGTGAACCATAACCTTTGTTAAATCGAATTAGTGCGTTTTCCACGTTCGATTGCTTTGATTGGTACGATTTCATAGAATTTAATGCATCTAGGGAATTAAACTTGATTAGTGCTTTTACACGTTAGGTTGTTCCTTTAGATAGAATTCATATTCGCATCTTTTAATGTGTTTGTTGATGACATAAGGAGATTTGCGGGATATACTTGCGATCAAGGTATTCTAGGGATATACGTGTTGAAAACATGTTTGTGAATGAAAACGAAATCCATGACCAATACTTTCACATCCTTGATTTTATTTGTTTACCTTTATTGTTTGCTTTTATTTAGTTTTAATTTCATAAAAATCACAAAACTACCGGTGTTATTTATAGGGAACCGAAACAATTTGACAACCTAGACCTCTCTGTGGGATCGATCCTTTCTTGCCCTTGCTTCATTATATATTTTGAGTAGTAAGAAAGTGTAATTTATTTTTTGACGCTTACGACCGCGATCACGCGGCTAGCTTGGGCTAGGTGTGGCTGGCATGATTTGCCATTGGCACGGAGGGGAATTAGGGTTTTGTTCGTTGTAACCCTAATTTGAAAAAATACCCCCTAATAATTACTGACTACATGCATTAAATGTTCTAATAAATGTGTCAACGGTGACATTAGGTTATTTGGGGTTTTACGATTTTACCCTTTGTTTAAAAACCACCATCAACAGTAATCCATGTCCGGGAACCATAGTATGCGTACACGTACGCGTACATGTTGGCTTGAGAAATCCGGGAACCAAAGTATGCGCACTAGTTCGCGTACCGGCGTAAGGTTCATGTCCGAATATTTCTGCTGGGAATGGAAGTACGCGTACCCGTTTGCGTACTGGCGAAACCCAATCTTGGTCCGGGTATTTCAAGTATGCGTACAAGTTTGCATACTTGAAGGTTAAAGTTCTAAAATCGGTTGTGTACATGAACTTAAACATTTATATAATAAGGAATGCAATCTTTGCAAACCGTGTCTATAATGTTCAAGAATTGATTCGAGTGAATCAAACCGATTTTGCTTCAATTGTGTTCTTGTATACTACTATGAGAATATAGCAATTGAACAACTCTTTAACTAGTTTCATTTGAGTCATTTGAACTAGTTATGGTTAAGATGAATAAGGTTATATGAGAGTGTTCATATGGCTAACTTCGGTTAAATATTGTTGAGCCAACATGGTGTACACGTTTAGGTACTGTTACATAAACCTAAATGAGGGTACATTTAATTTGTGTGTAACAAGCTAAGTTCGATCTAACGGTTGAAAGATATTAGCTTGGTTGAATCAGGTTTTTCATCTAACGGTGAATATTGAATGCTTTGTTACCAAGGTAACTTATATTGCAAACCCTGATTTGAAAACTATATAAAGGAGAACTCTAGCAACTAGGAAACCTAATCCCCACACTTTTGTGTGTTACTAGTTGCATAGCTAGAGTCGATTCTCCTTTAACCTTAGGTTTCTCACGAGATCCTGTAGGTTAACGACTTGAAGACTTCAATGCGATTGTGAAGCCAGACCCAACTATTTTCTCTGTAGTTGTGTGTTCTGATCTTTCCCGATTCTATTGTCTGAGTACTATCTTCTCTAAGATTTGCTCGATATTTAATCTCTGATAGGCAAGATAAAAAGTAATCACAAACACCTTCGTCTCATCGTTTGTGATTCCACAATATCTAGTTTCGCTTCCATACGATTTAGATTATTGTGAGGTGATTGATAATACTAGGTTGTTCTTCGGGAATACAAGACCGGTTTATAAATTGGTTCTTGTTCTCCTTGATTTATTAAAAGACGGAACAAAACTCATAGGTATTTCTGTGGGAGACAGACTTATCTATTCCAATAGACTTTTCTGTGTGAGACATATTTGTTTATCAAGTCTTCGACTTTGGGTCGTAGCAACTCTTGGTTGTGGGTGACATGAGCTAAGGGAATCAAGTGCGTAGTATCCTGCTGGGATCGGAGACGTAAGGAACGCAATTATACCTTGAATCAGTGTGAGATTGATTAGGGTTCAACTACATTCTAGTCCGAAGTTCATTGGTAGTAGGATAGTGTCTGTAGCGGCTTAATACAGTGTGGTGTTCAAAGCTGGACTAGGTCCCGGGGTTTTCTGCATTTGTGGTTTTCCTCGTTAACAAAATTCTGGTGTCTGTGTTATTTTTTTTCCGCATCATATTTTGTTATATGATTGAAATATCACAGGTTCTGTTTTGTATCGATCAATTAGGAAATCCAACCTTTGGTTGTTGATTGAAATTGATTGATCCTTGAACATTGGTCTTTGGTACCGTTCAAGTTACTACTCTTATATTCAATCGGGCTCGCAAATTTCTATTTGCAGATTGCAGATTGCAAATTGAATTAAGAGATTGAGATATAAAATCTTTGATTTACTTTTCTAAAGATTGAGTCTGACTGTCTAGTTGATTCTCTTTAAAGTATATTGGAGTAAGTCCTCTCAGATTGCCAAACCCCCCTCATTTTCAATTGGTATCAGAGAAGGAAAACACATTAAAGACCCTATAAGTCTGTGTTTGTAGTGATCTAATATGGACAGAAGTGCTATCTCTATACCACCAGTCTTCTAATGGCTCAAATTAATTATGGTGGAAAATTGCTATGCGTACCTTTCTTCAAGCACGTGATTTTCAATCATGGGTTTATGTAGTTAATGGCTATGATGCTCCGTTGTTGCAAAGTAGGAGATGCGACCGTTCCAAAGGATATTGGTGCATATGAACCCGCCGAGATTCTTACCGCAAAGCGAAATTCCGAATGATCCGAACGCCATCATTCATGTCATTACCCCAGATCTTCAGCACCATGTGACTACGTGCACTCGGTCTAAAGATGCTTGGGATATCTTAGAAACTTTATTTGAAGGGAATACCAGTGAAAAGGAAGCCACACTTCAATAGTTTTTTCAATAATGAGAAGAAATTCTATGTAGATGCCCTGAGAAAGCTCTACAATGCCTAGGAAACTTCTTATGAGAATTTATTCTTGTGTTTTTATAAAGGATAACTAGGGTTTGGAATATCCATTATTGTGAGTACACATAGCTATGTCCAACGTTTTCATTTTCAATGTTTTTAGATTTATTTATTTAAATTCTAAGTTATTTGGAAGATGATTTTTGCAGCAATTAATCTTTATGATTTCATATATTGAAAATTGTTATGGGATATGTTGTTTACATTCGTGAACCTTGACTGTCCCATATTTGTTCAAAAGTTATCTCTATTATATGTCGATATGAATGTATTGATAAAAGATAGAATGAACTTTTGACAAACAAAAGTTAAGCCTATTATGTCTTTATTGATGGAAGATACGATGAACTTTTGTTTACAAAGATTAAGTCTATTATATGTCATTGTGCAAATAGTGATGAAAAATAGAATGAATCTTTGTTTATTACGCGGTATTGATCCTTCCCTGATCCACATCCGTGTGCATATACTGTGTTTCTCCGTAAGTTCTCTTATGTTGAGCATGGCCAATTGAATTGATCATTTTTGTGGCTAATTCAATTGTGATTTTTGGATACAAATTCATGGTTCTCCTGTGGTTTGATTATGTCAGAATAAATCCTTCTTTTCTCGTAAAAGTAAAGTCGCTCTTGTTGCTCTTTCGAGAATGACATTTTATGGGGGAGAGTTCTTTTTGATCTTATGCTTAATATCCAAATCTTTGTGGGGAATGCGGCTATGGAATATTGTAGGGGTTATCTTGTATCTTTATAAACTCCTTGATGAATGCATTTAGCTCTGGCTATATGATTGCATCTAAATAAGTTGGTATATTATTCTCTTTTGGTCATGAAGTATCTCTATGAAAATTTCATGAGGATACCACTAGTTTTCGTACCTTTGCCAATGTATATTGACAAAAAGGGGGAGAATTAATATGTAGTTTCATATTACAAATACATATGGTTTACGGATCATTATGTAAGGGGAAGTGGTTTTCATGTCGAGATGAAGTATTGACTAAGGGGGGGTGATACATATCACTATAGTATTGTTGTCAAAGTTGTGATACAATTGAACTTTGATACTGTGTAATGATACTATGACACTGTATAACAATGATTGAGAGCATTTGTTTTCTCATTGTTATTGCTACGGATCTTCAACAACTATGATGCTGAGTTGAACACGTTTAAAATAATGGAGTACTTGGAAGTGACGAAGATTTCGAGTCGTGTTGAAGATGCCAAGGATATCAAGCATTTGGATGAGAAGCTACAAAGTTTTATTTATTTTGTAATCCATATGTATTGATAGTTTTGTCAGTAAAATTGACAAAGGGGGAGATTGTTAGAGCACTACTCGGTCGAACTCGCATGCGTTGCTATCTCAAGCATGTTTGTCAATGTTAGTGATCAAAACTATAAGTCTTGATTTCTAGTCTACTTATAGATGTCTCGGACTAGGACATAGATTGTGTAGTTGAGACGACTTCATGGCGTTCATCATTTGAAGACGAAAAACTACTAAGGAGAGCTTGTGGAACTTCATCAATAAAAGGTATGTGGAGACCGAAACTCATCTATCACTTGGAAAGTCTATTTCTACTCTATCTCCTATATTGAGACATAAGTCGTGTTACGATATAGTTTTCTATTATACACATTTGAGATTTAAACTCGCTTACATATTTCTCGGAATATGTGTTGGCAAGCTTTCGCTTCGACCAAGTTCATCTTATATTCTTGACACAAGTCAAAAGATGATCATGGGAAAATTGCCGAGTAACATCTTACATGGTTTGTGTGATATAATCATTTGATGTAGACTTGCAATGTTTCGTTATGATTATTTCAATAACTTGAAAATTACTTTGATGCTAATAGTGTGTGAAAACGACTATTGTCATCTTCTAAGGAAGTTTCAATGATTGAAATAAGAGTTTAGAACACTTAACTATTATTGGATATGACATGTTGTGTACTCTTGCACATATGTAATCCATGTCCGGGAACCATAGTATACGTACCCGTACGCGTACCTGTTGGCTTAAGAAATCCGGGTACCTAAGTATGTGCACCCGTTCGCGTATTGGCATAAGGTTCATGTCCGAATGATTCTGCTGGGATTGGAAGTACGCGTACCCGTTTGCGTACTGGCGAAACCCAATCTTGGTTTGGGTATTACAAGTATGCGTACACGTTTGCATACTTGAAGGTTAAAGTTCTAAAATTGGTTGTGTACATGAACTTAAACATTTATATAATAAGGAATGCAATCTTTGCAAACCGTGGCTATAATGTTCATGAATTGATTCGAGTGAATCAAACCGATTTTGCTTCAATTGTGTTCTTGTATACTTCTATGAGAATATAACAGTTGAACAACTTTTTAACCAGTTTCATTTGAGTCATTTGAACTAGTTATGGTTAAGATGAATAAGGTTGATATGAGAGTGTTCATATGGCTAACTTTGGTTAAATATTGTTGAGCCAACATGGTGTACACGTTTAGGTACGGTTACATAAACCTAAATGAGGGTACATTTCATTTGTGTGTAACAAGCTAAGTTCGATCTAACGGTTGAAAGATATTAACTTGGTTGAATCAGGTTTTGCATCTAACAGTGAATATTTAATGTTTTGTTACCAATGTAACTTAGATTACAAACCCTGATTTGAAAACTATATAAAGGAGAACTATAACAACTGGGAAACCTAATCCCCATACTTTTGTGTGTTATTCGTTGTATAGCTAGAGTCGATTCTCATTTAACCTTAGGTTTCGCACGAGACCCTGTAGGTTAACGACTTGAAGACTTCATTACGATTGTGAAGCCAGACCCAACTATTTTCTCTTTAGTTGTGTGTTCTGATCTTGCCCGATTATATCATATGAGTACTATCTTCTCTAAGATTTGCTCGAGATTTAATCTCCGATAGGCAAGATAAAAAGTAATCACAAATACCTTTGTCTCATCGTTTGTGATTCCAAAATATCTAGTTTCGCTTCCATACGATTTAGATTATTGTGAGGTGATTGATAATACTAGGTTGTTCTTCGGGAATATAAGATCGGTTTATCAATTGGTCCTTGTTCACCTTGATTTATCAAAAGAAGGAACAAAACTCATAGGTATTTCTGTGGGAGACAGATTTATCTATTCCAATAGACTTTTCTGTGTGAGACAGATTTGATTATCAAGTCTTCGACTTTGGGTCGTAACAACTCTTGGTTGTGGGTGAGATCAGCTAAGGGAATCAAGTGCGTAGTATCCTGCTGGGATCAGAGATGTAAGGAACGCAATTATACCTTGAATCAGTGTGAGATTGATTAGGGTTCAACTACAGTCTAGTCCGAAGTTCATTGGTAGTAGGATAGTGTCTGTTGCGGCTTAATACAGTGTGGTGATCAAAGCCGGACTAGGTCCCGGGGTTTTTCTGCATTTGCAGTTTTCCTCGTTAACAAAATAATGGTGTTTGTGTTATTTCTTTTTCGCATTATATTTTGTTATATAATTGAAATATCATAGGTTGTGCGTTGTATCGATCAATTAGGAAATCCAACCTTTGGTTGTTGATTGAAATTGATTGATCCTTGAACATTGGTATTTGGTACCGTTCAAGTTACTACTCTTATATTCAATCGGGCTTGCAAATTTCTATTTGCTGATTGCAGATTGAATTGAGATATAGAGATATAAACTCTTTGATATACTTTTCTAAAGATTGAGTCTGACTGTCTAGTTGATTCTCTTTAAAGTATATTGGAGTAAGTCCTCTCAGATTTCCAAACGAATTTTCGGGTGTGGTTGTTGTACCCCCGCATTTTCCCTCCCAATATCTTTCTGGGGGGATGCTATTATGACCGAGGCCTACATTCTGAACCGTGTCCCAACTCAATCGGTTCCTTCTATGCCTTATGAACTTTAGAAAGGCGAAAAACCTAATTTAGGAAATTTGCGCCCATGGGGTTCAGCTGGTTATGTTCACAACGCTTCTCATGTGTATGGAAAGTTAGGCCCTAGAGCAAGAAAGCTTGTCTTTATAAGATATATTCTGATTGCTCAAAATGAGATGTGATGTATGGTGAACATCCAAGTGGAGGGATGACTGAGATAGAGTCCAGAGATATTGTTTTCATTGAAAATGATTTTCCTCGAATCAGTGACATTAATAAAAACTTGGAACTATTTGAAATAGAAGAGAGTGGAGATGTCTTACCATAGCAAAGGTAGAGAATTAGTTTCTCAACCTATAATCGCTGAGGATAGTGGGAGTGATCTGCATCCTAGTGGGAGTGAACCACTAGAGACACAAGTTTTTGAACCACACAGAAGTGAGCATGGAAAAGTACCCCGTCGTCACTTTGAGATAGAAGGGGGAATATTAATGTATGCTGCGAGTATTGAAGATGAGACTACTTCTTTTAGAGAAGCCATCTCTTCAGTTGATTGCAATAAATGGCTTTTTCAATGCAACAAGTAATTAAATCAATGGATAAGAATGATGTTTTGGAGTTGGTTGATCTTCCTCCTGGGCGAAAGGCCATTGGAAACAAACGGATCTTTAAAATTAAACGCAAGGCAGATGGTTCAATCGAAAAATACAAAGCTCGTCTAGTAGAAAAAAGGATATACTCAACAAGAGGGTATTGACTATGAGGAAACCTTCTGTCCTGTGGTAAGGTTTGCCTCAATTCGCCCCGTGCTTGCTATTGTTGCATATTTGGATTTAGAATTGTTCCATATGGATGTTAAAAATGCATTCCTTAATGGGGACTAGACGAAGAGATTTACATGTCTCAACCAACTGGTTTTGAGGTCAAAGTACAAGAGCGCAAAGTTTGTCGTCTCAAACGTTCCATTTATGGCCTTAAAAAATCTTCTAGAAAATGGTATATGCATTTCCATCAATCTATCACCTCTGCTGGTATGAAATGATTGAGGAAGACCATTGTGTGTACATCAAACGATCCCAGGAAAGCATTCTTATCATAGCCTTATATGTCGATGACATTCTATTAGCGGGTAATGATCTAAAAGGAATTGTCTCCACTAAGAAGTGGTTGTCCTCTAATTTTGAAATGACGGACATGGGTGAAGCTAATTATGTATTAGGTGTTAAGATCGCGTGAGACCACTCAAGAAAGACTCTTAGTTTGTCTCAAGAGACTTACATAAAAAAGATACTTGAGCGCTTTCGAATGCATGATTGCAAACCCATTGACACTCTTATGGACAAAGCATGTGTCCTAAGTAACGACCAATACCCTAAGAATGAAGAAGAAAAGAAATACATGTCCAATGTACCATATGCATCTGCGTTTGGGAGTCTTATGTACGCTATGTTGTGTACTAGACCCGACATAAGTTTTGCAGTAGGGATAGTAAGTTGTTACCAAAGTAACCCTGGACCGTATCATTTGGAAAGCGAGTTAAAAGGATATTTCGTTATCTTAAAGGGACCGCTAATCTCCCTATTTGTTACCATGGTGAAGACATTAGACTCGGAGGATTTAGCGATGCCGATTGGAGAAACGATAGAGATGAGTTTAAATCCACTTCAGGATACGTTTTTAAACTTGGAGGTGGTGCAATCACTTGGTGTAGTCAAAAAGAAAAGTTTATTGCTCTGTCTACAATGGAAGCAGAGTATGTTTCACTTACGGCAGCCGTCCAAGAAGCTGTCTGGTTGAGGATGTTTCTTAAGAGATCATCTCGGAACACGCAAAAGAAGCGGTGTTGCTTCACAATGATAGCACAACAGCTCTAGCATATGTAAAAGATCCCAAATACCATGGAAAAACCAAACACATTAGTAGGAGATTCCACTTTATACGCGATATGGTTGCACGAAGAAAAGTTGTTCTTAGAAATATCTTCACAAATAGATTATTGGCTGACCCTTTGACTAAGCCCATTCCGAGAATCGCTTTTCAATCTCACGTAGAGAACATGGGATTAAACAGGATTTGATATGAAGAACATGTGATAATGACATTATATATTATTATAAGTATTAATGCTTTCTTAAATGAATATGTTTTTATATAAATAATATACTTTTAATGTGTACACGGATATTAAAGTTGTCAGCATGCAAGAATCGGTCTACTCACACAGGTTATTCGCCTTGGCGCTTAGTATAGCGAGCAAGATGAGACAAAAGAAAAGTCGTTTTCGAAAGATATGTTTTTAGAAAACCACGTGCTTTTATAGCAGACTTTTCTATACAAGTATAAGTCGCCTTAATATGTTTAAGATGAGATATCACAAAGAGATCGATCATTCAATGTGACCACCATTTAATGAAGCCTGTTATAAAGCCAATTGTGATTTTTTGAACATTTATTATGTGAATGAATGTTGGAACAAAAATTCAAGTTAGGTGCTTAAATGGCGACTAGACTAAGATCTGTATGGCATATGCTTTCTATGCTGGACATGCCCATTTGAGTGGGAGAAACGCCATAGCATACACTTTGTGATGTATGTGCTAAGTCGACTGATTGTAGGGATGAACATGGTTTCGGTTTTCCGCCGGAACCGGACCGAACCAAACCGATTAGGAAGAAACCAAACCAAACCATTTACCAATGGATTAGTTATGGTAAAAAAAAATTAAAAACCAACATTAGTGGTTTGGTTTTGATTTGACCTGAAAACCGAACCAAAAACCAATGGAAAACCGATAAGTATAGGCCATTAATTAAAATCAGCTAGATTTAATCTATCTCGTCCATCTCACTCTTTGTAAACCTAAGTTCTACCCTTACTCCAGACGAGTTCATTTTTTATCTTCATCTTTTCTTCGTCTCTAGTCGCCATTCGCCAGAATCTTGAGCTGAGTTATGAATTTGGAGCATGCAGGACTTGGAGTCTATGTATTTTGAATCTTTAATGTTTATGTTTTGAACTATGCTTATAAACTTGAGTAATGAACTACGCTTGTGTGTTAATTACATTCTGAATGTAGGTTAAAAAAATTCAATAGTTATTTTTTTAAAAGATTTGAACTATCAGTTTTAGAAAACTGACATACAGTGGGTTTTCCATTAACCCAATGGAACAAACCGAAACCGGCTAAAACCATTTAGAAACTGAACCAATGGTTAATGGATTGGTCTGGTTTAGATTTTTAGAAACCAATAGATCGAGTTTCGGTTTCGGTTTGGCTGGAAACCGAACCAAAACCGACCATGAACATCCCTGTCTGATTGTGTAAGCAATGAATGATTCACTGCTTCATTGTTGTGTGAGCCACTGGATTAATATCCAATTCATTTACCTCTTTGACTTGAGTTTATGTCATGAAGAAGATACTTAATGATGCTACTTTAGCATGTTTTTTAATACGATGCAACTTCCCGTATGATGATACATATCTAGGAAAGTTGTTAAGTTAATTGGAACGATATGAATTTCTTGGAAGAAAATTTGATGATACACCATGAATTGTGACTCATAGCTGGCCAGCGTTTTTCGTCTGTCGAAAATCATGAGTAAAATTGATAAAGTGTACATGGGTGCAATACTGATTGCTAGAGGGATTAAGAGTATTGTGTCAGGTGTAGTCAAATTATATGAGGTAATGAGCGAGATACGAACATTCTTTGTGAAGGGTTGATGTCTCCATGCTGACTCGTAATAAGTTTCTATTATGGAGCTCCCAAAATGAAGGTATCTCTGCGGTCGCACAAACTATTTATTAATATGAACATTTTTTTCTCTTAGGACTCTGATTGGGAAGCATGCTGGCGTTACACACACTATGTGTGAGTGGGAGATGTTGGAAATATGGGCACCCATTGTGTGTGTGTGCATACCCAAAGTCAATCTTGGGTGGATGAGTAAAGTCATATGCTTGACTTTGTCAAAGGAAAAATCATTCTCCAACTAAGTAAGCCATGGTGAAACATGTGTCTTGTTTCTTTCCACCATGTGTTTGCATGATGCTAACAAGTGTTTAATCACTTACTCCATGTGTTTAGTTCATGCTAACAAGTGTTAGAACTTGCTCCAAGTGTTTGGTTCTTCCTTGACACTTGCCAAGAGAGGATACTTGGAGTTTAAGTATAAATAGGCTTATAGTTTCATTTATTGAAACATAATAATAAGAAGAAAAACACTACAACTCAATAGTAGTGAGTTTAGCAAGAGATAAACCAAGTATGGAGATTAAGCTAGAGAGTTCTATGTGAGCATTCAAAGTTAAAGAGTTCTAAGTGAGCATTCAAGTTAGTGAGCAAGTCTTCTAGTATTCAAACATTAGTTGTAGAATCACCAAAATCACTTAGTATCCTTTGGAGAAGAAGTTGAAGTTCTATACGGTATTTAGTTTGTGGAAATATAGCTTGTGCTCGTTTTCGTGGTACATACCCACCGTTGAGTTTGGAGGTTCAATAACGTGAAACACAATTGATCCGTTGGTTAGGTACGAATTAATAACTCACTTCCTCATTTGATTTGTTCAACTAACATATATATCAGTTATATATGAATAATACCGACAAACAAACCTTATACATAAATTGTTAGGAACATTGATTCTTTGAGTTTGCAATATTGTAAGAGTCCGTAAAGAATTCTTAAATGCTTGCTCGCCTATAACAAGAATTCAAATCTTTGGTCTGTGGGACGAGTATGAAATTAAGATCTTGCGAGCCTGATACTTCCGATTCTTCCATTGTAAGTTCATAGTTCATATGAAGTGGTTACTCGTTTTAATTTTTGTCTCTAATCTTTATGCATTACATGTCATACATATTTAGAATCTAGCCATTCAAACTTCAAAAACACATCGGAGACTGAGTTGGCTTGACTGTATGTAATACTAGATTTTACTGAAATTTTTCATTTTGTGAACAATGGTTAATTTCAGCTAACTAGTTAACTCTCTCCAACTATTCTTCCTCTGTTCTTCTTAGTTCTGCTCTGCTTGGTGGACTAAAATGCTGGGCTTGGTGTACTAAATCATCTAAACGGATAATTTTTGTTTTGGTTATGGGAAAAACACTAACGAGGTGAGGATTTATAGGAAAAAATGGGGGCTACAGCCAGGTTTAGTCAACCTGTGCTTCCGCACCTGCGTCTTACCCACGTAATTAATGGTTCTCAAGCTTCTTTTGATGGCAGAGGTTGGGGATAGAACTCTCGTGATAATATATACCATAAGTCCTATGCAATGTATTTAGGAATAGTTTTTGAGGTATTTTTTGGATCATTGAATTCAATTTTCGGACCATTTAACTAGTACGGTATTGGATTTGGATGTTTTGTTTTTGGTTATGGGCTTAATTTTAATTTGGCCTATTTGTTAGGTCAAATCAGTTTCAAGTTTGAAACTAAAAGAAGCCTAAAACTAGGGGTGAGCATAAGCCGGTATGGACCGGTTTTCACCTCATCTGCATCCAATCTAATACATTACGGATTTCAAATTTGGCATTCGCATCCAATCCGACATCCAATGGATGCACGGATAGACGGATTGGATACGGATAATCCAATACATTTGTTTAGTTAAAATTTATAATAAAGAAAATAAAGTCAACACAAATGACTTCTTATAAAGGGGTTTTTGAGCTTGGACGGTCGGGATAACATTTTGAGAGATAAACGTTGCATCTGACCATCCCATTCTCATCCCAGCCAAAGACATCTGACGGATGTAAGATTTTTAACCTCCTTCAATTATAAATATACATTAATTAGATTTCCTCATCATTATGATCATAAAAAAAATATTAAATATGACAAAATAAATAAATAAAGACCATCATTTATATCTCCTGGAGTTAAAAACATGTATAGTTAATGTTATTGTCAGTAATAAATTAGTCATCCTTCGTCAAACTATAACGAAACAACAACATTAGAATCTTTATCAACATAAGAAAAAAAATTATTTTTCATTTGGGAACCAGTTAAATATGATAAACCATCAAGAGAATATTTGAACAATAATGTGTATGCATGTTAATTTTAATAGAGTCTAATGTTGAGCAAGTGTGTAAACTAACCGTACTTATGGAATAAAGGTGCACAAAGATTACACTTGAGTGCCCTTTTTTGTTCCTGTGTTGACAAACTCATGTATTCAATGTTTAGTGGAAACTTTTGAGGAACTTTTGGGTGTCATCCTAGAGTAATGAGTTCATATTGAACCCAAAGGGTTTTATTAGTACTAAAATTTTAAACCTTGCCAAGTTCCAGATTTTTACTTATTTTATAAAATCACAATTGACGAGAGTAAAAATTTATTTAAATTATATGTAGCAAATAAAACCACAAAAAGTGTCCTTATCAAAACTACAATTAGGATCTTCAAACGGAGGAGGAAACATATGGTAGTTTTTTTCCTGAAAGTGCACCACCAATAATTTAGAAGACTCAGGTAATTAATGTAACAAACACTTATAGATTTATCACAGATCAGATCAAGGAAGTTCCGAATTTATAATTATTTGGATGACAAATTATTTAAGATTTTCACAACTACAAGTTCTCATGGGTCAAAATAAGTCTTATCATAGTTTATAGTATTATGACCAAAAATTATATCGTCTCATGCCGTGCCGTTACAGCACGGGTTATTTCTAGTATGTATACAAATATAAAAATGTTATGTACAACACCCCAAGCCAACACCTTATGAATTCCTAAATGATCCATACTATTTTCTAGAACTATATAAATGCCCTTAATTTAACAGATATGGATTCCAACGGATTTTCAAGGTTGCATCCGGGTCCGATCCGTAATCCGTTGGATTTCAAAAATTTCATCTGCATCCAATTAATCCATTAACGAACGGTCCGGGCATCCATCCACAAAAGAACGGTTGGTCCCGGTTAAATCCGCGGATTACAGGCCAAATACTCACCCCTACCTAAAACCAGATGTGAAAGGACACAACCCTTAAGGAATTCAAATTGGAATTTAAAAGTCACATCCGTTGAGAAATCCTTAAAGCATCATGATTCTTCGTTGAAGAGGTACTTGAAGCATCATGATTCTTCATTAAAGAGGTACTAGTAATTTAATTTTTATAAATGCGTACTCTGCACACACTTAGAAAATGTCATCAATTAGAAACATAATTATCATTCTACTGCATTCTAAAATCATCAATAGTTTGTGTCAATTAAGAGAGTTCATCACTTTAAGTTCTGGTTCGCCGTTTCTTGAAGTTTGGAGTGCTACTACATCGAGAAGTAATTTGTTGTATCCTGGATGACAGACATTGATAGTCTGTAAGCACCAGTGCAGGGTGAATCTGTCTTAAGGTTAGAGGATATAATCCTTGCCTTGACTTTGGTTAGATTTAATTGGGTTTGTATCCTTCTTCTTTTTTTTGTGTTCACTGTTACAGTATATGCACAAGATTGCCAACAATTTAATTCACTATCTTATAAAAAAAAAAAAAAAAAATTGTAAAAGGTAACTCTAGATTTGTTTGACATCTATGATTTTATCTTCATTTATTTATTTTCTAAAGAAAATTGTATGAAACACAACTAGTACAACATTACACATAGGATATGTCGTACTTTTCATGTCATTAGTACAAAACAAGGTTTGGATAAGTTGGCCTTTGTTAGTGGCGGTCAGGATTTTTCCTGCAAAGATAAATCAAGGGTTGTGGTTCTCCTGACCACCCCCTACAACTCGCACGCGTGCCATTAGTTCCAATATTATGAATGAAAAATGAATAATCAAGTCAAGATATGGATTTTCAAAAAATATAACGGCGAGGTTCGAACTCATGACCTATTGTGTCATAAGAGTGGCCTCTAACCGCTGTTCCACCTTGGTTAGAATTGATAGAAAAGATAAATCAACGGTGGTGGTTGGTTCAACTTAAATATCATAATTGCTTTATTAATTAGTGTTTCACTAATTGCACATAATAAATAATTTATTCATTATAAAGTGTTTTATTATTATGTGTTTCACTAATTGCTCATAATAAATGGCTAATTATATTTTAATTATAAATGTTTTCTTAATTAATTATAATATGTATTTCTATTAATAAGTAATTTTGATAAATAATATCAATAGACATTTTGGCGACAATAAGTAGTAGAAGAGGTGGAGGCCGAAAGATTAGTGGTGGTTAAGGGCGGCGCCAAGCACAATTATATTTATTTTTGTTCACAAGGTTTGGATAAGTTGGCCTTTGTTAGTGGCGGTCAGGATTTGTCCTGCAAAGATAAATCAAGGGTTGTGGTTCTCCTGACCACCCCCTACAACTCGCACGCGTGCCATTAGTTCCAATATTATGAATGAAAAATGAATAATCAAGTCAGGATATGGATTTTCAAAAAATATAACGGCGAGGTTCGAACTCATGACCTATTGTGTCATAAGAGTGGCCTCTAACCGCTGTTCCACCTTGGTTGGAATTGGTAGAAAAGATAAATCAACGGTGGTGGTTTGTTCAACTTAAATATCATAATTGCTTTATTAATTAGTGTTTCACTAATTGCACATAATAAATAATCTATTCATTATAAAGTGTTTTATTATTATGTGTTTCACTAATTGCTCATAATAAATGGCTAATTATATTTTAATTATAAATGTTTTCTTAATTAATTATAATATGTATTTCTATTAATAAGTAATTTTGATAAATAATATCAATAGACATTTTGGCGACAATGAGTAGTAGAAGAGGTGGAGGCCGAAAGATTAGTGGTGGTTAAGGGCGGCGCCAAGCACAATTATATTTATTTTTGTTCTTTTATCATAAAATGGGATACAAAGTCCATTTTTCACATGTATCCAACTTGCCAAAAGTTTTTTCTCCCTCTTTCCTTAAAATCATGGCTTCGCCCCTGGTTTGTTGTGGAAGAAGTAGTGACGGTGAGTGCTGGTGAGTAGTGATGGACAATATTAATCTTATGTTGTCGTTACAACATCGATAACATCGTAGTGTGGAAAATGTGGTTGGTTGTTTTTAACACTTTTGATAAAGGAAGGTACCATATATTTCCGGGATGATATCATACAAGATAATATTTTCATGATCGTAGTTGGATCACCCAAATGGTACCCCTGTTATCTTTGGTACTATATCGTATAAATCATGATTTTTTAATGTTAAAATAAAATTGATTGCTATACAAAAAAGAATATATACACGGAAAAAAAATAATGAAACCAATTAATTGACGACATTTTGTTCAATCTAAACCTTATACATGGCATTTGTGATTGAAAATCAGAATTGCGTCCAACAACCTACATGGGGTGGGCGGCAGTGATGGTGGCAGTGGTGGAGTCAAAAATTGACATTGAGGAGGCCTACTTTAAAAAAAAAATGTAAACTTTGGTGGACTAAACCATAAATATATACGGACAAAGTACTATTTATAAAATAAACTAAAAAATTCATGTAGTTATTAAAAATTTAAGGGGTTGGAGCTAGGTTAGTCAACCCTTGATTAATGTACTAATTGTTCACAATGATTAATTATATTTCTATTATAAATGTCCCTTTAATAATCTAACATAAATACATAATTTTAATAATAAATAATTGTACTAAAAACTATATTAATTCTAATGGTGGTGGTGGAAGTAGGGTTAGTATAAAAGGTGGCGGGTGTTTGTGAATGGTGGAGGCGGTAACATTACTATTGGTGGAAGAAACAGTGGCGGTGGATGGTTTTTATGGTGGTGGGTGTTGATAATAGTAGTGGATAATAATAGTTTTTGCTTTTTAGTGAGTTTTATTGACCGAGTAAAAAAAAATCTTCACAAAACATGCAAAATTGTATTGTGAAAGATGTAATTGGTTGTTTTTAGCACCACTGATAAGGACAAAAATCAAATATTTCGAGGATGATAATCTAGGAACGTATAAGACAATATGATCATGATGTTGGATCACCAAAGCAGATCAAGTATTATATAAAGGCAATTGGTGTGCCTGCGTAAGAGAACATTATCGCTCTCTCAAAATCATCATAAAAAACTCTAAATCATAAATCTAAATTTCGCCTCCGATGTTTATAGAATATTTTTTATATTTTACATTCTCAAATCATGCGATCTCTTGATTACAAATCAACAATAACAAATTACGGATCAATATGTATAGGTTTCATTCACTGGGTTAGAAGGTAGAGTAGATACAGATGGGTAGATGATACAAAGTAGAACATGACTGAGAATACTTCAATAATTTGGTCAAGAAATAAGGTCAAAAATTTAAGATTAACTTTCTATAGGACTAATTAGATCGGACCCGATAGGAGCCGACTAAAATATGGATTAATAATAATTTCCACATACGACAATTTCAAAACATAGTTTGGCTAACTCTGCCTATGTAAAGAGTGGTCAAGATTTGTCCTTCCTCAATTGCTATGTTATGTGAGAAGAAGGTGATATCTAAGATTGAGGTACAATTCAAATCCATTAGATTCATACCATTTACAACTGGACGCCTTGAAAAAAATTGATGTGTTGTTATTATTATTACAGGTAAGGGATACACTGACCACACTTGCGCAAATAGCTCACTTCGCAAATGATTGGTGTTGCATGTACTGTCTAGAATGCAATGATGAATTTGAGAAAACAAGGCACCAGAAGCAGTGTCCGGAGTATTTTGGATATAGTAACTTAGACTCGATGAAATACTTATGTTTTTTTTTTTTTTTTTTTAGTTTTTCCACAATCTATTTATTTAATAAAAATGAGCATTGCAAATACATAACATCAACAAAAATTAGACAAATTGCGTTTGATAATAATGGCTACCGATGGTCCGGAAACGGCAAAAGAAAGGAATTATTGGGATATACGATGGATTACTTGATACGAATGAAAGAGGTATAACTATTTTGATTCTGAAATCACATAAAGTTCACAGTAGAAGATGACATCAAGTTTAAAGTTAGTAAAAAACATAATATGGCTAACTAAAATGTTAAAAACAAACGGGATATATAAACTTAGAAAGTCGTGGGACTTGAAGAGACCAATTTTGAAAACTACAATCTTAGAAAGCAACGATCCACAATACCATAATTTTTTTTTATAAATATTCAATGTAGAAGATGTCAACTTTTGGTAAAGGATCTATTGACAACCTATAAATTTGAAATAGGATCAGGGAGTACAATATGTGTTCAAGGTTCTTTATGAGGTAATGTGTCGCCAGATTGTATTCCAAGTGAAGGTAGGAACATATGGAAGTGACAAAATGTCCAAGACTTTTGAAGTTACCAAAGCCTTCGTTAAGACGAACTGTTGGGCACAATACTTTGTTGAAGATTTAATGGCAGAGGTTTGCATATATACAATCCCTTCGAAAAGGTAATTGGTACACATTTTAAACATTGTCATCTGATGGGTGTTGAAAAATTACAGGAAAATCATGTCACATTGGAGAGTTTGTATCATCCGTTCGATGCAAAAAAAATATTATTCTATGCCTATTTGGAGGATCGACAACATGACCATGATAAATGAGTCAGCTGAAGCGAAATAGGAGCATGGGGAGACTTTTATGGACGATATTGATTAGTTGATTTCACTGAAACGAGCGCTGCTGACGATAAAATTTCAAAAAAATATTTAAACTTCCATGTTCATGTAGAGCATTATCTCATTATAAGCAATGAACCTAAATAAAAAATTGTCTGGAAGTTAAGATTATATTTCTTTCATTTGAGCAAATCTCCGACGGTAAAATATTAAAGGAAAAAAACAAGAAAAAAAGAGAGGCAAATCCCGACTATTTTTATGACAAACCCATATTAAATCATAAGGAGTTGATAAGTATTCGGGACACAAATTATACGATATATTAAAAATGAACCAACATCATGGCCCGTGCCGTTCCGGCACGGGTTAAGGGCTAGTTCTCCATACAAATTGTGTTGGAAAACTAGTTAAAAATTAGTATGACAATTTCTTGTTAGCATTCATCTATCTCGTGGTTATCAAGTGCGTCAGTTGCATGGTTGTCTTCTTTGTAGATATGTTATGGGACATGTTTTGCATCAGGCTTTGAATTTCGCTATTTATATCTTGCAGATATTGTGGTGTTTTACTCTGATTTTTTATGGAGTGAACTAGGATTTGTGAGTTAATTTACCTAGCATTTTTAGGGGCGACACAAAAAGACAAAATATGATGAAAATATTTATATGCCCCTTCATAATCGGTAGTTTAGTTATCTACCGATTGTAAAATCTCATTTTTGGGCAACTCTATATTCGGTAGTTATATGAACTATTTTGACTACCGATTATGGTAGGATATTTGCAAAGAGAGCCATTGTATAATCGGAAGTCATGATAACTCTTCCTTTCTTACCGATTATAGGCTCAACCAAAATTCAAAAAAAGAGGATTTTTTGCAAAATCTGATTTTGAGCTACTCTTATTCGGTAGTTATATGAACTATCTTGACTACCGATTATGGTAGGATATTTGCAAAGAGAGCCACAGTATAATCGGAAGTCATGATAACTCTTCATTTCTTACCGATTATAGGCTCAACCAAAATTCAAAAAAAGAGGATTTTTGCAAAATCTCATTTTGGGGCTACTCTATATTCGGTTGTTATATGAACTATCTTGACTACCGATTATGGTAGGATATTTGCCAAAGGTCTACTTTAATTGGGAGTCAAGATAACTTTATTTACTACCGATTATAGGATAATCAAAATTCAAAAGATAGAGGATTTTATTTTGGGGATACTTTATATTCGAAAGCTATATAAACTAAATTGACTCCCGATTGTTGATTAACTACCGATTGTATAGTTATCTATCGATTGTAAAGGGTAGTTTGGCCATTAAAAAACGGGATTATAAAGTTATCTGCCGATTATGGATTAACCTTCCGATTATGACTTATTTTGTCATTTTGTGTCGCCCCAAAATATGCTAGGTTAATTTAATGTATTTTTTTATCCAATGCCTAGTTTTCGGTGTTCGAAGTGCCATGAACATGTCCAGTTTCCACTACTAACTTCGTTGTTATCCTTAGGGATTGTGCCAGTGATACTGTCATACCGGTTGAGGAAGCCCTAAGAATGAAACGGCTACCAGCATAACACGAGTGTCCTCTAGCCTACCCCATCAGTCCGCAGTCGGAGGCGCATGGCAATTGCATATCTGCGAATCATTTTTGTTAGGGTCCTACTGTTTACAATATCGAAAAACATACACCTAAAACAATGTCATGTACCTAGCTTATATTGTGGTAGCCCTTCAGCAGTGGGTGCCATGAGCACTATTCTGGGTGCCTTTGTAATTGTTAATTATTGGTCCATTTAGTGAGTTAGCTGGCTTAGCTGATGTTACCGCGTGTTTAGCTTAGAATGGTCGATTCTAGGGCTTCTGGTTAGTTGGTATTTAACCTGTAATAGAGAGATAGAGAGGATAAGCATGATTAATGAACTTGTTTTTACGAATGTGTTCACCTGAACAAATTTTCTTCATCTCTTCCTCTTACTTCGTCTAATTTTCTCCCTTAATTCGTCTAATTTTCCTTATCTATCTCTGATTCATTTATCCTTACCGGATCTTGCTTGCAATTTGTACTGAGAATAGTACATTCAGCATCAGAGCCGTTTCCTTCATTCAATCATGGGTTCCAATAACTTTACAATCAAAGAATTATCATATTTTCACAGACAAAATCAACAGAAGTTTTTCGAACTAGACACTAAAGTAACAAAGATGAGCCAACAATTGGATGAACAATCAACTGATTCGAAGGCCTTTCAAGACAGACGAATAATAGTTTGAAATTACTATCCAGTCAAATGGCAGAGCTAATTCAAGCTTCTCGATCTTCACATCACAACAATGGAGATGCATGAATTTTGGGTACGCCTGGATTTACACCTCCAGGAGGTAATAATCAATTTGGTCATATTTTTCCTGGTGAAACATCGTATGTTAGACAACATCGTACTCCAAAGCTCGATTTTCCTAGATTCGATGGAGAAAATCCTCGTGGATGGGTACAGAAAAGTGAGAGATATTTCCATATCCACAACACAGAGGAAAATCAAAAGGCCAGTGTTGCTTCCATATACTTAGAAGGTAAAGCTGATAAATGGTTCCTTAACTTTCAAATTGGAAAACCTTTTTTGTCTTGGAGAGAATTAGCTGATGGAGTTTGTGCTAGATTTGAAAATCCTGTGGATGACAATTTTATAAGCAGCTTTAATAATTTATGCCAGATTACTACTGTGGAAGAGTACTTGGAACAGTTTGAATCTCTCAAGGCTCTTATGTTAAGTAATAACCCCTATTTGAATGAGCAATACTTTGTAATGAGTTTCATCAGTGGGTTGAAGGATGAAATTAAAAACTCTATGTTGATGTTTCAACCCTCTACACTGTTACAAGCTTTTTCACTGGCTAGGATGCAGGAGCAAAAATGTGTACAACAAGCTAAACCCTCAAGGCCATTCTAGAGGTCATTTACTAATATATTTACTAATAATATGCCATATCAAGCTACCTCAACTCCATTCCCACCTAAGCCAATTCAAACCACTACTACATTTTCTTCTCCCTTTACACCAAAATCTTGTAATACCACCCCAAAATCCAGTCCCCCCATACCACCCATAAAGAGGTTGACCCAAGAGAAAATGAGAGCAAGGAGAGAAAAGGGGTTGTGTTACAACTGTGATGTGGTGTACACTCCAGGCCATATCTGTAAGAGACAACAATTATTCATGGTGCAGGTAGAGCAGCCAGAATCTTCTGAAGAGGTAGAAGAAGAAGTTTATGAAGAAGTTGTGGAATCTCCAGTTGAGTCTGACATGGAGATTTCTCTCCATGTTCTCACTGGCAATGTAAATGGGGACACAATTAGGATACCAGGTACCATTAAAAAACAGAAGATATCAATTCTAATTAACACAGGAAGCACACATAGTTTTATTGATTGTGCTCTGGTCAAGGCTCTAAAGTGTCAGATAGAACATACAGCTCCTATGTTGGTCACTACAGCTAATGGAGACAGAACTGTCAGTACTGGAGTATGCTCTCAGCTTCAGTGGACAATGCAAGGTCACAAGTTCTCTGAGGACTTAAGGATGCTACCTTTAGGAGGGTGTGACATGGTGCTTGGTGCTGACTGGCTAAGAAAGTTAGGTTATGTAATGTTTAACCTCTCTAAATTATGCATTTCATTTATTTATCAAGGGAAGAAGATTACTCTGCAAGGAACCACTGAAGATGATGGGTTGCAATGCTTTTAAAAATTTCTTGTCTAAAACCTCTCATGGGTTCATAGGTCAATTATCCTCAATATCCCTTTTTGAAATTCCATCCACAGTCCCTGAACCCATTACAACACTCATTCAAGAATTTCAAGATGTATTTGAGGAGCCAAAACAGCTACCCCCCACTAGAAGCTTGGATCACTCCATTCCACTAAAACCAAATTCAGAACCAGTCAACCTCAGGCCATATAAATGCCCTTACATATAGAAGGGGTTGTTGAACAATTGGTTAAGGAGATGCTACAGTCTGCAATTATACAAAACAGCCATAGTCCATTTGCCTCTCCAATATTGTTAGTCAAAAAGAAGGACAGTTCATGGAGATTCTGTGTGGATTATAAAAGGCTCAATGAAATTACTATAAAAGATAAGTTTTTAATACCCATTATTGATGAATTGTTGGATGAGCTGCATGGGTTCTTCGTATTTTCAAAGATTGATCTCAGGGATGGATACCATCAAATTAGAGTTTATGGACCAGATATTTACAAGACTGCCTTCAGGACCCACCAAGGGCATTATGAATTCAAGGTGATGCCCTTTGGGCTCACAAATGCTCCAGCCACATTTCAAGCCCTTATGAATGAGATATTTCAACCTTACTTGAGAAAGTTTGTCCTAGTATTTTTTTGATGACATTTTGGTCTACAGCTCATCAGTACAAGAACATCTAGAACACCTTCACATTGTGTTCTCCTTACTAAGGCAACATCATTTGTATGCCAAGCTATCTAAATGCTGCTTTGGACAAAGAGAACTGGAGTACTTGGGCCATATTGTCACGGCAAATGAAGTAGCTGCAG
The DNA here is from genome assembly GCA_023531295.1 of Papaver armeniacum. Lineage (NCBI taxonomy): Eukaryota > Viridiplantae > Streptophyta > Magnoliopsida > Ranunculales > Papaveraceae > Papaver > Papaver armeniacum. The sequence continues at coordinate 59,840 of JAJJWW010007176.1, forward strand.
ATCCAAACAAAATTTCTAGTATGAAGGATTGGCCACTTCCCAACAACATCAAAGAACTGAGGGGATTTCTTGGTCTTACTGGGTATTACAGAAAAAATTTCCAAGGTTATGGAGCCATATGCAAGCCACTCACTAACCTTTTTAAGAAGAATTCTTTCTTGTGGACAGATGAAGTTACTCAAGCATTTGAACAATTAAAGCTGTCATGACCAAGACTCAAATTTTAGCACTACCAAACTTCACCTAGCAGTTCACTGTGGAGACTGATGCAAGTAACAATTGTATTGGAGCTGTCTTAACTCAAGAAGATAGGCCCATTGATTATTACAGCAAACCACTGGGGCCTAGAGCAATAGCTCTCTATACCTATGAAAAAGAATTACTGCTTGTTCTAATGGCAGTGACTAAGTGGAGGCACTATCTGCTAGGGGGAAAATTTATTATTCAAACAGACCACCAAAGCATTAAATATTTTCTGGAGCAGAAAATTACTACAGTACTTGAGCAGAGGTGGTTTATGAAATTGCTTGGCTTTGATTATGAAATCAAGTACAAGAAGCGAGCAGAGAATATTGTTGCAGATGCACGATCAAGGAGGCCACATCTAGAGGCTAGCTGTAATACACTATCAAGGCCTCACTGGACTCAAGAATTGGTAAGCAGCTACTCTCAAGATGTGAAGGCACAACAACTAATTTCTCAATTGGTTTTAGTACCAACAGCTGTGGAGCACTATACTTATATTGATGAGGTACTGAGATACAAGAACAGATTGTATGTGAGAAGCAACAACAACAACAGAACTACTATCTTAGAGTCAGTTCATGCTTAAGCTCTAGGTGGTCATTCAGGAATTCAGGCCACCTACACGAGGGTTAAAATTACTTTTATTGTCCAGGTATGAAGAAGGATGTACTCTCTTATGTCTCTTCTTGTGATATCTGCCAAAGAAACAAGGGAGATCATCAATTTCCTGGAGGACTGCTTCACCCATTACCTGTCCCAGACCAAGCATGGCAACATGTCACCATGGAAATTATTGAAGGGCTCCCAATGAGTGAGAGAAGAACTGTTATACTTCTAGTGGTGGATAAGCTGACTAAATATAGCCATTTTATTGGGTTACAACATCCTTATAATCAGCCACTGTAGCCAAAGTATTCTTGGACCAAGTGTTTAAGTTTCATGGGTTACCAGCATTTATTGTGTCTGATAGGGACAAGGTGTTCACAAGTAATTTTTGGCAGGACCTCTTCAAGGCACTAGGTACTCACCTGAGCTTAAGTACATCTTACCACCCACAAACTGATGGACGGACATAGAGAGTGAATGCTTGTCTAGAAAATTATTTGAGGTGTGTTACATGTCATTTGCGAAAGAAGTGGTTCCAATGGGTAGCCTTGGCAGAATGGTGGTATAACACCATTTACCACACCAGCTTGAAGATGAAATCTTTCAAGGCCCTCTATGGTAATGATCCACCACACCTAGCATTTCCATCAACAACAGTCACCTCAGTGGCTGCAGTGGAGAGCTACCTTAAAGAAAGAGATGATATCCTTGATGTCCTCAAAGAAACATTGCATAAGGCACAAGAAAGATTGAAATTCTTTGTAGACAAGAGCAGAGTGGATAAAGTTTTTGAGGTTGGTGAAAGGGTTTACTTAAAGCTACAACCTTATAGGCAAGATCCTATATCATTGCGCAAAAACTTCAAGCTATCTGCAAAGTACTATGGAAAATTTACTATCTCACAGAAGATTAGAGCATTGGATTACAAGCTTGACCTGCCAGCAAGTGACAGAAATCACCCAGTCTTCCATGTCTCCCAATTAAAGAAACAAATTGGTAAATCCCTCCTTCCTTCACCATCTCTACCTGTACTAGATCATGCAGGGCAAATCATAATGCAACCTGAGAGCATCTTGGACACCAGAACAGTTACTCAGAAGAACAGAGAAGTGTTGCATCTACTCATTCAGTGGACTAACTCATCTCCATAGGATGCTACTTGGGAGGACAAGTCCAATATTCAGATTTAATCTAAAATTTGTTTCTGTGTAAGGGTGTTGGAATTGTATGGATCTCATTTCCCTAAATTCATGGTTGTTCACTCTCCATCCTTGATCGTTTAGGACAAGGATCAGCTCTAAAAGGGGTGAAATGTCATGTACCTAGCTTATATTGTGGTAGCCCTTCAGCAGTGGGTGCCCTTATCACTATTTTGGGTGCCTTTGTAATTGTTAATTATTGGTCCATTTAGTGAGTTAGCTGGCTTAGCAGATGTTGCCGCGTGTTTATCTTAGAATGGTCGATTCTAGGGCTTCTGGTTAGTTGGTATTTAACCTGTAATAAAGAGAGAGAGAGGATAAGCATGATTAATGAACTTCTTTTTACGGCTGTGTTCACCTGAACCGGATTTTCTTCATCTCTTCCTCTTACTTCGTCTAATTTTCTCCCTTAATTCGTCTAATCTTCCATATCTATCTCTGATTCACTTATCCTTACCAGATCTTGCTTGCAATTTGTAATGAGAACAGTACAAACACCAACAAATCTGATAAAAAATTTATAGGGCAACTAAAAAATTCATTTCAAAAATCCTTGGTAAAACGTATAAGGAAACACCAGTCATTTACATATAATTCTTTTTTTGGTTTGTTTAATAACTCTCGTGTGGAACCCACCGTTCTTAAAGGGTTCATCATCACCGCCTATTGGGATTTATAGTTTTGGGGATGTCCAAAACAACGACCCGTTAAAACTTACTAAATCTTTTTGTAGAATATTAGGTCCAGCACTCAAAAGATATTAGACCTATTAAAAACCCAAATTCTATTAGAATCGGTTCTGAAGGAGTTTTTCGATTCGATCAAAATTTTATAGTTTAAAACGAGATTTAGATATTTGTGAAAATTTGATGACAAGTTTCAAAAAATAAAAAGTCGCCCATAAAAAAGGATATAAGATTGATAATTGTGTCCATCATCACCTCCTGGCTTTCTTGTGAGGTTAATACCGTGGCTTTCTTATGAGGTTAATACCGTGCCTGCCCAGAAATGCGATTCGTTGGATTTCTTTCGAATTTTCACAAATAGAGGTAACATCGTTGGTTGCAATATTTTCACTTATAAAATCGAGTTCAATGTGCAAACTGCACTATGAGATGACTTTCCCAGGAGGCCGAAGATAAGCATGTCACATTTTTGTAGTTAAGTTTATCGAGTAGGTTGTTGCGACATGTGAGGTGGGGGTTTTGAGTTTATTCCCATGATAAATTGTAATGGCACATGGGAACATGTTCAGCGCTCCTGATAGATAAAATATCCATATTGTGATTCAGCTAGCTGTCCATTCCAATTTACTTCCAAAACATATATTTTTTACTTCCATATCGATTCAGATTTATTAGGTTGAGCGGTATTTGTCGGACTTGTCAACTATTTGATCCTGCAGACTGAAAAATTGTTTGAAATTATATCCTCCAAGGAAATTCTATAACATACATCACAAAAGCACAACAACCAGATTCTTCCAATGTTAGTAGAAAAGTGGTGGTAATACCATACGCTTAATTTCATAAATTTCGAGATCTATAAGTTTATTGTGAAAAATACTTTAATTCATATGAACTTATTTTTTCTACTGGTATACATACTTTCGCGTTTGTTTATCAATTTTTGTGGACACCTCCGGAAGATTTCCAATCACAGACAAGTACCACAAAATCAACTTGGCAAAGGAACAATGTGAGAATGGAACTAAATTATTTCTAATCCACTAAGTTGGAAACAAAATCATTTTTGGATGATATGTCTACTCTTGTTATTTTCTAGAACAACAACGCTAAGTATGATAATCTACCAAAACCAACAGAGATTAGCCCAGTTGGCCAGGGGTCGAACTCACAAGTTATAGGTTATAATCTACCAAACAAAATTTGGCCATCTAAAATTCATTTTATCGTTTAGATTATAGTTTACGAAACGTTCAACTGCCTTTTTTCTCACAACATAGTAAAAGCACAATAGAAAAGTGCTTGTACAAAAGTTGGCAGCAATACCAAATTAAGCCTTAAAGCTTTCCATACTTGTTGTGGAACCAACTATATTTTCTGCGGTTGTTATGAAAAGTACTTAAGTTTCCGTGCATTCAAATATGCATGATCAATTAGTAGTTGGTGGAAATTTTGTGCTCATATAAAAAATATTAAATATTTGATTTGGAAATTCACATTATTTTCATCAAATAAATATTGCATGGAAGTCACTGATTATATTCATGCTAATATTATATGTATGCATTTATAAAAGAAAACTGTACAACAACTGAGAGCAAGGTTTTGGTGGAACGAAGTTTAAAATAATTAAAAAATTATACAGGTTTTAAAGTTCAAGGAAACAATATTTAAGATATTGGAGAAAACTAAAAAGATAAAAAAGTAACATTATTAGGATATAACTAGGTATTACTGATATACAATAATTGATCCACTATTTCAATTGCTGGGTGCAAAATAAAATTTATATGTTCATACATTATCGTCAACATTCTCAATCCTCCCAAAATGCTATGCAAGTGATTTTGATTATTTTTTGGATCATTCGGGAGATTTTTTATGAGTTGGAACTTAAAAATACAATATCGTCAAATGACTGTATGTCTGTGTAACTGTACTACAATAATATTAATTTGCCTGAACCCCAAGCACTATCGCCACCAATAGGTATCAGTAAATTGTAATCGGACACGATTAATCCATGCAACCTTGCTCTTGTGTTGTATGTAGCCTTGAACTCGTTTAATAACTCCAAAATCATGCAAATCTCTAAATGTTCGGATCATGATACTTTATAGCACCATCCAAGTTACCCTTTAATTTATTCATATTACTCTGGAGGTTCGCAACCAAAAAATAATTGAGGCATGAGCGGCACAAACTGCCAATGAGTTGGAGAACAAAGAGAATGGTCAGGTTTGGACTTGAGTAGTACCCAGATATATATTACTACTGACAAGCTTATTTCTAGAGAACAAGTTGCCTGCAGATAAACAAAGTAGCACATGTCCGACGTGCTTCGAAATCCAGTACTCATTTAATCCCTTTTTACACCAACACTCATTATTTCTTTGTCATAGACACGTACAAAGACAATGTCTAGACTAAGCGGATAGGATAAGGTGCCGAAGATGAAAGATACTGTGGCCAAATCCAACAGCTGTGAAGCACGGACACATCGGTATTGGTGCAGTGTCCTTGTCCGATGCGCGTCGGACATAGGATGCTCGTGGGACACCGACACGACGCATATGTAAAAATTTGTACTCTATTTTACTAGTTGGGTAATCTACTGTGTCATGGAAATTAGTATAATAGTTAATTTTTCTACATATGGATTAATCTAACAACATAAAATTGAGTTTTCTTCGTATAATAGTGTGATTAATGTATTTAATATACCATAAGACTATGATTTTAGTATATAAAAATTATTTAATTAGTATATATAGAAACATGCCCGTGTCCTGATGATTTTGAGTTTTGGAGGTCCCTGTGTCCGTATCGTGTCGTGTCCGTGTCAGTGCTTCCCAGTCCAACAGTATACATTTCCACCTTACATCAGACATTTAAGCTTCAAGTTTGCCTTGATTATTAAGCACTCAAAGGTCTGTTTTCGACTTGTGATTTCCTTACTTATTCAAAATGATAAAGTTTCGTGCTCATGCGGAAACAAGATGTCCACAATACACAATATCTTCACTAAATTTTAAACCCATTTGAATATCTTCATGTTGCCTCTAAATGTATAAACCCATTTGCACCATAACTGAAATAGATTTTAAGATTTAGTGGCTAACTAGATAACCAGCACTGTTTAACTGGTGTCTTCCACCACCTTCCTTTTTTCGGCCTCAATAAACAACAAACCACTAAACTCATCCACAAAGATATACTAGTGGACAACTAAACACAAGCCCAGGGGCAACAAAAGCTTTGTAATCAAACAAATTAATGTTGTAAGATTAAATTGAGCGGTGAGAAAAGAGAGCTGGCACATTAAAAACAAAAGGGTGTCTGGATTGCCTAATTGCCGCCAGGACAAATATTAAAGAAATAGATTTTAAGACCTCTTTTATTGATGGTCAGTAATTTGATGTTGTCAATAATGGGTTCCAAAACCAGCAGCACCAGCACCAGCACCTCGTTTAACTGGCCACCTACCTATTCAGCCTATTGCGTCTTCCACCACCATCAATCCTTTTTGTCGGCCTCACGCTGCCATCTCCACTCTCTTTCTTGATCTCTCCACTTTAAATATCAATCTAGCACACTCTGCCCTGTAATCAAACGCACAGTGCCACATCCACATCGATCACGCATACATACACGAATAATGCCATGACCTCATGCATGGACTGACCATTTAAATGTCATGATTTCTTTTCCTCCCTCATGAGCATAGGTGCCTAGTTTGTCTGCCTATACATTATTTGTGAGAAGGCGCAGATACACTTGTAGACTGACAAGGGAGAATCGGATACAAGTTATTAACTACAGTCCCATGACCAACAGGACGGAACTACAGCCAGGCTAGACCTGGTTTGAGCCACCCCAAAACCCAAACAACCTGTTTTTTGACTACCTCGGTTGAGGTGATTAAATTAGGTCTAAACCGATATAAACCAGGTGTGTGAAAACGCTCAAGCCCAAAAGCCACCCCGCACTAGATTTTCAGTCCCGCCACTGATGAGCAAGCAAAACATGTGTAGACAAATCTCTTATCTCATAGCCAAATGGTGTAAGTTTAAAGTAGCATGAATTATCTCTTGTAAACTTAGCAATTGACACTAAGTTATGCTTCATATCAGGAACAAGCAAAACAGAGTTAAGCCTAAAACTAGTTTTAGGTGTTTGAATAGTAGAAGTTCCAGTAGATGAAATAATAAGAGACTTACCACTGCCTACTTGCACTTTATCCTTTCCCTTGTAATTTGAAGTATGTTGTATAGGCCTGTCAATATATGTCCGATATCCGGAATCCGTTTCCGAGTATTCGGGATCCTATAGGATTTTATCCGTTTTATCGGATACAGATATTTATCGGATATTTCTTCCTTAACCTATCGGAATCCGATTAGGCTCTATCCGTTTGGTTAATATCCGATATCCGATAGAACATGGATTTATTTGTGATTTATGATGTGTTATCGAAGTTGTTGTAGAGAAGTGGTAGTAAAGTTCGTTCAACTCGGGCTTGTAAAGGTTTGATTTAAGGAAATACTAAAAACGAAGAAAATATATTCACAAATTTGTCACAAAAATCGAGAGATTACTGAGACTCAGGATTACACCATAACTCATTCATGCGATTCTTATATTTATTCCAAACAATTATAGCTCAAATAATATCGACTCTAATTCTTTGCCAAGGTAGATTCTTAAAAGATTGACTGTAAATCACTAGCATGACGCATCAAAAGCACTTAGACCAAGCATACATCATCATACGACATCACAATCAATTAAGAAAAATCATAAAACGATTGATAATAGTGCAAGTAGTCATAAAAGAATTAAATATAATTACCAAACGCATGAAATATGGCTTCCTCCGTCATCCCAGTGTTGGGGTTTAGCTCCTCATATTATTCACGTGCTCAAAATAGTTGTTCATAGCTCAAATAGGTGAAAAACAAGAGAAAACTAATGACTCAGACAGTTTGCAACGCTGTATAAGCGTTACAAACTGTTGTTACAGGAACGATATATGGAAACTGCTGTAGAATTTAAGACTGGTAGGCGTTGGTCCAATGTTCTTCAATTAGGGTTCTTGAGAACGACACTTTTATAGTGTCGTCTGCAACCCTTTTCCTTCTTCTTCACCTCCTGCTGCTCCCGTACCTCTGTAAGCTTTTTTTTCTTTTCGGAAACTACCCAGGACTCCCCAAAGTCTCCACCCCTTTTCTAGAACTCGTACAGCCCCTTATATACCCCACAGACCAATCAAATCACCGTGAAAACTCCGGTTTCTTTCAGCAAAAGTCTCGGCAATTTTCCTTTTCTATTTCTTCTCTTATGCGGTTTCCAGCTCTTTCCAAACTCTAAAGATAGAATGAAATCTGTAGAGAATATTTCTTTCTTTCCTCCCACGTATCTTTCCTTCTTTCGAACCCAACATCAGATAATATCTCCGCGTCCCCTGTTTTATACAAGCTCGGTGGTTCACTCTTAATTCTTCGAATCGAATCTTAAAGCATTACCTTTCTTGTTTGATCGTAACAGGTAGTTACCACGTAATTCCCATCAAAGAAACTCCGACAAACACTCTTCAAACTGTCCAGAATCAATCAACAGACCCGATAATCTTTCTATCCCTTTGTTTTCTCTAAATCGAAAAGTTAGCCCTATTTATTCGAATCTGTGACACATACCACTCCTGTTTTAGGATAGCAGGGTAATCCCAATCATATTTCACGAAGAAATCACATTTAAGCTCTTCCAAAACTCTTCCCAGAATATCGTTGCTTAATAGTTCTTTTTCCCGCCAAAATCCGTGGTGAAGAAAAGAGTCACCCCCTATCCAAAGTAGGGGTGCGAATAGCAGGTGTCTTGGGGGTGACCTGAAGGTGCCCCTTAGTAATTTGGGTACCCCTTATCCATAACGAGAGTCCGAATAGTAATTTTCTCCCACGAGCGCAAAAACCACTTTTCGAGCCAATTTCGCCGCAAAAGCTTATTTCTCCAAAAACACCTACAAAAACATAAAATACCAAAATAAGTACAAAATCGAGCACTATCAATACAAAGAATCGAGACAAATTAGACACAAAAATGTGCCTATCAAATACCCCCAAACCTATTATTTGCTAGTCCCGAGCAAATCAAATCTACAAAATAAAATCCTAACTCACTGTCGCAGGCATCGTCGATTGCATTTAGCGTATGCAATAAGCCTTTAAACCCCTAGGTGGCCCTAGTGGCCGAGTTATAGTCTCGGGAGGGTTTACAAGAGGTGTACCCACAAAACCTTTATACTCCAGACCCTAACTATCTACGCAGAACCTTGGAAGGCACTAAAAAGTCTCCTTGGTTGGCATACTTATAGACTACAGGAGGAAGTACCCTGATGCGAAATTCCAATTGATGTACACGAGTTTGCACTCAAGCATACTAAAATTCATATATAAGTCACGAGCTCTACTCGAGATAGTTTGGACATCATAACCGTGAGTCAACCAATCACATGGATAGATTAAGAGATGGATATAAAAAAACATAGATGGTTTTGATGTTGACTAAGGTGAACGATGTTTCTCATATCTAAATCGAAGGCCACTTTGCCAAAACGAACCTATCCTAATGGTCGAGATACTAGTCGACTAATATCAACACACCGGCATATACAAGGGAACCGGTGGTCAATAATCCTAACTCTAGGTCAACACAAACTGGCATATACAAGGGTTCCAAGGTGGTCGAATTTATGAATTTATTAGGTTGGTCTGATGGTCTGGTCTCAATTTCTCTCTTTTTTTTCTCTTTTTTTTTCTCAACTTTTTTTCAACCTTTTTTTTTTTTTAACTTTTTTTTTTTTTTTTTTTTTTTTTTTGTATCTCAATAACTCTATTTCACCCTAGTAGTGGTAACAACTTGAATCGCGAGCCCCACTTAATCACTTAGAGAAACATATTTTAAAGAAAACAAAATAAAAATAGAAGTGAAAAGGATTCAACGAGATATGGCGAAACTACCATGTTTTTTCTTTAATTCTAACACCTGAGCTCTGTGCTATTATGAATAGACTCTTTAGATGTTGCCATCTAATCAGATTGGTTCCTCAACTCCTACAACCAAAATGCTTCCATCCACTTAGATTGGTTAGTGCCATCCTTAATAAGCATAAATTTCTAGGCTCAGAGTTTATCAATGCAACTAAAAGTTTCTCCCATACCCCAAACTTAAATCTAACATTGTCCTCAATGTTCTAAAGATGAAATTAAAAGCATGAACAAGGAGAAACTGTTACCATTTGAAGCAAAAGAGATAAGGAAAGATATTACCGTGTCGCATGAATGTTGGGTTACCTCCCAAGAAGTGCTAAGTTTAAAGTCTTGACCACACTAACAAAGGATTAGTCACCTTATAAAATCATAAAGTAATAGCCTAATTTTGCAGGTCATCAAAACCAAATAGAGCTATCACAAGTAAAAGGAATCATGACAACCTTGCCAAGAAAATTAACAAATAAAGCACACCCTTGTCTAGTTTCTGTTTAAGACAACTACATCTATTTGTGGTTGGAGTTTAGGCTCTATGAAAGGGTCTAAATAAATTTCTTTGGGCTTGCGTTCCTCATAAGTAAGATCCAAATTTATCAAGTTGTAGAGTCTGGAAAAACTCAAATAAAAACTTAGAAGCACATAATAATAACCTGAATAATTGAGGATCCTCTAAGTCAAACAGATTTGACTTACACAGCTGACCACAATGAGAGTGGTGGTCTTCCTTTAACAAATGTGTCGACCTTAATCTCCTAAAGTAATTAGGCTTAGTCTCAAAACTTAATAACTGACACATTTGAAATTCATACATTCCCACAATTGGTTGAAAAATATTTGGTGGGAAAACAAAATCAATCTGGGTATCATAGCCTAGGCTAACCACATCAACCAGAGGATGGGTTTCTAACAACCTGAACTTCCCTATGGACATCACTAGGTTCAGGGAAACGTGTATGAAGATAATCTTGTAAAATGGTTGAGGCACATATGTCAAGTCCCAAGTGAGGGACCTTTCTAAGAGTTAAGGAACATGGAGAATGATAATCACCCCCAAACTTAGAGTTTTCAGTGTCTCTAGAAAGACTAGTCACAACTTCCCTAATTTCATGGTCATCTAGTTCCTGAAAATGGTCAATTGATTCTTCTAAGTCAGGTTCATCCTCACTCATATCTACGAGCTCATTTTCTTTGTCTAAGACTAATGTTTCTAAATCGCTAGACTCTAAAACAATATTCTCAGAAGAAACTCGTTCCTCAAAACTATCATCAGCTTCGTAATCATAAGAAAATACTACATCGTCTAAAACGGGGGTATCTCTAGTCAAATCCTCGTTCTTTTGAATAGGTGAATAATTATTAAAATTATTTGAATTTGAACTAGAAACATTATCATTATTAAGCTCAATTGGAGTAACAAATTCCTGATCACTATGCCTACTTATTTCAAATTCCTCATCAACACTGTCCTCATCATAATCATCATTATAATAACATGAAAATGGTTGAACCTCATCTAAAGTAGTGTTACCAATTATAACCTCGTCATCTTGATTATGCAAATAACTATCCTCATCGTCAAAGGTACTATTGGAAACACTATATTGGAAATTAAGACTATCTTGAGCAGTTCTTTCCTGGGCCTCTAACAACATTTTCTGAGTCGACTCACATGACATCCTGATTTTATCTAGGAAAGAAGGTTCACACGTTGCATTGCTTTCGTCCAAAACTAAGTTATTCATCTCATTTGAACTACGTGTAGACTCAAGTAACTTGTGTGTCGACTCAGCTAACTTACGTGCGGACTCTAGAGAGGAATTTTGCTCGTATGACCGGTGGGAGTATGGATAGTAATTGGGCTCACCATGGTATGGACCATAACCTTCAAAAGGCTGATGTTCCCAACCACTATTCACATTATGGTCAAAGTAGTAACGTCCATTTTGAAACTCAGTCGGATATTCGTTGTATTGGCTATTATTGTACCAGTTCGACATTCTATTGCAGGGGTGTGAGTTGTCACACAAAATAAAACCCACTGACAGGGGATTCGTGGGTGGATAGAGTCTTACCTCCCGTACCAGACGGGCGATGAACCGTTGAAGTCGACTCAGGCCACCGACTCCGATGTCAGTGTACGAACCCGAGGGGCCGAGACAGTATCGTAATTGTCGTCCTTCCCTGCAAACAGTTTATATTTAATCTCAACCCTTCCTTAGGGTTTTAAAAATAATGTCCAAGTCCAAAAGAAAAATACAGTCCAAAAAGTCCAAAAATAAAAGAAAATTTACAAAAATACAACCCTATTTACAGTTTCTAAAAAAATAAAACAAAATAGCTATATACAAAATCTTCTTCTTCACTCCCTTCAGATTCCTACTTTCTTTCCTTCTTTGGTGATGCTTTCCTTTTATAGCACTTTTTCTTTCCTTGTAGCCTCGCTTCAAATCTGAAAAGAATCGAAAAATACCAAAGCGCGTAAAAAAGAACAAAAAATATAAAAAATAAAAATAGAAATAACTCTAAAACCTAAAACCTAAATACAAGTCCGCGTCGGCGGCGCCAAAAATTGATGTGTTTTCAAAGTTGTTGTAGAAAAGTGGTAGTAAAGTTCATTCAACTCGGGCTTGTAAAGGTTTGATTTAAGGAAATACTAAAAACGAAGAAAATATATTCACAAGTTTGTCACAAAAATCGAGAGATTACTGAGACTCAGGATTACACCATAACTCATTCATGCGATTCTTATATTTATTCCAAACAATTATAGCTCAAATAATATCGACTCTAATTCTTTGCCAAGGTAGATTCTTAAAAGATTGACTGTAAATCACTAGCATGACGCATCAAAAGCACTTAGACCAAGCATACATCATCATACGACATCACAATAAATTAAGAAAAATCATAAAACGATTGATAATAGTGCAAGTAGTCATAAAAGAATTAAATATAATTACCACACGCATGAAATATGGCTTCCTCCATCATCCCAGTGTTGGGGTTTAGCTCCTCATATTATTCACGTGCTCAAATAGTTGTTCATAGCTCAAATAGGTGAAAAACAAGAGAAACTAATGACTCAGACAGTTTGCAACGCTGTATAAGCGTTACAAACTGTTGTTACAGGAACGATATATGGAAACTGCTGTAGAATTTAAGACTGGTAGGCGTTGGTCCAATGTTCTTCAATTAGGGTTCTTGAGAACGACACTTTTATAGTGTCGTCTGCAACCCTTTTCCTTCTTCTTCACCTCCTGCTGCTCCCGTACCTCTGTAAGCTTTTTTTTCTTTTCGGAAACTACCCAGGACTCCCCAAAGTCTCCACCCCTTTTCTAGAACTCGTACAGCCCCTTATATACCCCACAGACCAATCAAATCACCGTGAAAACTCCGGTTTCTTTCAGCAAAAGTCTCGGCAATTTTCCTTTTCTATTTCTTCTCTTATGCGGTTTCCAGCTCTTTCCAAACTCTAAAGATAGAATGAAATCTGTAGAGAATATTTCTTTCTTTCCTCCCACGTATCTTTCCTTCTTTCGAACCCAAAATCATATAATATCTCCGCGTCCGCTGTTTTATACAAGCTCGGTGGTTCACTCCTAATTCTTCGAATCGAATCTTAAAGCATTACCTTTCTTGTTTGATCGTAACAGGTAGTTACCACGTAATTCCCATCAAAAAAACTCCGACAAACACTCTTCAAACTGTCCAGAATCAATCAACAGACCCGATAATCTTTCTCTCCCTTTGTTTTCTCTAAATCGAAGAGTTAGCCCTATTTATTCGAATCTGTGACACATACCACTCCTGTTTTAGGATAGCAGGGTAATCCCAATCATATTTCACGAAGAAATCACATTTAAGCTCTTCCAAAACTCTTCCCAGAATATCGTTGCTTAATAGTTCTTTTTCCCGCCAAAATCCGTGGTGAAGAAAAGAGTCACCCCCTATCCAAAGTAGGGGTGCGAATAGCAGGTGTCTTGGGGGTGACCTGAAGGTGCCCCTTAGTAATTTGGGTACCCCTTATCCATAACGAGAGTCCGAATAGTAATTTTCTCCCACTAGCGCAAAAACCATTTTTCGAGCCAATTTCGCTGCAAAAGCTTATTTTTCCAAAAACACCTACAAAAACATAAAATACCAAAATAAGTACAAAATCGAGCACTATCAATATAAAGAATCGAGACAAATTAGACACAAAAATGTGCCTATCAATTTACTCTAACCATATTTATGATTTATTTGTGATTTACCCTAATATCCGATATCCGATATGAAATGTTTGAAAAATTGAACTTAAATTTCAATTATGAACATGTTTTAAAGGGTTTTTAACATTTTTTTCCAGAACCGGATATTATCGGATAAATATCCGATATCCGATAGCTTAGCCTATCGGAATCGATATATGATTTTCATATCCTATAGGATATTATCGAATATCCGATAGTGCTTAACCTGTCGGATATCGGATTTCTGAATATCCGACGGATATTCTTCCATTGACAGGCCTAATGTTGTAAAAGACCCTCATCACCAGTAATATGTGCAGTTCCCCTGAATCAGCAAGCCACTGTGGAGCCTCGGAAGTAGAATGATCAAAATATTGTTCTTCACCAATAGAAGTAAAGGCATGTTGTTGAGACATATTTCCTGCACCAGTTGTTGGAGGATAATATCTAAAGTGACACTTACTTGCATAGTGTCCCTTCTTTCTGCAAATTTGGCACTCAACCTGAGAAAAATCTCTTCTTCAAGTATTACCACCAGTACCCCCATTATACTGACCAGAAGAACTAGCTTGATTTGAATTATATCCTTGACCATTCCCATTGTTATTCTTGAAAGAACCAACATTGTAATTTGAAGTATTCTTGAAAGAACCTGAACCTTTTGACTTGCCTTTCGCATTATTACCAGAATTCATATTTCTACTATACAAAGCAGATGGATGTTGTTCATTGAAAATTGAATTAGTTTATTGTTGTTGACTTAGAACCCATTGTTCATGATTCAATAACCTAGACTTTAATTCCGCAAAAGAGAATGGAACTTCCCTATTTTGTGCAGCAACCACAAAGTTATCATACTCTCTACCTAGCCCATTCAGCACATTGATTACTACATCTGAGTTACTTATCCTCTCTCCAATAGCATCTAGATTATCAGCAATTGTCTAAACACTTTGTAAATAGACAAGAATAGTCATATTACCTTTCTTGAGATTGTGAAGTTGATTTTTAAGCAAACTCTTTCTTGCCATGAACTGACTCTGAAAACTCACTTCAAGGAAGGACCAAATTTCTCTAGCAGTTGTTAAACCGAGAACATCACCAGAAACAGAATCTGTAAATGTAGCCTTCATACAGCTTGTAACAAAACAATCAATCTTTCTCCAACGAGACCATTGAGGGTTCAAGGAGAACACACCATCAACTTCAATCCGTTTATCTGGTTCTTGTACTTCACCATTAACATAACCAAACAAATCCGTAGAGATACGAACTGATTCCATTTGATCTTTCCATAGAAGAAAATTATTATGACCTAACTTTGTGGAAACAAAATTAGAGATATCAGTGAAATGAAAGACGAAATCAGAGACATCGTTTGAGCAGCGGAACTCATATTCTTTCTTCTTGTGTAAAAGATTGTTGCAGTTGATATTAACCAAACCCTTAAAATTGTATGTAAAAAAGATCAAGATATTGAATCTTGAAGAACAACTTTGATTGAAATCAAAGAAGATGTTGTGTAAGAAATATTGAATCACAAAATTATTGAGAAAAATTGTTTGATTCTGAAATTGATTATTCGGTTGGTTTTTAGATGTTGAAAACTTGTCTCAGGATCGATCTAACTGATACCATGAGAAACAGGTAATGTTATTCATATAATAAGATAAATCTTACAGAGTTATGATATACCTTTAATAGGCAATCATACAGGCTGCAATGTTATTACAGACACACAAGTAAACCACACTGACCCAAATCAAGTCAACATTAGTTGACTTGACATACACTTATATTTGTATTGTCTAATACGATTAATCCAGGCAGCCTTGCTCTTGGATTTGTCTGTAGGATGTAGCCTTCCTCTTGTTTAGTAACTCCAAAATCGTGCAAATCTCTAAATGTTCGAGATGATACTTTATAGCACCATCCATGTTACCCTTTTATTTATTGTTTTTACTTTGGAGTTTGGCAACCAAATAATTGAGGCCTGAGAGACACAAACTGCCAATCAGCTGGAGAACAAAGAGAATGGTCAGGTTTGGACTTGAGTACCCAGGCCACATATGTATGATTACTAAACGAAATCTTATTTCTGGGGAACAAGTTACCTAGAGATAAAAGAAAAGCAACACATGCTTCAATCTCCGGTGCTCATTTAATCCTTTTTGCACCAACACTCATTATTTCTTTGTCATAGATCACGTAGAAAGACAATCTGCTTACAATAAGATAAGGTGCAGCATCAATGAAAGATACTTTGGCTAAACCGAAGAGTAAACATTTCCAGCTCATATCTGACATTTAAGATTCAAGATTGCCTTTGATTATTAGCACTCAAAGGTCTGTTTTCGACTAGTAAATGATAAGTTTCGTGCTCATATGGATGTCCACATAGTTGAATATCTTCATGTTGCCTCTAAATTTATGAGCTAACTAGATAACCAGCACGGAGGTGCTTCCTTGCGCTAATAAACCATTGAACTTAAAAGAGATAGTTGTCAACCACCAAATTGACCACAACTAATGTGAGAGCTGCGGTGAGAAAAGAGAGCTGGCCCATTAAAAGGGTGTCTGCCGCCGTCAACAAATATTAAAGAAAAAGATTTCAAGATTTAGTGGTCCGGTGTGTGTGGTCAGTAATTTACTAACCCACCAGCACCTCGTTTAACTGGCCACCTACCTATTCAGCCTATTGCGTCTTCCACCACCATCAATCAATCCTTTTTGTCGGCCTCACACGCTGCCATCTCCTCTCTCTTTCTTGATCTCTCCGCTTTAAAATTTCAAGCTAGCACACTCTTCCCTGTAATCAAACGCACAGTGCCACAGACCCATGTCATTCATACATACACGGATAATGCCATGACCTCATGCATGGACTGACCATTTATATGTCATGATTTCTTTTCCTCCCTCATGAGCATAGGCGCCTATTTTGTTTGCCTATACATTAAGTAAATAAATTACGATCTTGATTGGTTGATGACTTCATTCATTTTCATGACCAAGTACAAATAAATAGTGACATTTCCTTGAGAAACTCACATTGAGGTGACACGTAGGCGTAGTACAATAATAATTAGTGGGACCCACATGAGATACCCCAAATTTTCATCATGATCATCATGGGATATCTTTACAAAACGGCAAGATTTAAGGCTTCGTAATTCAGACCATGTCCTCCCAAAGTAGACCGACAAAAGGAAAATTAATCACACAAGATCGTCCGAATCAATCTATTAAATATAGTCCTGTACATACAGTATCGTAGTTTAACTACCTTGATAGACCTTTTGTCCCTGGTAGAGATTAACGGTGGTGATTCGATTAGTTTTGGGTTCTTTTTGCGAGGATCTCGAGGTTGACTCTGTTGATGACAGAAGGAAACTCTGATAAGGAACCGAGTCTTTATCAGAGAAATGTAATGGTGAGGTAAAACGAGGACATGGTACTTAATTGATGGAAAAGTCAGAGGACAAATATGACAATTTTGGTTTGAAATGAACACAAATGTCTGTCCACAAAGACGAAATTAGTTAGGACGGAGATGAGGTGTGGTGGTGGAGAATATTTAGACTCTTCCACAGCTCTTCCTCGGAAGAAAGAAAGAATGTGTTAGTGTGGTGGGCTCTTTGTTTTGGGAAATTGGGTGGTGGGGATTGAGGCCGGCGCACTGGCATTTTAACGCACTAACTGGTGCAGAGCCGGGCCTGAGGGTGTGCAAGGTGTGCGACCGCACAGGGCCCAGCTCTGTCAATGGCCTTTTTTTCCAGCCCAAAATTCAAAAAAAAAAAAAAAAAAAGAATTCTTTACTGTGGCCGAACTCGAACAGACAACCTATGGGGGCAATATTTCCATCCACTGAGCAATCAATTCGTTGTTGTTTTAAATTTAAATTTGACCATATTTAACCTAATATCATTACCTCCCAAGAGTAAGCTTCCTATCTTTTGTGTTATCCTTGCGTATTTTTATTGTCATCCGGAAAAAAAGTTCTTATTCAATACTCTCATTTTATCTATATAAATTTTGTGTTATCCTTGCGTATTTTTATTGACATCCGAAAAAAAGTTCTTATTTAATACTCTCATTTTATCTATATATAAAATACGCATTAGCACCATTATTTAGTCGTAAATTTCTATTTGGTATCGTCGATAATATTACAAATTAAATAAAAATTATTGATTTTTTTTTTGTCTTTTATTGTTACAAAATATTCGACATTGTAAAAGGCCCTATGAAAAATTTCGCACAGGGCCCTTCTAGACACAGGATCGGCTCTGAACTGGTGTGTCTGTGCCGCATGGTGGGTCTTCCTTTCGACCTTGATCATGCGTCTGGCTCACGGTATAGATTCGAAGACGCCATACACACTTGTGATCCAAAAAAAAACACATATATTTTTCATCAAAAAAAAGCACATATATATTGACTTATATTTTTATAAAATGATGCTGCTCGACCTCCTTATATTTTAGCTTAGTTCATGGCAGTTAGATACTACAACTATATAAGATAGATCAACGAACCGATAGAAAGCATTAATTAAATATTAAACTGCCTCAAGAACGGGCTAGCAAAATGGAAAGGGAGAAGTTTATTTAGTTTTCTGTTTTCATTTCTCAAGTTTTGTTACAAATGAAATCAAACATACAAATATTACGGTAGAACTTCGATAAACTAATTCTTGATAAATTAATCATTTCGCTAAAATAATAAAATTTTCGGTCCCAACTAGTATATAAGCTAAATTTAACTCGATAAATTAAAAACTTCGCTAAAATAATTTTTTTTTTGTCATAAGGCTATTAATTTATCGAAGTTTCACTGTATTTATAACTTGTAAAGGCGGTATACGAGTTTACATGTATTACCCATGTGGCAACATATAAAATGCCCAATGATAATGTATGCATGTTTATCCTTTTAGATAAACGTTGACTAAGCCAGGCGGTGGCCGGTGGGTCAGTCACTTTCCAGACAACACTCCCCCTTGGATGATCCACCAATCAAATACGTTGCCTTGTCAAAACCTTGCCAGATATTCTGTGGGATAAAAAAAACTGATCGAAGGAAAAATAGTACAACACTTGTAGTTTTATAAGGAATTGGATGTCCACAAATATCTCCCTCCGTCGTTGTGTCAGGAAAAACAGCTTGTAACAATACCCGAACACGTGAAGCTCCGAAATAATAGTGGTCGCCTCCACAAATTCTCTCCTTTGTCAAAACTGAATGCTGGAGGCTCATAATGACAATGAAGACGCTGCTCATTTTTCTCCACTAAAATATTGTCGGGAAAAACCGTGTGCGGTAAAAACCTGAATACAAATAATACGGGTGATTATCGTCCACCCCACCTCATGAATACTCTATGGATATACATCTCTTTAGATGATGATAACCGCTCTAAGATTGTTATCACATTAAAAACCTCGTCAGGAAAACTCAGAGTGACAAAACCTGAACGTAGGAAAAGATGAATACTCAGAACAATGATAAACCCTCAGATGTTGCCTTGTTAAAACCTTGCCCAGAAAAATCCAGAGGGAAAAAAACTAGGACGAAGGAAAAAGAGTACAACATTTGAAACCGCGGATAGCAGTGGACTCGCATGCCTCGTTAAAACCTTGACAAGGAAAACCCAGTGGGACAAAACCTTGACTAAGGAAAAAGAGTTCACATCGTAAAATCCAACATGCTCATATCCATAGTCTTCAATGGCTTTACTCCCACTGATGAGTAGCATTCTCACTTGATCATTATGGCCGATAATATTGCATAGATATCACAAACCATCTTGTAATGTCTTCAATGACTTCCTTTAGTAAAGAAACTCGAGTCCGGTTTTCCTCTGTGCAATTTCCTAATGATCATTATTCTCAACTAGCTTTGTCTGAAAGATCATGACCGACCGGAGGAATAACCAATATCATAAGTCTAGGTATTGTGATCTGTTATACCAAGATACATATCAAAACTAGATAATTCCGTCAAAGTTTAAGGGAGCCTTATCAAAACTAGATAATTGAAGTGTTCTTAGTTTTCGATTATTGATTTGATTGACTAACTGTTGTTGAAATTTTGATTGCCCTAGTTTGTTTATTCTTGAGAACCTTCTCTTCTGATATAAGGCTCACTCAAACTAGATCAAAGTATTGACGGGATCTTTAGAACCATCTTCGGATCTAAAGACATCTTGTGATAATCTATTGTTAACAGACTATGTTCTGTATGTGATTGATCACAATAGGTTTCAAGTATTGTTGTGCAGTTTATTGAAGGCAATAGAAGATTTGAAGACAAAGAAGAATTCTTATTAGTTTTCGTATCTTGTGGATTTAGTGCACAAACCTTGATTGGTTGGGATCCAACTAGAATCGGTTTATCTTTGATAGACTTGATTGATTAGTTGCGTGAGATCGGCATCGGTTTATAGTTTCTCTTTGAGATCTATATAGATTGATTGTGAATCTAGAAATTGATTATTTCGGTAATCAACATTGTGATTGATCTAACCAGACAAAGGAGTTTATTAGATTAAACAGAAGAGCCTTTGTCAACGACTCATTAATATCTTCTAGCAAGATTGATTAGAGTGGTTACCAAACAGATTCTTCTTTTGTTGTTTGGAATACAATCCAAAGGACTTGCTATTCACGTGCGTGACTCTAGAAGTCGAAGGCGAAGGGATACTAACAAAACTAAGTAGCTAGGGGTAGTCTGCTTGGTTTGTTGGTTGGAATACAATCCAAAGGACTTGATATTCACGTGCGTGACTCTAGAAGTTGAAGACGCATGGATATTGACAAAACTAAGTAGCTAGGGGTAGTCTGCTTGGTCTCAACTATACGAAGTTGGCATTAGATTTTATATAGTGGCTTAATTCCGAGAGTATTCAAAACTAGACTAGGTCCCGGGATTTTTCTGCATTTGCGGTTTCCTCGTTAACAAAATCTTGTTGTGTCATTTACTTTATTATTCCGCAATTATAATTGATTTGTATAATTTAAAGTAAATTGCACTTGTACGTTAATTCCTTAACACTTATATTGATCATATATAGTTTCGGTTATTACCGAACTTATTATCATGTGCACACTTTGTTGTAGTCTCGATCTAGTATCCATAGTCAATCACACAAGTAACCTTGTTGTTGTATTGTCTCGATCTCTTATCCATAGACGATCACACGAAGTGTGAACCGAATTAGTTGTATTGTCTCGACTCAGTCCATAGACGATTACTTTCGGTAGAGGACTTACAGGTTGATAAATAAAAGATTTTGGTGTATTTGGGTACCCTCGTCTTTTCAGAATTTCTCTCCACAACTTCAATTTTTATGATTACTACTCACTGCAACTTCAATTTTTATGAATCACAAATGTATAAAGAAGACATAGGTTAGTCGGAAAGTACCTCTAATATACAATTTCGAAAAACCGGATTTAAAACGATTATGAAAATGAAAGAGAATACAAGAGGATAAGAAAAGAGTTTAAAATAAAATGAAAATAGGTTAGTAGAAAAATTATGTTTTTGTGTTTATGAATTAGAGTTTTAATTAGGTTATTATTAGGTTTATGAGGGATATGTTATTAGGTTAGTCATAATTTAAATAAGGATAAATGATAAGTTAGTCATTTCCTAACTTTAGGACACCCCATATAAGTGTAGGGAATGTGGCCTAAGTAATCATAGTCTCCTCACAAAAATGAGGGGTGCCCAAAAAAATGGTTCTAATTTTTTGGCTTCATAAATACATAGGCCTGGGCTACATTTCATTCTTTTTCCGAGCTTTATTTCTGGGCTGTATAAATCAAGGAAAACCAACAACATTCTCAATCCTCCTAAAATCCTATGCAAGTGATTTTGATAATTTTTTGGATCATTAGGGAGAATTTTTACGAGTTCGAACTTAAAATGAATGTATGTCTGTGTATACTGTACTACATTTATATTTGCCTGAACCCCAAGCACCTATTGCCTCGAAATAGGTATCTGTAAATTGTAATCGAACACCATTAATCCAGGCAGCCTTGCTCTTGGGTTTGTCTGTAGGCTGTAGCCTTGCTCTTGTTCAGTAAGTAACTCATGCAAATCTCTAAATGTTTGAGATGATACTTTATAGCACCATCCAAGTTACCCTTTAATTTATTCATATTACTTTGGAGGTTCGCAACCAAATAATTGAGGCATGAGCGGCACAAACTGCCAATGAGTTGGAGAACAAAGAGAATGGTCAGGTTTGGACTTGAGTACCGAGGCCAGATATGTATAATTACTACTAACAAGCTTATTTCCAGGGAACAAGTTGCCTAGAGATAAAAGAAAAGCAACACATGTCCGACATGCTTCAATCTCCAGTACTCATTTAAACCCTTTTTACACCAACACTCATTATTTCTTTGTCATAGACACATACGTAGAAAGACGATCTCCTACAATAAGATAAGGTGCAGCAGATGAGAGATCCACTTTGGCTAAACTGAACAATAAAAAATTTCCAGCTTCATATCTGACATTTAAGCTTCAAGTTTGCCTTGATTATTAGCACTCGGAGATCTGTTTTCGACTTGTGATTTCCTTAGTTATTCAAAATCATAAAGTTTCGTGCTCATATGGGAACAAGATGTCTTCATGTTGCCTCTAAATGTATAAACCCATCTGCACCATAACTGAGCTAACTAGATAATTAACCAGCACTGACTGAGGTGCTTCCTTGGCTAATAAACAACGCAAACCACTGAACTTAAAAGAGATAGTTGACAACCAGATTGACCACAATTAAAAAGGGTGTCTGCCGCCGTCGACAAATATTTAATGGTCTGGTGTGTGGTCACTTTATCTAGTAATGTTAATTTACTAACCCACCACCACGCACCACCCACCACCAGCACCCCCACCTCGTTTTACTAGCCACCACCTACCTATTCAACCTATAGTCTATAGTCCATCCCTCCACCACCATCAATCCTTTTTGTCGGCCTCACGCTGCCGTCTCCTCTCTCTTTCTTGACTCCTCCACTTTAAAATTTCAAGCTAGCACACTCTGCTCTGTAATCAATACACAGTGCCACAGACCCATGTCATTCATACATACACGAATAATGCCATGACCTCATGCATGGACTGACCATTTAAAATGTCATGATTTCTTTTCCTCCTCCGTCCTCCTGAGTGTTAGCCTAGTTTGTTTTGCCTATACAGTAAGGCCTCTTCCTATGCACATGCCAAAACATGGTATTTGGCATATATGCACCCACTATGGGTATGCCAAATCGCCAAACTCATATGCCAATATGTTATTCTGGCATATAGGCATACGCGACGGAGTTTCCGGAGCGATAGAGTCTTCGTCGCTCGATGGTCAAATGATCGTTCGATGGTCATTCGGTTAACACTGATCAAGCTATCGCTCGGTACTATGATAATCGCTCGTCGAGATCTTCATCCAACGGCTCATATTTCCCCTACCGGATTTCAACCAATTCCAACCCAACTTCAAATTCATTTCACCATGGATAGTGCATAAGCAAAGTGGATTTGACTACGAGAGAAATAACATGGATCATGATAGCGTATTTCCACATACCTACTCAAGGTGAATTTTTAATGAAATGTAAATCGGTTTCAATCGAATATTAATTTAAAAGATAGTTTCCATTAATCTAAAAAAAACAAAATTACATTTCAAATTTCAACTAAAAGAAAACATTTTAACTACTCATTTCCTTGTCCGTTTCCTCCAGGACCAAAGATCCAATTGCCTGCATTTCGGATCCATAGAGTTGTTCAACAAACTAGTTAAGGTGCTTAGGTTTGAGGCCGACTTGGTGGTTGAGTCTCATCGGAATCACCATAACCTTGATAAGCAATGGGAGTACGGGGTATGGGAACATTATACAAATCTTGAAATGCGTGTGGTTGATATTGTTCTTTGGAATGGTTGAAATCTTTGATGAGGTTGAGGCAATTGGGGTATCTGATTCGTTTGCCTAACTACTTCCATGTTCACACCACCACCTCGAGTCGGTATGTCGGTTGGCAAATGACTAAACATACGTGTAGGAGTTGTATCCATGCCAATGTTTTCTTCAACACCATGTCTTTGCTTGACTTTCTAACACCATGTTTGGAGTTGAACTTTCAGTACCTCCTCCATATGACGACGTCTCAATCTTCTTCCACCACTTTGCTGACTTCCACCACTTTGTCTGACTTCCACCACCTTGGCCGACTTCCACGACTTTTGCGACCTCGGCGACTTTTCTTGACTTTGACGGGTCTCTTGACTTCACTAGGACTCAATCCTCCACCGACTCCAAAACCGGGACTCAATCCTCTACCGGCTCAACACCGAGACTCATGTCATACATCATGCTTTCCCTCAATCTTTGCATCTGTTCCAAGTGCATATTCGAAATCCATGAAGAAGAGCATCATAATTGTTACATCGGGTGCGATACTCCAACTACGTAGCATTGACCCAGAGGTATGGATAAGTCAGTAGGTGCACTAGAAACAATTGGATAAGTAACAATCTCTCCGGATGTCTTTGGATATAGTCTTTACTTCCCAAGAAAATGGTGGCATGTATGACGATGAACTTTGAGAAGGATATGCAAATACGTCACCCGTCTCTGGTGGAGGTTGGGAAGGAAGAAATTCATTGTCAAGTGGCAACCTACCTAAAGCTGGGAAATCCATCAGAGACCTAAACTTTGCGGTTGCATGGAAATATTTGGCTTGAAAATAGTATTAAACCAAGATAGGTACTCATTTCTCGTCCATCGGCTCCGGATCAATGCATCGACTTCTTGCCAATGATGACCTTCTCTTATCAATTTGAAGTAATCGTCTCTTTGAAACATCTCATCTTGGGATAAGGGTTGTGACTATCACCGATCTCCTTGCAATGTAAGAAGCTGTCTTTCACCATAATACCAAACACCCTTCTCGAGAAATAGTGGTGTATAACACCATCCTTTTAAGGCTTAACTCTACCATTGTCGACCTAGTTCTTCTTGGAACTCGGAGTCTTTGCTTCATATGGTAGTGAGATAAGGTTATGGCTTGTTCTACTCAAGCTTCTTGAATCTTATGAACAATAGCGTATGTTGACCATCTTCAATCTGTGCGGGTTCCCAATTCTCGAATCATACTTTCGTATGATCGGAAATACATTCGTATAATTCTTAAGACAAGGTTAGAAACACGGAAATATGTATACCACCAAATCGAAAATAATAACATTCGGAGTTAATAACTTTTCCATATAAAAATGACAAATAAATACATAATGTGAAAAAGATTGGTTCTTACCTCCCGAACTCCCAGAAAGCATTAAAACTATCTTTATCACACGTCGAATTATCACTTAGGGCAATGTAAATCTGCGATAAAATCGTGAGTCCCCCAATCATATGTTGGTGCTTGCTCTAAATCTTCTAATGCTTGAGAAACTTTTGTGGTTTCTAGGTTGTATTTGATATAGATGTCGCCAAGGATATCTTCTCACTCTCTCTTGAACAAGACCAGGAAGTAATTCAAAAATTCTACGTAACTCGGTCCATCCACCTCTTAGATGTATGGCGTTACATCGCCCCCTCATTATCGAAAGGTGATTAGAGAATACACCTTCCTAGGCTACTAGTCTAACATTATTAAACTCATAATTTGTATCCACAACAAAACTTACTCCTTTGCACAGGGTACTAGTAGATGCTTTCCCTTTTTTGTTTCTTTTTTTCTCTCCATATCTCTGTTTAAGATAATCGTTTGAAACAAAAGTTTAAAGAAAATCGGTGGTTTTCGAAGGTTTTCGAAGAAGAAGAATTGAGAAGAGTTTAGAAGAGGTGGGAGTATAGTTGTGGTATTTATAGGCGGCGAGAAACTCGAACGGTGGCGATATTGATTATATCGACGCGATATAAGTAATTTGAAGCGATATTGACAATATCGCCGGCGATAAAGACTTTATCATTGGCGATATGTCAATATCGCTTCAGGGATTCGATCATTCGCCGGTTTCCCCATAGTGGCGCAAATGGTTTGGCATGCCACCTGGCATGCCAAACACCATTTTTTTGGCATGTGCATAGGAAGAGGCCTAAGTAAATAAATTACGATCTTGATTGGTTGATGACTTCATTCATTTTCATCACCAAGTACAAATAAATAGAGTGACATTTCCTTGAGAAACTCACATTGAGGTGACACGTAGACGCAGTACAACAATAATTAGTGGGACCCACATGAGATATACCCCAAATTTTCATCATGATCATCATGGGATTATATCTTTGCAAAACGGCAACATTTAAGGCTTCGTAATTCAGACCATGTCCTCCCAAAGTAGACCGACAAAAGGAAAATTAATCACGCAAGATCGGCCGAATCAATCTATTAAATATAGTCTTGTACATACAGTATCGTAGGAAAATTTTCTTAAAAATTAACGGTGGAGATTCGATTAGTTTTGGATTCTTTTTGCGATGATCTCGAGGTTGACTCTGTTGATGACAGAAGGAAACTCTGATAAAGGACAGAGTCTTTATCAGAGAAATGTAATGATGAGGTAAAACGAGGATATGGTACTTAATTAATGAAAAAGTTAGAGGACAAATATGTCAATATTGGTCTTAGATGAAAACGGATGTCAATGTCATCTGTCTGTCAACCAAGACGAAATTGGTGTCACAAGGGGGCGGAGATGAGGCGGTGGTGGAGAATATATTATTTTACTTACTTTTATTTGACAAACTCTTACTCGGGAGAAAAAGAACAAGAGTGTGTTATGTGGTGGGTTCTCCGTTATGGGAAACTGAGTGGTGGTGGGGATTGAGGCCGGCGCACTGCGATGTTTACACACTAACCAGTGTGTTTGTGCCGCATGGTGGGTCTTCCCTTTCGACCTTAATCATGCGTCTGCCTCACGGCATAGAGCTCGAAAAAAACTATACACACTTGTAATCCAACTGGTAACTCTAGTCCGGCATACTCCAACTGGGAACTTTAGTGCGGCACTTTGGCTTATAGGGTAGTATTTTTTTCTCAGTGGTAAAAAGAAGGAAAAAAACATCTAAAAACCGGTAGACCCAAAATATGATGTTTTCTAAAGCTAACATAGGCCCATGATTTTGTGTATATGTCAATTTTGAGACAATTTTTTTTTTTTTTTTTTTTTTTTTGCGGTCATATATATATATATTTTTTTTTTTTTTTTTTTTTTTTTTTAAGGAAAAGAGGATAACCTCAAATGATATATAGATAGTGTCGACCTAGGAGATCGGAAACCTTATACAATTTTTCAAGATCACAACATAATCATCCAAATCATAATGTCTCCACCAATTCTTAGCTAGCAATTTTATCTTCTCAGACCTAAGAACAATTACAGAGGACCATTTATCAAGGGGCCAAACTGATTTTGAAAGAAAACCAGAATGCATCACTGCACAAAGCAATGGTTTGGATAGGGTCCAACCCAATGTTTCTCGGTGCATGTAAATAACATGGCTTGGTGGTTTTAAATTTTGATTGCCTAATGCAATCGGGTAACAATGACCCAAATAATGAGAATAAGTATTCAAGGTGTCTATAGTAATAGTAGCAGATATCAAGGTGTCTACATATAATCAGTATACGAATCGGTCTTGAAAGGTCTAAATCGGAGCGAATCGGGGTGACTCGGCATTGGAGTAATGGTTGTAGTAGTTGATGATGAACTTGATGAAGATCTTGATCGATTTTTTGCTGTCTTTGTTTCCCTGGATTGAGATGTTGATATTCTTGTTGTTGTTGATGATTATTCTCTATAAAAAGACATTTCTTCCATTTGAGCCAACTCTTCAGAAGATTGAATACAAACAACAATAACCCAGACTAGAAAAATTTCTAAACAGAAGAACAAAGTTACCAAACCTAAAATCTATCACCGAAATTGATTTTTGTTTCCAAACATAATTATATGGCCTTTGCATAATGGCTAATCAGTTTCTTGTGGGACGTTGTCTTCATTTAAAATTGTCATTATGTTTCGTATGCTTAGAATTTTTTGTTAAATTATGTAATAACTCTTGGAAAACTATGCTAAAACTGGACTAATATCGAGACTTATAGTAAGGGCAATAAAGTGTATCAGAAATACTATCTAAAACTTTAAGTAAAGTTTGGTTGATGGTATCAATACATGAAAACTTCTTCTTTTTTGTATTCCGATCTTTGTGATACTTCTTGCACATCTGATTTTCTGGGATTCAATCAAAGGGTTTATATTATAGACATCAAACTTGTTGAAAGATAGAATCTGAATCTTTTTCATTTTCTGAGCAAAGAAAACCAAATTTGGAGGGAATTCTTAAAATATCAAAGGAGAGTTTCAACCTGAAATTAAAAATTACGGAACACTCGAAAATATCAGTGATAATATGTCATAATCCGAAAAATAAAAATATTCTTAGAAGAGTAGCTAGAACTAAGATGTTCCTCTTAGTTCAATCAAAAGATAATTTCAAGTGTATATCAAGTAGAAATTAAAAAAATTTATATAACTAGTCTTAAGAGAGTATCACTAGGTAAGATGTTCATATAGTATGATCCATAGCAAAATTTAAACGCGAAGACAATATGGGTACCACATGAGAGACTTTTTACTCCGCGTTGAAGAACAAAATCTAAAGAAAGGACAATGAAAATAATGAGTTTTTTAATTTCTCGTTTTTTTTTATTAAAATGAAAATAATCAGTAAGATATTCCAGTTGTGTTAGTGTACAATTATATTAATACGAATAAATAAAAAAATCAATCAACTATTCTAGAATTTTGATAGTTAATTGAAAAACTTGAAAAAAGTAACATACATTATACCTCTGTATTTCTCGTGAATAGACGATGTTCCTATAATATGCTAGCCCACGAGAAAAAAATCAACATCCTTGATAATTTTTTACATAAACTCGATACCAATTTTTTCTTAAACTAACATTTTCTTAATGAAAGAACCCAGAGATGAACCCAAATTTATATAAAAGCATATAGTATTTACCAACAATTCTTTACAAATAAGATTACATTTTTTTTAATATCACAATAGTCAATCGAAAACCTTTTGCAAGTATATGTATTTTGTGCTCGTCTGTTTCAATGTATACTAAGCATTACCTGTAAAAACAACCATTTGAAACAATGAAACATCAGAATAAGAAAATTATAATGTATATGTGTTATTGCTTCACTAAATGCCTCTAATCTATTTTGTTTGGTACACAACTATCTCTTTTGTAAACTTTTGGGGATTCACATTTTTTTTATCAATCCAATATGTTCATGGTATGGTAGGGGAAAGATTCCTGTAAATCCACTAATACTATTGTTAGATACAAATATCATCAACTTCAAGACCGCTCATCCAAGTAGTATTTTAATCAGATATGTCTCGTGTTTTGATATATAAATCAGGAAATATTTGTTGATCTAGTTTCTTTTCAAATGAGTTTGTACCTTCTTCTTTTTTCGTAATACGATAAGTGAAGCATTCACCAAAGATATAACCAGAATCACAAAGTGAGCGGACCCTCTAGTCAAATCATAGGTATAACCATAAGTTAGGAGTCGATCCGACCTGCAAGAGGCGAAACCAAGTAATAAAATCAATAAGTGAAGCATTCTCCAAAGATCTCTCCATCCAAATCTTTGCATGTTTCTTCGATAGCTAGCTCTCCTCAAAAACTAATCAGAATCTCATCTGTATGCATGAACCACTTCCACCCATAAAAAACTTAACACTATCAGCGAGGATATGGTTTTCCCTTCTCCCCGTAGAATCTTTAAGAAGATCGAGTCAACATTTGAATGAGATTAAGCTTCCTGTACAAAAACTATCAAAAAAAAAAAAAACAGGAGTAAAAAACAAGTGTATAACATGAACATAAATAGCTTTCTATAGTTTATATAAACTAAAAAAAGCGCATAACAATTTAAAATCCTAATGGTTTGTGTAAGGCATCATACTTAGATAAAATAGAAAGGGAGAATAAAAGTAATATTTCCTTTGGTATTATCGATTTACATCTTTTATGCAATCTGTTGGCACTATTACTGCATCTAATTAAAAAAAAATAAACAAAAGAATGTTAAGAACACGTGAACTTTAAATTCATAAAAACCAAAAGTGGAAAAGGAACAACGAAAATAACATGCAATCATTTGTAAATGAGAATGAAAATCCTTGGACCTTAAATATTGATACTTAACAAACTTGAAGTCGGGTCATAAATAAACCTCGATCGAACAATATCCTTACCAAAAATTTTAGGTAGTGTTTCGTATAAAATTTGAATGCTCTTTCTATAACACAAAATTACATGCATATTGAATTTAACAGCCATTTAAAGAATATTAGCGATAGAAAAAAATTCATGTATATAGTCTACACATTAACATCATCAAACCACGGCTTTATCTAAAATCTCTAGTTAGTATCTTTGGTAAACTTAGGGATGCCCTTGTTATAAGATTCATTCTTTGTTGGATAATTTTTAGAGAGTTGGATTCGATTTTTTATAAAATATAATAAAAATTACAAGCCTATGGAATTTAACAATAATATTAAATACACTGACACTGTCAAATTATAGCTATACCTAAAAATGATTAGTCTTTTTTTTTTTTGGCGAAAAGAAGGCGAACCTCTTACACTAATATAGTTTCGATGTTGTTACAAGTCAGTTTTGAGATTTCAACCATTACATAGTATTCAAACACAACATTCCCAGAGTTTAAGAAGCCACTATCAACCCTTAAGACTGTCCAAAATTCAAGGAATTCCACCATTACCAATAACACATAGTCGGAATATGGTTAATTGGACAAATTTGGATTATTCTCAACAATGCCAAACAAATTAACATAACGGCACCTGACAGATATGTTAGGAACAATAAGTTATCCAACCAATTCTCAAAGTTTTTCATAAGTAAGTTAAATGGCCATGTTTGGTTTGTAGAAGACAACCCTACACAATTTAACACCACTGCACTAGGCAGATGAGTTAGGATCAGCAAATGATCCATCCATTTCTCAAGATTTTCATGGGTAAAGTAATTAAAGTATCAATTTAAAACTAAACTAAAATAACATACAGTAACAAGCTTGGTCCGAATCGGTCTTTAGCTATCTGAAATTGTCTGGACCGATCTGAATCTGTCTGAAGTTATGTCTGAGTATGAGCGATTGGTGTTGTTGCTGTTAGTGTTACTGTTGTTTATGTTATTGCAGAGCTGCTGTTGATGTTGTATTTGATTTCACTATTGTTTTTGTATAGTTTGATGTTGATTTCATTCTTGATGAAGATGTTGTTTTTTTGAAAACAACCATATATTTATCATGATTTGAGGAAGTAGTGACAAACCACACTGCAGGGTTCTAAAATAAAATCAAATGACAAACCCCCAAAATGAAACCATAAGATTTAAGCAAGAGATCTTAAACATAAAACCCAAATTTGGAAAAAAAAAAGAAGTTAGAACCCTGGATTTTTCTGAATTTAGGGATTCAAAATAACATAAAATATATCAAACCCAATAGCCAAAAAGTTAAAGTCCTAGTTCTAAACAATATTTAAATCTAAACTATTATTGAAATAAAAGGTTGAGAAAGATCAAAACCCTTATGGGGAAACTAGTCCCATCAACACCAATTCTCAGCCTAGTATCGGTCCCAATGGAATCCTCCATCTCCAAACTTCACTAATATTAATGTGGACACTGATGTATGCCTGAACTGCTCTTATCTGTTGTTTCCCGAGATTTTAATTGCACTATTCTTGTCGCCGAGACTGTAAAAAACTAGACTATTATCCTGTTGGTGGATGAAGTAAGGAGTTTTATGTTAGCATTTAAGCTTGATGGTCGTGTTGATGTGTGAAATTTGGTTGTGGAAGGTGACTGTCAAAGACTGGTGTACATCATTCAGTAGAAACATAACTCCGCTCTGTGCAGAATTCATCATCTAGTTGATGAACTCTATGCTAAGGCCAAGAATATTAACTCGGTTGAGTTTCAGTTAGTTCCAAAGAAAGACAACTCTACGGATCATGAGATTGCAACTTATGCAAAGCTTCACAATGTCCAAAATTGGTAGACATCTTCTCAATTCCCATCTTCTGTTCTACAAAAAATTCCTATTTAGCTAGGTTTCTGTATGTATATTTTTGGTTTTGACAAATTCCAATTGTAATCCAATAAATTTACCGAAATCACTCTTAGTTGATAACTAATATTATCTAGTATTCATTCAAACCTCTAAAATATGGTAAGCACATAAATCCGATATCTAAAAGATATAAAATATTCTGATTTAGAGATATCGTCTTGAGTATCAATAGAAAATACTTGAACATTAAGTAATAAGAGTCTAGCCCATGCTCAAATCACTATGTCGATATTATGTGAACATTCCAAGTTCAATCCATGTACATCTCGATATTTGTACGAACCCGAAGATCACCAAACATATCGAAAATGCAAAACTCAGATTAAAATCCAAACAAGATCGGTCAAACGATTAGGATCGGTCTTAAACTCTTTGACTACCAAACAATATTTCGTACTTCCTTTGATTATGTTTATGACATTTCTTCGTATATAATTCCAAGAGTTGAATTCATTAATGGATAAAAACTTTATAAAGAATCTAAACTTTGTAGCATTATTTTTTTATGAAAAAATAAAAAATAAATAGGAAAGATAATAAATAGGTTTTCAGATTTTAGATTGAGTTATATTGCATATTATTTATAATTATAAAAAATTCAAGGGTATACATGAGAGATTAATGAGAAAATACCATTATAAACATAAACTAGACACTATTTTAAAATAGACGAAAATATAATATATTTGACTAAAGAAAGACAGTTGAAGTACTTGGTAACTTCACATATCAAAGTTGCATGAAACAATCAATATATCTATCCTTGATACTTTGATCATAGTATAAAGATTAAATCACCGATATTAGAGACAAGTAAACAAGCTTTACTTCGTATGTTTTTCAATATATATTGACTTGAAAGAACATAGATTGAAATGAAACATTTCAAGTATGTTGCTACAAACCTCGAACTAAAGGATGATATGTGTTCGTTGATGCTAATGCGTCTTCAGGTTCTTCATGAGTAACAAGAGCGAGTTTCAACATTTCTATGTTCCTAGTCTAACCTAAGAAAGTTGACTCTAGTAATCAAATCAAGCAGCTTCAGGTTTTGGAACTAAAATATGACAACCAAAGTTGACATTGCAACTTGGTAGGTTTAACTTAGCAATGCTCTTACAAATTCGAGTTCTGCCATAAGAATGGTAAACCATTGGTTGTTCAATAACAATTCAAAACAGCGCATGTACGTGTATAATTCGTTTTTGAAATATAAATATGCACGCTAAACTCGTCCAACAATGATACTATAGAAGAAAAAAAATTAATACTAATTGTACATAGAGATATGATTTAAAATGGGATATATTAAAAATATCTAATGTAAGATCAACAATTGGTGGGTGGCTCAATAGTTGGAGCCTTTTCCTGAGGTCGTGGTTGGGTTCGAATCCACCTAATTTCTCGAATTCTTAGACCGGGTCTAGTGGGAATTCCCAGCCACTTCCCAAACACCTTTACACCTCAGCCTGGGAAGGGCCTGGATCTTGTGGTTTTTCTCAGTGAAATCCAGGGACGGCTAACCATTATTCGTTCTAAGAAAAAAAAAACGGTCATTAATCAACCGTCAGCTAACGATCAGAGATCACCCGTTTCGGTGAAAACGGATATCCATTAACCGTTCTTCTTATCTTGACTAGTCAACCCTTGTTGAACCGGCTAACGGTTAGCCGTTTCCAATTTAGGCTAAAGTCTTGGGAACAACGAACACAATTTATTCCGTTCATGTTCTTCCCTTTCTTTCCCTCTCTTCTCAAACAAAAACCCTAAATAACCAAATAAACATCACCTACACAATTCCTGGAACTGGGTTTGTTGAGGAAGCTCTTAATTGAAATTTGGGGTTATTTTTGAAGAAATTAATCATCTCAATAATCAAAGGTAATCCAATAAACTTAAACCCAATTTTTTTTATTTTTTTTTTTCAATTGAAAAGATTTTCATTAATTTTGAGATGAATAACATAAATTGAATCTCAATACTATTAGTTACCACTTTGGGAGGACTTGAATTTGTTTAACATTGTTAATTTTAGGCACTTAAATTGTATGTTTAATTGTATAGGTTATTTACAAGTTATATGATTTGGTATGATTGAAAATGAGATAATTTAGATTGTATGTCTAATTGTATATGTAATTTACACGTTATAGATATTATCATGGTCATAAAACGCGACACTTTTGTTGGAATTCAATTGCAAATGTTGGTGGTATTAAACTTTGTTATAGTTGAATTCTTCTGTTAACTTTGATAGATGTCCATTTTGACACCATTTCATCGTTACTCCGGTGTTGTTGTTAATTGAAGAATGTCTTTAAGGAGATATATGTCAATCAAATTGGGGGTTCGTCTAGCCGATGATTCTGATGACGAAGATACAAATCAAAATCTTCTCATGCCATATCAATGTATGCTGCAAAATACTCATAATTTGCATCAACCTGTTCCAATGCAAGTGACGAAGAGAGAATCAATCAATAGAAATCGTGCTGAAGCGGATGCAAGGATGATGCAGGATTATTTCAATGATGGTTGCACTTGGGGACCGAAAAAGTTCCATGGCCGTTTAGGTATGTATCGACCCCTTTTCTTAAGAATTATGCACAACATATGTGAGGTTGACCTGGACTTTCGACAAAGAAAAGATGCTGCAAGAATTCCAGGTCATAGCCCACACATGAAAATGTATGCCGTTATGAAGTGTCTTTGTAAAGGTATTCCACCTGATAGCGTTGATGATTATACCCGTATGGCTGCATCTACTATTTACTATTATATTAAGAAGTTTTGTGATGCAATTATGTTTGGGTTTAATGCGGAATACATGAGACGTCCCACTGTGAATGATATCAAGTGCCTGATGAAGGAGACAAAACATACTGAAGATTCAAAAAATCCAAATACATTATGACGATGCTCAAAAGTGAATGCAAATAAAATCAGGAACAAATGTTGAGTTAAATAATTGATGTGAGTTGATATGTCGAAAGATGAAAAATACATTGATACGTCAACTCAATTACAAAATCTCCAATAGTGTAATAAATTAATGAGTGAACTGACGAAACCGACAACTGGTGATAAGAAAACTCAATTACAGATTCCCAAATAGTGTAATAAATTTATGAGTGATATGACTAAACCGACAACTGGTGATAAGAAAACTCGACCGACATAAATGCATCAGTAACAAAAGTGACCACACTAGACCACAAATATCAGTAATAAGATTTGAAATTTGAGATACCCAAAATACAGGTAATGTACTATAAATAATGTTGCTCTATGCCAAAACAACACAACCAAATTATCAACATCTTATTTATACTGGATATATCTTCTCTTTAGTTTTCAGCACATTGTTTTATTATTTTAGTAGTCATGGTCGCCAGATTCACCCCTCTTGAAGATGCAGCTATCATCCAATCTTGGATTAATGTCTTTGTCGCCGAAAGAGAAACAAGAAATATTGTTCAGGGGTCAATTTATGGGAGCTTGTGGTTCTACATTTGACGGTTAGGAACGAAAACCCACACCAGAGAACATCTAGAGTTTTACAAAACAGGGTACCAAATATTAAGAGAAAGGTTAAGCTGTACCTATGTTTTTTGGTTCCAGTTTTGAGAAACTTACCTTCTGGATGGACAATGAACGAATGTGTAAGTGCTTTAATTTTGGACTAACATCTTAAATTTTAAAAACATTTATTTAATAACACAATTTTAATATTTGGTTGCATAATATAGGAAGTGGAGTCGCAACATAGATACGAAGTCGCTGTAGGTAAAGCATTCAAATTATATGAATGTTATTTACTCCTCGGCTGCAGGTTGCCCGAAGAGTACGATCCCGAGATATTATGCCGTGAAGATGGTGAAGATGGTGATGAAGATTAGTTCGGCTGCGCCAACAATATAGATTTTGGGTACATCTCTACCGGCAAACCCTCCGAGACTAAACTCTACTGTTAGGGACACCGAACGGATTTAAAGGGTTGCTGCACCGACTAAGTGCAGTCGCGATGCCTACGACAGTGAGTTAGGTTTAATTTTCAGTAATTTTGATTTAATGTACTACTTAGTTTAAGTATTCGAATAAAATAAAATTGATTACACATCTTTGTCACTTATATTTACATATTTTACAAACTAAATACGACTTAGCAACTCCATGTGTACACTACAACAAGGCCACAAAAATTGCCAATTTTAATTAAGGTGAGCACAATGCACCTAAGACAAGTGGATCCGACGGTAATAAAAAAATTTGTGCGACATTGAACCTCAGGAGTGTCTACCCGTCTAGCGTAAATACTTTTGTTAAAACAAAACAGAAACTGCAAATGAGTGTACATGAAGTGTAAACGAAAAAAAGGTCAAGAAACGAGTATCCATTAACCGTTCTTAGAAACATATGGCTACAGTTTTCTTGGTTGGGAAGGGGTTGGGCATGCCCATAAGACCCAACCTTAGATGCTCCAGATACTTTAGAATAAAATACTAATTTAGTGATTCGCGGATTATTCGACATATCCCTATTTTACTTAGGCTGCGTTTGGTAATGCTTTTATTTGCCCAAAAGCACTTTCAAAACCTATATATGTTAATAATTTTTGAAATTGGTGTTTGGTAAAAAAAATCAAAGTGTTTTTTACCCAAACACTTCCCAAATTCCTCAGTTTTTAAAAACTGGGGAGGAGGAGCTTTTAAAAGCTACAAAAGCATAAGCTTTGGTCCCACCAAAATTTAAT
Source organism: Papaver armeniacum (assembly GCA_023531295.1). NCBI lineage: Eukaryota > Viridiplantae > Streptophyta > Magnoliopsida > Ranunculales > Papaveraceae > Papaver > Papaver armeniacum. The sequence continues at coordinate 96,834 of JAJJWW010007176.1, forward strand.
GGTTAATTTATCCCTATTTTATTTTGTAAACGACAAAAATTACCCTTAAATTTACTTACAATCAATTTTTTATTTTTTATATTTTATTCTTTAAATATTATTATATTTTATTTTCAAACTATTTTACGATACCATTTCACTTAGTCTGTCAAAAATAAAAACAAAAAAAAATATTAAATAACAAAATATATGTTTAATAACACAATTCATAATAATATTAAATAATTACTTAATTTTAGTTTGATTTTTTGTTTGAAAATTATATATATTAATAAGTGGTTAAGTAAATTTAATATTATATTTGTTTATATTTAATAGTAAAAAAAAATTAATTATTTTTAAACCCAATAAATTTGAACAAAACTATTTTCAGATACATGTCTGTTTTTGTCATTTGCTACAACAACAATGGTTGAATATGATATTTTACCAAACACACTTTGATTGATTTTCTAATCAGCTTTAATTTTAATTAATATTTCACCAAACGTCTAACTGCTTTTTTTCTCACAAAGACAACACAAAGAACGCACAAGAAAAAGTGCTTTTGCAAAAGCCGCAAAGAATACCAAACTAAGCCTTATAGTACCTTGTTCGGTATTTGATGAAGTTTGGGCGTATTATTCGGCTACAAATTATTCGTTCAAATTCGTGAAAGATTCGACTCCACCAGAAACGTGACAAATCTGCTCGGACAGATAAGGGAAAGAAGGCGGCTCCGCTGCCCATCGTGAATTAGCTAGGGGTACTTTTAGTGGGAAGCTTGGATGGGTGCCATATCTAGGGCTGCACATGGTTCGGTTTTTATCGGTTTTTGGAAAAACCTAAACCGAAACCAAAGTAATCGGTTTTCCAATAATGAAAACCAATGAAACCATATAACCTATTCGGTTTCGTTGGTTTCGGTTTCTACTTGGTTTTGTTAAAAACCAAACGGTTTTTGGTTAACTTAGAATGTCAAGTCATAATATCAAAATCGGTTCAAATCTAACTCATGGTAGTTTTAGAACAGGAGTGAAGTATGGTGGTAGACGGTAGTTCTTTCACTTCGGGGAAGAACGGGAACAACGAGAGATGAAGTTCTAAGAAACATAAAAGATCGAAAGAGAAGACTAGAATGAAATATTATTAGGGTAAAATATCTAACATCCATGACTAATATTAGTTCAATCCTATGGCTAGTAACAATTGGTTAACCATATGGTTTTTGGTTCGGTTTTTAGGAAACCTAAACCAAAACCGATAGTGTCGGTTTTCTGGGACTGACAACCAGAAATGAACCATTGGGAAATGGTTCCGGTTCGGTTCGGTTTAAATTGTTCGGTTTCGGTTTCGGTTTTCGGTTCTGGTTCGGTTTTGTGCAGCCCTGGCCATATCGTTTTCTCTTTATCTCAGTCCCACATCTGTTCGACGCTTTTTTCCCGTGATTTTGTCCCGCCTAGGATACATCCTTGTGACAGAAGTTTTGGAAAATTTTCAGAAATTTCCACCCCCTGATGCTGTAAGACTCACAAAGATACAAGTAAATTCTTAGGTAGGTAAGAAAGATTAGTGCTCATACCACTACAGAGGTGAAAATCTACTACCACTCCAGTCGGTCTTCCACTTACTACTACTTTGACAAAATATTTGTGTAGCATTATTTCTTAATCAATTGGTAAAAGAATTCAAATGGCAATCAACTAGTGTGTATCATTTAGTCATAATTTGCCAACAAGAAATCAACAATGCATGTTGGTCAAACTAAAAAGAAACAAGTCCATGTACACTGGCCAAGCTAAAAAAAGAAAAAGAAGGCCTGCTGTTAGATTCAAAAGCAATAGAACTACAGAAGTCCTCAAAAAGGAGACGGGTCTAGGGTTAAAGACTTGGAATTTATATCTGGCTCTAGTGGAAGAAAACAACCAGAACAGGACGTAGAAAACGGTCTCTTCGGTGCGAGTCTCCGCACCACCTTATTCTTCGAGTCAAAATCCATGTTAATATGCCAGTTCTCCCAAAGCACAAAATTGGTCAAAAAGACCAAAATCAACAAATTATGGGTGAAAAAGACATCCAAATTTTGATACTGTTTAAATGGACAAAAATACAAATATAGCCAGGATGTAAACAGTTTCATCCTACTTATTTTCAAATAGTTTTTCTTTTTTTAATTTACATCAGGATGCATCCAGTTTCATCTTTGCTATTTTTTAAGTTTAAGTCAGGATGAATCCAGTTTCATCCTTACTATTTTTTTTTTGTCCATTTCACCCATACTAATTTTTACTCGTCCATTTGAACCAGGATTTAAAAATATTTGGACAAATGACCCATTTTCCGTTCTAAAAAGTAAATAATGTCAAGTTGTTATTAATTTGGGAACACAATTTTAAAACAATTTCTACAAATAAATAAAGTAATCTGTGATGAACCAAATTGTTCTCGGATTTAACTTCTTCTGAAGTTACTTTTGGATTCTAAAAAGTAAAAAATGTCATGTTGTTATTAATTTGGGAACAAAATTCTAAAACAATTTCTACAAATAAAAAAGTAATATGTGATGAACCAAATTGTTCTCGAATTTAACTTCTCCCTGGTTTCTGTAATTAACTTTTGCTTTTGGAAAAGAGCAATACTGTCCCGCAATATTTTGCGAGAAGCTATCCCGCTCAAGTGGCCTCTTTGCCGTTCGATCACGTTAAAATCCAGATCCAACAGCCTTGAACCCTTTAGGGGAAATTATGGGTCATTTCCTGAAAATGGTGGGTCCTTTCCTGAACGCGAATCCAACCATTGATTCGATCATCTAACGGTAAAAAAAACACTGGAACGTGATAACTTCTCACAAAACGGTGCGGGATAGTATTTGTCTTTGGAAAATAGTTGTTTCTCCTTTTATTTCTGGAGAAATATATCCGTAACCCGTAACCATCCAAACACCCTACAGGAAAACAATTATTAATCCGACTGACTCAATCCTCTCCATTTACAAATCACTTCACCAAAAAATTGCCACAAACCAGTAAATAGTCACACTAGAATCCTCCATGTTCACCATCTGGCGAACTAGTTCTTACTGTTCCAGCCAGGCCTCTAGTCATATCATAAAGAGAAGAAAAACCTCTCCCAACTACTTAACGATAAAAATCCCCCTGTGTGACAGAGCAGCAGCACCCGTCTAATCCATAGTCTTTCTTTCTTTCTTTCCCATCATACCTCTCTACATAAATAAAACCAAACAATGTCACGTCATTTCCACTGCACCAATTTAACTCCACCCTATATAGGCCTGTGTAGCCTAGCTAAACCATCAGGAAAATCTCTCCCTCACCACCCACTTTTTTTCAAAAATCTAATGTCATCAGGACCATACATACATACATACATACATCATTACCTCATTGCATCATCATAATATGAAAACTATTTTGAAAATAATTAAATTAAAAAATATACTAAAAAAAAATAAAAAAAATGACAAAAATCGAGGATGCGCATGCAAAACTCTCATAATTTTGTCCTCCCTCACCCACGCAACCTTTCCATCTCCCATGCCTTCGTTTCTTTTAAGCTTCCCCGATTCCAATAAGCATGAATCTCCCTACAATCACCAAAAACCCTGCTTTCCCACATATTTCCACTCCTGCCACCCAACTCACTTCCCTCTAAATTCACCACAATCCCCACAATACCCCTCAATAATTCAAAAATACTACACCCATCATCTTATTGCACCTCAAATCTATATGGCCAAATTTGGAAATACAGAACCAACAGTGAAATTGCCGCCAATATACACTTCTAGGGTAGATCCGAAATAAGGGTAATTTGGTAGTTTCGTACTGTACAGTTTTTGTTTTTTACTATTAACACAGTAAAAGAGAGCTGAAGCAAACTGTGTAATGTGCCAGCGAGAAGTACTAAAAGGATATGAAAAAATGGCTTTTTTGCTTCCTCAAATTAGGGTTTCTTTTTAGGTTCATCTTACTGCAATAACAATAAGAGACCTCCTCATCAACATCTTGACTCACCACTCATCTCCTTCTTCATTTTCTCAGTAAAAACAGGGTTCAGAAGCAAAAATCTCCATGGGTTAAGTGTTTCTCTGTTGAAGAAGATCATAATAAGAAGAAGATGTTTCAGAGATTAGGAACGATAATAATAAGTTAAAATTATTATTAATAATTTACTAAGGATAATTAATTTGTCTCTCTGAATCTATTTGGAAGAAATTTACTTGGATCTTGAGAAATTTTTGGAATTTTTGTTCGTTCAGTTCAGAAATCCAAGAAATCTTGTTTATTTTATTAGTGTGTTGAAGAGGAAGAGTGCCGTAAATTATCTTCTGTTTGGTGAATCGGTGTACAAAACGGTTCGACTCGTTCATCCTCAGCCGTATAACCCAACAACAAGAAATTTCAGATATCGAGAAAAAAAATCTGGTTAGTGTTGAAGAAGATAATCTTTTTTTTTAGTGCGTTTTTTTTTTTTTTTTCACTTTTCTTTTTAAAAGCTATGCCTATTTTCAGTTGTTTCAGTCCTCTGCATTTTTTTACCACCTCTGGAAAAAAAAAGTTAGGCCTGATTTTCTTTTTGTGAGTATTAATTTAAGAAATTCTTGTCAATTTCAGATTTCTCAAATGAATTGGAGCTTTCAGTTTTCTTCAATTAATGGTTTGGATTTCTGATTTGAAGTTTAGTGAGAAAGGTTGATAGATCTTTGTTGTTGGATCTTTGAACTAATAGTTTTAAGGTAGTTTGTGAATTGGAGTTTAGAGAAAGAAGAGATGATGGCTGTAACTGCTGCTGCATGTAAGGATGGTAAAGGAGTAATGGATAATGGGAAATATGTGAGGTATACTCCTGAGCAAGTTGAAGCACTTGAAAGGCTTTATCATGAATGTCCGAAACCATCTTCGATTCGTCGTCAACAGTTGATTAGAGAGTGTCCTATTCTCTCTAATATTGAACCTAAACAGATCAAAGTTTGGTTCCAAAACCGAAGGTATCAATTAACTAATCATTTTTACAGTAGAAATTTTCATTAAATTTTTATGTGGTGGTTAAGTTTAGTGATTTGTTAAAAATGGTGGTGTTTATTTGATTGTTTAGATGCCGAGAGAAGCAGCGGAAAGAGGCGTCACGTCTTCAAGCTGTTAATCGGAAGCTTACGGCAATGAACAAGCTTTTGATGGAGGAGAATGATAGGTTGCAGAAACAAGTTTCACATTTGGTGTATGAAAATGGTTACTTCCGCCAACAGACTCAGAATGTAAGAAAGCCCCTTGAATAATAATTACTCTACCAATTAATTTTTCATTAATTTGATCTCGTTGGAAGATATTAAAGTTCCAAATAGCCTATGTGATTTTCAGAATTTGTCACTGAGTAAAATTAATTAGTGCACTGTTATAAATGGTCCCTGAGTTACTTAAGTTTTAATGGTTTTTGCTGTTGTTGTTGTTGACAGACGACTCTTGCCACCACGGACAATAGTTGCGAGTCAGTGGTAACCAGTGGTCAACACCAATTGACGACTCCTCCGCATCCTCCACGGGATGCAAGCCCTGCAGGGTGAGAGGGAATTTCTAGTTAGGCCAAATTTCATTTTTGATATTCTTGTGCTTTGTGTCGACTTTCTTGTTTGTTTGACGAGTTTATACTTTGTATTTTTTCCAGACTTTTGTCCATTGCAGAAGAAACTTTAACAGAGTTTTTATTGAAGGCCACTGGGACCGCTGTAGAGTGGGTCCAAATGCCTGGGATGAAGGTTACTATCTCAAACTTCCTATTTTCAATGATATTGTTTATACTTGTTCAACAAAATGAATCGTCGATCTAGCCTTCTCCACTTCACTTCAAGAGGAAGTACTTTCCTGAACACATGGATGCGCGAGGGTAGTTGTTGGACCACACATCCTCCAGATAGGGTGCAATGTGGTTCCTTTTGTAGTACTAATTGGAATCAAATAGCTACTTAGAGTGCCAAACCTGGTGCACAAGCAGAACAACAACGTTGAATTGCAATGTTCTTGTAAACCATGCCTGAACTTAACTATTTGTCCGTACCTTCTGTTACCACTCCACTTCCAAATTTGCATTCAAGGCAATTCTTTAGTAAAGTAATGTTGGTTCCCTCCGATCTATGCAGCCTGGTCCGGATTCCATTGGAATCGTTGCTATTTCACACGGTTGTACTGGAGTGGCAGCACGAGCCTGCGGCCTGGTGGGTCTAGAACCTACAAGGGTAAGTTGTCTGGTCATGTTCCATTCCCCATGTACTGTGTGCTCAATCTTCTGGAGTCTCAGTGATTGGTTTCAAGAAGGTTTAATTCACTCAAACTGTATTTTTCTAGGTCGCAGAAATCCTCAAAGATCGGCCTTCGTGGTTTCGCGATTGCCGAGCTGTGGATGTTGTGAACGTGCTGCCCACTCCGAATGGTGGAACCATGGAGCTCCTATACATGCAGGTTGATCCTATTCCTTTGATGCATATACTTCTTAATGACACTAATATTGACTTGCCTATTGGATTTTTGAATGTTTGATAACTTCTCTAGCTGTATGCCCCAACAACATTGGCTCCTGCTCGTGATTTCTGGTTGCTGCGCTATACTTCTGTGCTAGAGGATGGTAGTCTTGTGGTAAGTAACCTGCGGGTTGTTCTTTTTAAAACAAAATAAGAATCTGGATTGAGGTTTTGTTATCCCTCATTTTATCATGTCGAGTTTTTCGTGACACCACACATTGTTTAATGGGCAGGTCTGCGAGAGGTCGCTTAGCAGCACACAGGGAGGTCCAAGCATGCCACCAGTACAGCATTTTGTGAGAGCAGAAATACTGCCAAGTGGGTACCTCATAAGACCCTGTGATGGGGGTGGATCAATAATACACATTGTTGATCATATGGATTTGGAGGTACATGCATTCACCTATTGTTGAATACTGATTCCTTTTGTAGTTGGTAGCCAATCAATGCGAACGACAAACCTTTTACAACACCCAAATAACATCAAAGTTAAATTTCCTGAACCAGCCATCCAGTGTACCAGAGGTGTTGCGCCCACTGTATGAATCTTCAACTGTACTGGCTCAAAAGACTACAATGGCGGTAGGACAATTCAAATTCTTCTCATGCAAATAGTTGTTAATTTGTAATGTAAATGTTATATTGTTTAGTTGCTTTACTGTTTTACACAGGCTTTACGCCAGCTAAGGCAGATTGCCTTGGAGGTTTCTCAATCAACTGTCACTGGTTGGGGTAGGAGGCCTGCAGCTCTACGTGCACTTACTCAGAGGCTTAGCAGGTGAGAGATAATGATGCTTCAAGATGCCTTAAGTTATGATATCAATAATAGGTTTCTGATCGGGTATTGATTGATATTCTGTTGCAGAGGTTTTAATGAAGCTCTCAACGGCTTTACTGATGAGGGATGGTCAATAATGGGAAATGATGGGATAGATGATGTCACCATTCTCGTCAATTCATCTCCTGGAAAAATGATGGGGGCAAATAACTCTTTCATCAATGGGTTTTCAGCCGTGAGTAATGCAGTACTATGTGCTAAGGCATCCATGCTTTTGCAGGTTAGGATATTGACCCCTAGTGGTTTTATTTTCCTTTTAATTGCTGGTATTTCGTTTCCTGTCTATTAGAGAGCATTCTTTACATTTGTTGATTTCATTTTGGTTTGCAGAATGTGCCTGCTGCTGTACTCCTCAGATTTCTTCGAGAGCATCGATCTGAATGGGCAGATAGTAGCATTGATGCGTACTCAGCTTCTGTTGTCAAAGCTGGTCCCTTTAGCTTACCAGGGGCTCGATTTGGCGGTTTTGGGGGCCAGGTTATCCTTCCACTGGCTCACACGGTAGAGCATGAAGAGGCAAGTCATCGAGTTCATTTTGTTTCAGTTACCTTTGAACTATAACCAGTGAATGGTGGTTCCTTCAGTACTTGACATTTTTTTTCCTTTGCTTTTAAACAGTCACTGGAGGTCATTAAACTGGAAAATGTCGGCCAATGTCAGGAGGACTCAATAATGGCTAAAGATCTGTTTCTTCTGCAAGTATGTATACTTTTTCAAATCCAGTTGGCAATTGCATTTCTTTTTCTTTATGCCAAGCAGCTAAAGGGTACACCAAAAGTTAATCTTTTGTAACAAGATTAAGTAAACCATGGATAATTTTGGAAGTTATTTTCCAGAGTCACTCAAGTCCCTTAGTGTAGGCAGAAGCTTGTCTAGAGCATGCTTTCATGTACTTGATAGACAAGTATAAACCTTTCAATGCTTATTAAAAATATACGAAGAACAGCTCTTTTCTTATGACTGTTCTCTGGTCCTATTCAGTGCTCATATCGCATGTTGTTCCGAACATGAAATGAAATAGGGGAAATTGTTATCTTGTTTGTTTTTTTTCCCCGGAGGGGTGATACATTGAATCCGTTGTTGACTTGTTGGTATTCTGTATTTCACTTCCACAGCTTTGTAATGGGCTGGACGAGAATGCTGTTGGCACCTGTGCTGAACTCATCTTTGCTCCCATGGATTCCTCCTTTGCTGATGATGCACCTCTCTTACCTTCCGGTTTCCGCATTATTCCTCTCGATTCTGGATTGGTAAGTTTCTTTATCACACACTGTTGTATATGAAGCTTTAATTTTTCCTTGTGCTCACATGTGTGTGTACCATTTTTTCCTACTAGTCATCCCATAGTTCCTGCTGTAAATGTGTCACTTATGTGTGCTGCAGGATTCTTCCAGTCCTAATCGCACACTTGACCTTGCTTCTGCTCTTGAGGTTGGGCAACCTAGAAACAGAGCTTCGGGTGATTATGCTAGCAATGGTAGCAGCTTGAGATCAGTGATGACAATAGCATTTCAATTTGCGTTTGAGAGCCACCTCCAAGAAAATGTAGCATCAATGGCCAGGCAATATGTGCGAAGCATTGTATCATCTGTTCAGAGAGTAGCATTGGCTCTATCCCCCTCTAATCTTAGTCCTCACTCTGGTCTAAGGCCACCACCAGGATCTCCTGAAGCACAAACGCTAGCTCACTGGATCTCTAACAGTTACAGGTGAACAAAGTTTGCCAATTGCACATTTGTTATTTCGACTGTAACTGTTTAGCTGAGACCTGAATTGCATTCCTTGATTTCATGGTTGTTTGATTTTTATTATGTATGTGTCTCCTAAAGAGAACATTCATAGCGCCACGTCTAATTTCTGCATCTCCATGATAGCTAAATCTATTTACCCAAATCATTTCTATCTCACCCTAATTCCTTGTAAATTTTGTTTACTAATTACGTGTTGGAAAAAATTTTAACGAAGCGTTTATTATATTTTCTTGGTAGACGCTTCATGGGTGCGGAGCTTTTGAAGTCCAATGGTGAAGCTAGTGAATCTATTCTAAAAACACTCTGGCATCAGTCTGACGCAATAATGTGCTGCTCCATAAAGGTCTGTATCTGTTTCTTCTCCATGTAATATTTGAACTAAATAGCCACACTGCATCATGGGTGTAATTCGCTTTGCTGATTGATTAACACCCACATGATTTACTCTGCCAACTGAGCTTACATTTTTTTGTCAAGTACTTAGTCTTGTTCCTTTGGAAATGCAGCTTCCATTTGAACTTGTAAATTTAGACGAATAGTGCGAGTATCTGATGCTCCGAATTTAGTGACTGGTGCTTGTTTATTATGATCTAGATAGATAGCCTTTAATATTTGGTTATTTTCAAGGAATTAGAGTAGGATGCTGAAAACTGAATTTATTTTTGTTGTCAGACGCTTCACTGTCTTATGTTGGACATATACCAGCATGTCAGCTAGAAAGGCCAATAGTTTAACTTGTAGGTTAAAAAATGATTCAACTTTAGTGATTGACCGTTTGATGTTCTGTAGTTATATCTTTGTCGTATTTGGTTTCTCAGACAAGTGCTGATTATTTTTTTACAATTGTACAGGCACTGCCGGTATTCAACTTTGCAAACCAGGCAGGTCTTGACATGCTTGAGACAACTCTGGTTGCCCTCCAAGACATAACTTTAGAAAAGATATTCGATGACCATGGGAGAAAGACTCTATATGCTGAGTTCCCACAGATAATGCAACAGGTTTGTCGAGGAGCTTCTAATTAAGAAATTTACTCAATTTTTATATAACATTAATTCCGTCAGAAAAAGAAATATATTACCAATATTGGAGTGCATTTCGTATTTGATTTTATATTTTTGCTTGACGTACCAGAAATCAAATGGTGGAAACCATGTTAGACAGCATAATGGTGTATAATATAAAAAAACTAGAAGCTTCATACTCTGTACTCTAATAGAAATCCATGGGAAAGGATATTATTATCTAGATGTCACATAGAAAGAATTGTACATTATATGCTGTATCCGGCTGACAATTGACACTGATATATGTAAACCCTGCAAGCTGGCTCACATGGAAATGATCTTATGATTAATTTTGGTGATCTTTTTATGCCATCTTCACCAAAGCTGTCCTCCGAATCCAAGAACTTAGGAGTTCCGTAATTGGGTTGTTGGAGATCATACAAACAGTTCTTAATTCTGTTGAGCTCAAGCATCCAAATTTAGATTTGTTAAAACATTCTCTTGTTTTTTGTTGAAGTCATGTATATATATTTACTAGTTTGATTTGTTCTTATTACTTGCTCTGTTGGTTGTTATTAGGGTTTTGCATGTCTTCAAGGTGGCATTTGTCTCTCCAGCATGGGAAGGCCAATCTCATACGAGAGAGCAGTTGCTTGGAAGGTGTTGGATCAGGAAGAAAATGCACACTGTATCTGTTTCATGTTCGTCAACTGGTCCTTTGTTTAGTTTCATTACTAGTTCCTTAAAAGGTTCAAGAGACGAAAACCTGGACTTCTCCTTTTCTTTGCTAGGATTCTCTTTTGGAATGTAAACATATTGCCTCAGGCATAAACTAGGTTTAGAACAATAGGGCTGGTTGATTCTGGCAACCTTTTTCAGTTTTTTTGGTTCATCATACTTGTTGCTACTTCGCTTTGCAAACTCTTCTACACTACTTAATTACTATGTTAATTATTAGGGAACTCTTCTAAACATCTTATGTTCATGCCTATCTTGTTTATCTTTGCATTACTAGGCGAACGGGTCACCAATTTTATTTGGCAAGTTGTAATGATAATGTGGATTTGTATTCAATATTACAACATTGAAACAAAATCAGTTTGTGTTGCTTGTTTTACCAAAAGCAAGGCCTACTGGTTCATGTTGTATTGCATGAAGGGTTGTTTTGTGTTGAAGAAGCATCCAGCTGTAAAATTGGTGAACCTTTTCTTGAGCGGCGCAGAAAAATTGTCTCTGCCATATCAATTGTTTGCATTACTATATGTTAACGTCACATGTTTCTACTCTAGAAGTGACATGAATCATCAAAGCATTTTTTTTTTTACTCGGTCAACGATATATTAAAAAGTAAAAAAGCGGAACTGTACAGCTGTGGTCAAACCTGCGTCTAGCCGTTAGGCTACACGCTAATAAGACCTACTTGAAACGAAAATAAACCTCTCTAGGCCATTCTACAGAAAGAATAAAACTTGGCCTACCCTCATAAAACTCATAATCATCTTCGGCCAAAAAACATGCTTGTTTAGCAAGGAAGCATCTGAGAAAAATTAACTTCCTATAGTTTGTGAACATAGTGTATATTTGTATAGAAACTTCTCGTCATTTTTCACTTCTGCATCAGCTGTCATGGTAATTCACCCCCTTCTGAAGAGCTAGAATGCAACTCATAGAGTCCGACCTAACACAAAGATTTGTAACATTCCACCTTTTGGCAACCAAGGCACCATAAATAACCGCACAAACTTCGCATAATAGTTGTTTGCCACCAAGACCAACACAAAAGAGCGCCAAGGACTGCCGAATTTGAATCTCGAAAAGTAACACGAGAACCGACTTGGCACTCGGGTTTCCACGTGTAGCACCATCTGTAGATCATTATCTCTCCGGTATTGGGCGGCGTCAACTAACTTCAAGAGGAGTCGAGTTCTTGCATGATCTATGCTCAACTCTAAAAAACTCCAAAATGCGCCAATCCTCCATGTTGTTATACATATGACCCTTTAATCTAATAGAGTAATCACGTATAACCTGATAAACTCTACCTTTAAAAGCCAAGCCATCGAACTCGCATATCATCAAAATAAGCCTTGTTGCACATTTTCCATAATTCGTAACTATTGCAAGATTTGCGACAAGCCACGGATCCTTCACCATCCTCTGCGCCCCTTTGCGGCCTTATAAGAGGCCACAAGATCTTCTTTTGCTTATGATTAAAAATTCCAGCCCGCCCAAGCCCAAATTCGCTTAGCAATTACGCAATGCCAAGTGATATGGCTAACATCTTCACAACTTACTCTACACAAAGCGGCACATAGACGGCATCTCCACTGTCTTCTTAGTGATGTTATCTTTAGTAGCGCAACATTGCTTCTTCCAAACCTTCAGTGCACACTCAAAGTAGGATGCACAACCTGTCTCGTGAAAAGAACCGCCTTGAGCACAATCTCATTTTGGAGCTTTAATTGCGGCCTTAGCCGATTTGTGAGAAAAAAACTCCCTTGATATCAAGGTCCCAAATTTTGTAATCCTCACCACCAGCAATAATAGGTAAATTGTCAACATCAATATGGCGCGCAACATCAAATCTCTTGTCTTGAAGGGATAACCCAAGCACCATCAACAATAATATCACTCACTTTGGCCTTAAAATCATTAGGGCCTTTGGAAGTGATGCCAAGCCTCTGTGCAATCGAAAAATCACCACACCAATTATCAAAAAATAAGGAAGTATTAGCACCATTACCTATAATTGGCGAGTATGCCTTTGCTCAAAGCGTGAACCAATCGATTCTGGAAAAACCGAAGAACCAGGTTTATAATCAATCAAATTGCCATTTAATTTGAAGTATTTCGCCCTCAAAACTGGCCCAAGTCTTGTTTGAGTCAGAATAGAAACCCAAAGCTTCATAAGCATGGCCCTATTTACATCATTCAATTTCTTAAGGCCAAGACCACCTTCACGCTTCGAACAACACAAATCATCATAAAGGACCGTAAAATACTTACGTTTTTCAGCATCGCCTGACCATAAAAAATTCTTAATGGCCCTCTCAACTTGCTTAATGATTGTACATGGCCATTTGTAAACAACCATGGAATGAAGCACATAACTTGAAATAACCGATTTAATCAAAACCAATCTAGCTTGAAAAGATAAAAGCTTACCCTTCCAACCTGCCATCTTTTCCATGATCTTCTCCACTACAGCGAACATGAATATGTCGCACAATACCAGGTTTCAATTGGATTCCCAAATATTTATCCGGGAATAAAGCCCTTTCCATTCCCATAAAATTAGCAATAGCAATGGAACGAGATTTTCTATCACCTCCATAATAAAACTTGCTTTTGGCACAACTCACGTATTGGCCAGAAGCACGTTGATAAATGCCAAGCATATTCTTCAAATCGCAAACTATGTAAGTTGCCCTATGAGGAAAATCGAGAATATCATCCGCAAAGAGAAGGTGCGTTGGAGCAACACCCTTCTTACTCACCATATGATCCATACTTCGGGTAATAAACAATTTTGAGAGATTGCGACTTAGAACGTATTCAATAAGCACAAAGATCAAGGCGAAAGTGGATCACCTTGACACAACCCTCTCGTCTTGAAAAACCTTCGGGACAACCATTAATCATAATAGAAATCCTAAGAGAAATAAGGATCTTTGAGAAGCCACTTACACCAATTCTCAGAAAAGCCATATTGGCGAAAAACCTCCATTACGAACTCCCAACCGTATCAAAAGCTTGGGCAATATCAAACTTGAGGCCGATATTCCCAAAATTTCTTTTAGTACCGATCTCATTGATCAATTCGAGGACACTAATGCTATATTCTCGTGAATATTTCTTCCTTTCATAAACGCAACTTGCTCTTCAGAAATCAATTTGTTAAGCACCGTACCAAGCCTTGTAGCCAAAATTTTTGTAATGATCTTGAAGAAGAAATTGCTTAAACCAATTGGTCTATAATCTTTGATAGCATTAGACTTATTATTTTTCGGAATTAGAACAATAAAACTAGAGTTAATGCCATTTGGAATTTTCCGCATCGCCCAACAGTTTGTAATAGCATTAAAAAGATCTCTAGAAATAATGTTCCAACAAAGTCTATAAAAAGAACACCTTAAAGCAAGTCGGGGGGAGGAGCGAGAATCCGCACCCAAATTAAAAACGACTTCTTTCACTTCCTCCAAAGATGGAATGGCACCCATGAAAGCACTCTCGGAAGCAGAAATACTTTCATGCGCATAATCAAATAAGTTTGGATCAATATTGACTTCTCCACCATTGAACTTTGCTTGGTAATGATCCACAATATAGTTTTTTATATCATCCTGCAAAATCAAAGTAGAGTTAGTAGAAATCTTCAATTCAGATATAGTGTTGTGACTCCTCCTCATGCGGATGCTATTATGAAAAAATCGAGTATTTTGATCTCCATCCTCCAACCAAGATTCTCTCGATTTTTGTTTAAGCATGGTAGCCAGTTCAATGCGCACGTCCTCAGCAGCTTTCTTAGCATCCGCAACCTTCAAAAATTGATATTCACTTCTCGGATTTTAATCAAGAAGATCATTCTCCGACTCAAGTCTTAGTTCAGCTTGCTTCAAACGAAACTGAACTTCACCAAAAACAGTTCTATTCCAAATTTTCAAAGCCTCGCGCAATCGCTTCAATTTTGAAGTAAACACAAAAGGAGGAGCACCATCAAGCCTTAATCTCCAATTTTCCTCCACAAAACTCAAGAAACCTGGATGCGAGAGCCACATTTTTTGAATTCGAAAAGGAACCCTCTTCGGTCTTGGATTCTCAAAGGCGTAGCCAAATAATGGGGAATGATCCGAGCAAACCCTTGGCAATGCCTTACACCTCCAATTTGGATATTTGTCATACCAAGCATCATTTAAAATCGCTATATCATGTTTAGAAACGATTCTGTGAATACCACTCCGACAATTCGTCCAAGTATATTTCTTTCCAAGAGCATCAGCTTCAACCAAACCATTATCAGAAATCCAACTTCGAAACTCATTCATATAAACTTGTTTTATCGCCTTGCCACCTTTCTTCTCATCCAGACGCAAAACACAATTAAAATCCCCCAACACCAACCATGGAATAGATATAAAACCCAAGCCTAATTGACGCCAAAGTCTTTGCCGTGCGACTGGATCATAAGAAGCATGAACTGCGGTAATTAAATCTCCAGCAAAATCTAGAGTAATGGCTTGCTTTGAAGAAGATAGGACATTCGGCCTAGCTAAAGTATTTCTCCACAAGACCCAAATATTACCCTTCTCTTCCCCAACTTTATTCGTGATAACATCCTCACCGAATCAATTAATTTCATCTTCCTAACAAAACGTGTGTTGCAGAAAACCTGCGGTTCCGCAATACAAATTACATCAGGACTATGCAAGTGATAAAGTTCCTCCAATTTGGCCCTTGCACCATCTTTATCCAAACCTTGAGCATTCCAATAAAGACACGCATTAAATAACCTTTGTCTTTTACGGGCTTATAGAACCCTTTTGGAACCTCTACCACCACGAGTAGTAACTTGACCAACCGCAGCCCACAGTGACATTTTTCTTTTTAGGATTTTTTGGCTTAGGTTTCTTTTTTTCAGCCTCCTTCTTCTCACGTTCTTCCTTTTCTTTCAAGGCAATTAAATCCAAATTATTTGCATCGTCTTCAGCAACATTTGAAGTGTTATTCGATTGCATTGGATCCTGAGTTAACTCCAAACCCGCAACTTCCTCCTCAATTTCAACACCTAAATCTTCAATCTCTTCGTTCCCAGTTTCAAATCTATTAGAAAACGTAATGTTCTCCAAAGATTGCACTGGAGTAGATCTTCTTGAAGTTTTAGTAGCCTCACTAAAACTAGCATCATCATTATCATCAATAGTTGTTGGGATATTAGCGACTGGAGAGGTAGGGGCTGCCTCTTTATCTACAGGTTCATCATCATTGGTATTAACCGTAATTGGTGTTGTTTCGGCTTGGTTTTTCTTTTCAATAGTCTTCTTTCTCACATTATCAAGCCTTGTCCTAGCCATCTCTTTCTGAATCCTAGCAACCTCAGCGTCAACCTCAAGTTGCCTAGCTTTTTACTTCATAGCTTCATAATTCTGGAAAGCCTCCATCTCTTGTTCCTCCAAATTCACATCATCCTCCTTATGCACATTCTCCGCAACCTCCTCACCATCATTGCGCATTGCCGTAGCCTCACCATTAGGTGAAACACCATCATTACGCTTTTCAGGTTGAGAAGCACCATCAATACGCTTCTCGGTTTGGTCGCAATAATTGTGCTTCTCAGATTGAGAAGCACCATCATTGTGCGTCTCAGGCTGTGAAGCACCATCATTGTGCTCCTCAGGCAGTGACGCACCATCATTGTGCGTCTCTTTACTTTTATCATTTGCACCAGATTTCTCACCATTACTTGGCTCACTAATTTCCGGGAAATGGGTATGCTTTCCAGCAGCAACCTCAAGGATTGATGGGTTAATTTTTGCTGTAGTAACATCTCCAGGCTTGATAGGCTGATCTGCAACCTTGCCATCACCATTACCACCACCATTCTCATTGTTTTTAGGAATCCTATCCTTCTTCCAGAAATTCCTAAGCTCTTCCATGTCGTCTTCAAGGGATTTTATGATCTCAGGGTCAGTTTCTTCCTCATTTTTCTCTCTCAAATCATCAAGTTTCTTTGTTCGGCAATCAGTTTTCTTGTGGCCAACAGATTTGCAATAATCACAAAAACTTGGCCTGTTTAAGATTTCATAATCTTGAACAAAAATATCATCATTCTCTTCACCGTCAATAAGAATCCTTCCCAATGGCTGTGAAAAATCTATATCAATTAAACAAGCAGCAAAATAACCATATTCATGGCGCAAAGTACGTGGATCAACAGAAACCGTTTTACCAAGACCTCTAGCCATGCGAAAAATTGTTTCTTCATCCCAGAACTCCATTGGAAGAGCCTTGAAACGAACCCAAACAACAGCCCTAGTAACTTTATCCTTTTCAAGATCGAACATAGGCGTCCAAGGATGGATTTTAAGCTGTTGAATTCCCCTCTCCGACTTTATCTTCCATGGACCATCATAGCTAACTAGTTTACGATCATCTTCATTATCAAGCTTAATAAAAAAATATCCATTCTTCCATGGAATAAATTGCACGACACCAATAAGCTTCCATTGAATCAATAACTCGCGCTTAACATCTTCAAATTTTAGGGTTTTGAAAAAAATCAAACGTCCGACCAAGCTAAATCTCCAAACAGCCTTGATCCTTGCATAAGTTTCACGCGAGATTTTAATTAAAATATCATTATTTGTTGTTGATCGAACAGGGGATGAGAAAGCGTATAAGCATCGATCTTAGATAATACATGGGTTCTCTTCTTTAATATGGACACATAAGATCCGCGGTTTCCATCTTCAGACGCGCCATGGTTTCCATCTTCTAGCTGATTCCTATTCTCGGACGAACTAGGGTTTATAGCCGTGTTCTTGGGCACATAGACCTGCCTAGTTCTAGATTTTGATCTTGAACGATTCCAATTATTTTTCCTAGGTTGATCATCACGTCGTTCGCCTACAATAGGCGGATTGTTTGATTGATTCTGCGCCATGGAAGCGCAAAATCACAAGGTTGTAAAGAAACGCAAGAGAAAATGGAGGAGAGAAAAAACCAGAGCTCTTTCACGTGAAACCCTAGGTTATGCACTTGAATCATCAAAGCATATTATGCACTTGAAGGGAAGGTTATAGTACTTGAACATGACATAAATCATCAAAGATTCAAAGCGTATTCTGACATAGGGGAAATCATGAGTTACACACTAGGGAAGACTCAAACATCCTTTTTTTTTTACAGGTGACTGAACACTTGCAAGTTCTAAAATGTTTCGAGTTTATAGGGAAGAAAAACTTCTAAATGTCCCATATGTTTAGGGTGCTTAGACGTTCCTTGGTGTTGTATTTCTTAGGTTTTTTTATTTTGTTTTGAAGCACTGTATTTCTTAGATGTCTCACATGTATCGGGTTTTTAGAATTTAGACTACCTTGTTATTAGTGAAACTAGTTCTGTAATAATTTTTTACAGTTTCTGTTTTATCGTAACTGACAGTTTATACTTGTCATCTTTCTTGTGTTACAATTAATTGTCTCTCTGGACTGTCTGTGTATAAAAAACAATTGTACTCTCTTTTCTCAATTAATGAAAATCCGTTTCTTTACCACAACTATGGTATCAGATTGAAAACCGAATCTCTGGTTTTGGTAATCGATTCTCTCCCGCTCATCTATTTTCTTCAATCTTCAAAATCTAAATCTGATTTTATCTTCATCTTCATCTATTATTGATCATGTCTCGTCTGATTGAATCTACAAATTCATTTATCAAATTTGCTCCTCATCATACATTAGCAAATATCATCCCTCTCAAACTTTAGGATGATAATTTCTTAACACTGGAAATCTTTAATAACCCGGTACTTAGCAAATTTCATGTTCTTGGCTATGTTGATGGATCAACTCCTTGTCCTGCTTAACTTATAGTTTCTGGTACTAGATCTGGTCCAACAGTTAATCCGAATTACTCAATCTTGCAAGATGAACATGTGTTCTTTTACTTCTCAATGCTTCAATTTTTGCTTCTGCTATTGTTCATGTCTCTGGTTTTTCCACCTCCAAGGAACTATGGGATAATTTTCAAAAACGTTTTGTGCTTCATCTTCTGCTCAGTCCATTCAATTACGCACTCAACTACAAAATATGAGGCTTGGATCTTCAAAAGTTTCTACCTATATCTCTGACATTGAGAAAATTTCTAATCAATTAGTTGCTTGTGGTTCCAAGATATCAGGTGATGAACTTCTTGTTACTGTTCTTGGTGATCTAGAATCTGATTATCATGCTTTTGCAACTTCAATTCGAATCAGATCACCTCCTGTTACCTTTGTTGAACTTCACAGGATCCTACTCAGTGAAGAGATTATTATCTATACACGCAATGCTACAATTAGATCAGATGCAGAATCCAAAGCTTTTCTTGCTTCATCAGGTCTTCAAGGTAATTTCAAAAAAATTAGACCTAATTTTCCTTTTCAATTTCATGGTCGTGGTTTCTCTCCTAGAGGCAGTTTTCATGGTACTTCATCTCACACGCCTAAATATCCAGCACCTACTGATAACTCCATGATAAGATCCACTGCTCTATCTAGCAATCGTATTGTTTGTCAAATATGTGCAAAACCTGGTCATGGAGCTATTGAATGTTATCAAAGGATGAATTTTTCTTATCAAGGTCATGATCCTCCCTATAATATTTCTGTTATGTTTGCAAGTGCTAATATTTTAGGTGAGAACCCCTGGCACATTGATTCTGGAGCTACAAATAATCTTACCTACAATATGGAGGATTATAATACTTCTACTTCTTATGATGGTTCTGCTCAGCTAATGGTGAAGGTATGACAATTCCTCACACCAGTAATTCTAATTTTGTTCTTCAAGATAAATCATTTCAGTTACGTAATGTCCTTCATGTTCCCAAATGTGCACAAAACTTGAACTCTGTTAATCAATTCACTAAAGACAATCATTGTTCTTTTACTTTTACTCCTTATGATTATGTTGCAAAGGATCTTCTATCTCAGAAGACACTGTTCAAGGGAATGAGTAAAGGAGGTCACATTTTCATGTTCACCAATCATCTTCATCAACATCATCACTAATTGATTTTTCTTGCACCAAGCTTTCTGCCGCAACCTGGCACAAAAGATTGGATCATCCTTCTTTTCAAACTCTAAATAATGTGTGTAGAAACTTATCTTCACTCGTTTCTCTACATGGACCTTTATTCTGCAATGACTGTAAGTTAGCTAGGAGTCATAAGCAACCTTTCATGGTATCTAGTTCTGTTAGTACTGGTCCTTTGGAGTTACTTCATCCGGATATCGGGGTCCCTGCACCCATTGTCTCAGATGTCACGGTTACAAATTTTATGTAAACATTGTTGATGATTTTAGTAAATTTTGTCGGATTTATCCCCTTTCTGCCAAATCAGACTTCAAAACTATATTTCATCATTTTAAAGCTTTTGTTGAAAATTTAGTCTCAGTCAAGATTAAGATGCTCAGAACTGATGGTGGTGGAGAATTTGTGAATAATGAATTATGATCATTTCTTTTGGAAAATGGTATTGGTCACAAACTTACCTGTCTTCATACTCCAGAACAAAATGGTGTTGCGGAATCCAAACATAGGCATCTTATAGAAATCACAAGAGCCTTCTTGATTCAATTTCGAGTTCTTGACAAATTTTGGGTTGAAGCTCTACACGCATCTAACTATGTTATTAACATGCTTCCTACCAGGTCATTGAACATGATTTCTCCTTTTGAATTAAGTTTTGTTTAACAAATCCCCACATTACAACTTTCTAAGGATTTTTGGAAGTTTATGCTTTCCTTGGCTCAAACCCGATACAAAGAACAAACTTGAACCAAGAAGCAAGGATTGTGTTTTTTCTAGGATATATCAATCATCACAAGGGTTACAGGTTTCTTGATAGAGTTGAAAATGCGGGGGTACAACAACCACACCCAACAATTCATTTGGCAATCTGAGAGGACTTACTCCAATATACTTTCTAGAGAATCAACTAGACAGTCAGACTCAATCTAGAGAAAATTATACCAAAGAGTTTATATCTATATTTCACAATGTAATCAGCAAATCAAACTAATAGAAATCTGTGAGCCGTATTATTATGTGAAACAACTTGAACGGTACCAAAGACCAATGTTCAAGTGTCAATCAATTTAAATCAACAACCAAAGGTTGGATTATCTAATTGATTGATCTTAACGCACAACCTGTGATATTTAAATTATATAACAAAATATAATGCGAAAAATAAATAACACAGACACCAGAATTTAGTTAACGAGGAAAACCGCAAATGCAGAAAAACCCCGGGACCTAGTCCAGTTTGAATACCACACTGGATTAAGCCGCTATAGACACTAACCTACTACCAATGAACTTAGGACTGGACTGTAATTGAACCCTAATCAATTTTACACTGATTCAAGGTACAGTTGTGTTCCTTACGTCTCTGATCCCAGCAGGATACTATGCACTTTATTCCCTTAGCTGATCTCACCCCCAACTAAGAGTTTCTACGACCCAAAGTCGAAGACTTGATAAACAAATCTGTCTCACACAGAAAAGTCTATAAAATGAATAAATATGTCTCCCACAGAAATACCCAAGAGTTTCAGTTTCGTCTTTTGATAAACCAAGGTGAACAGGAACCAATTGATAACCCGTACTTATATTCCCGAAGAATAGCCTAGTATTATCAATCACCTCACAATAATCTAAATCGTATGATGGCGAAACTAGATATTGTGGAATCACAAACGATGAGACGAAGATGTTTGTGATTACTTTTTATCTTGCATATCGGAGATTAAATCTGAAGCAAATCTTAGAGAAGATAGTACTCAAACGATAGAATCAGGCAAGATCAGAACACACAACTACAAAGAAAATTGTTGGGTCTGGCTTCAAAATCCCATTGAAGACTTTGAAGTCGTTAACCTACAGGGTCTCGATAGAAACCTAAGGTTAAAGGAGAATTGACTCTAGTTGATGCAACTAGTAACACACAAGAGGTGTGGGGATTAGGTCTCCCAGTTGCTAGAGTTCTCCTTTATATAGTTTTCAAATCAGGGTTTGCAATCCAAGTTACCTTGGGAACAAAGGATTCAATAGTCATAGATTAGATGAAAAACTCCGATTCAACCAAGCTAATATCTTTCAACCGTTAGATCGAACTTAGCTTGTTACACACAAATGAAATGTACCCTCATTTAGGTTTATGTAACCGTACACAAATGTGTACACCATGTTGGCTCACAAATAGCTAACCGAAGTTAGCCATATGATTACTCTCATATCAACCTTATTCATCTTAACCATAACTAGTTCAAATGACTCAAATGAAACTGGTTAAAGAGCCGTTCAATTGCTATATTCTCATAGAAGTATACAAGAACACAATTGAAGCACTCGAATCAATTCATGAAAAGTATAGCCACGGTTTGCAAAGATTGCATTCCTTATTTATAAATGTTTAAGTTCATGTACACAGCCGATTTTAGAAAGTAACCCACTCAAGTATGCAAACGTGTACGCATACTTAAGTAGC
The DNA here is from genome assembly GCA_023531295.1 of Papaver armeniacum. Taxonomy (NCBI): domain Eukaryota; kingdom Viridiplantae; phylum Streptophyta; class Magnoliopsida; order Ranunculales; family Papaveraceae; genus Papaver; species Papaver armeniacum. The sequence goes on from JAJJWW010007176.1 coordinate 119,190, forward strand.
CGGACCTAATTTGGCTACGCCAGTATACGTACGGGTTCGCATACCAATTAACACGAATATGAACTCCAGCAGAAATTACGGACGTGAGACTTCCATCAGTATGCGTACTACGCATACTTGCCCAGACATCCAACAACCGCCAGTACGCGTACGTGTACGCATACTTCAGGTTCCCGGTTTTGGACTTATACACAAATGTGCGAACACACTATGTTTATATCCAAACATGGTTATATGATTCTAAGCTCTTTATTTCAATCATTGAAACTTTCTTAGAGGATGACAATAGCCGTTTTCACACTCTATTAGCATCAAAGCAATTTTCAAGATATTGAAATAATCATAACGAAACATTCCAAGTCTACACTAAATGATTGTATCACACAAACCATGTAAGATGTTACTCGGCAATTTTCACATGATATAAGATGAACTTGGTCGCAGCGAAAGCTTGTCAACACATATTTCGAGAAATATGTAAGCGAGATAAACTCAGCTCAAAATCTCATATGTGTATCATAGAAAACTATATGGTAACACGAATTATGTCTCAATATAAGAGATAGAGTAGAAATAGACTTTCCAAGTGATAGATGAGTTTCAGTCTCCACATACCTTTTGTTGATGAAGTTCCACAAGCTTCCCTTAGTAGTTCTTCATCTTCAAATGATGAACGCCGTGAAGTCTAAGGCTCAACTACACAATCTATGTCCTAGTCCGAGACATCTATAAATAGGCTAGAAATCAAGACTTATGGTTTTGATCACTAACATTGGCAAACATGCTTGAGATAGCAACGCATGCGAGTTCGATCGAGCAGTGCTCTAACAATCTGCCCCTTTGTCAATTTTAGTGACAAAACAATCAATACATATAGATTAAAAAATAAATAAAAACTTTGTAGCTTCTCATCCAAATGCTTGATCTCCTTGGCATCTTCAACACGACTCGAAATATTCGTCACTTCCAAGTACTCCATGATTCTAAACGTGTTCAACGCAGCATCATAGTTGTGAAGATCCGTAGCGATAACAATGAGAAAACAAGTGCTCTAAATCATTGTTATACAGTTTCATAGTATTATTACATAGCATCAAAGTTCAATTGTATCACAACTTTGACAAAAATACTATGGTAATGTGTATCACTCCCCCTTAGTCAATACTTCATCTCGACATGAAAACCACTCCCTGATAGACGCATTTATGTGTCTAATTTGTTTTCAATGTTTCGCATTGTTAGTACTCGTTTTCGTCCTTATTATGGTGTTTTGTGAGTTTATAGGTATTTTTTGGAAATAAATATTGTGGGAAAATTCGGCTCGAAAAGTTGCTCGGAGCACATTCGGAAGACACGTGTTATTCGGACTCTCGCTTTTGGATAAGGGGCACCTTAATTTATAAGGGGCATTTCAGTTAGCACCTGCTAGTCGCACCCCGCAGCTGGTTAGGGGGACACCATCTTCCCCATTCAAATATGAACTTTTGGCGGGAAAATATTTTTGCTGTGCATGAATTCCTGGATCGGGTTCTATTGAGTTTTAGACGAACTTATTGCTTGGATTTGGACTGGGAATGGCCTGTTAAGGCAAAACAGGGCCGGTATCTATTTCAGACTCAAAAGAAGAGGACTTTGTACGTGGAGTTTACAAAACAGAGCAAGGAAGAGATTATCCGAGTATTTTTGGAGATTCTGTGTGTCTTGAGAGTTTTTGACGACATCTGAGGCGTGTAAGAATGTGTTTGGAGTGTGCAGACGCATGATAGGTGAAGAAACAAAGAGTTATTCCCGTGCTGCTACAAAAAAGAGAAAGAAAATATTACCGGAGTAATGGAGAATATTTGAAGTTATTGCGTGATATTATGGTACCTGTTGAGTATAAATTGGAGGATGGGATAGCATAGAGGATTATGGAGAGTTTGGGGGACAGTTTAGAGCATTACAGAGCTTAGAAAATCGAGTTGTAGAATCACCATTTCTGCTGCTGCATCTCTGAAGAACATGAAGAACAGACTATCGAAGACAGTCGTTTTTCAACAGTGAAAAACGACTACCAAACGTGGGTCGCAGACTCTGAATAGCAGCACTTTATCTCTATCGTAGTTTGTAACAGTGTTTGCAACAACTATAACTGTTGCAAACCCGGTTTTCATCATTTCTCATTTGTTCATCATTTGTAAACCATTTTGAGCAATGAAATCGACTTTTGAGCGTGTTTCCAACATGATGAGCTAGACCCCATTACTGGGACGATGGAGGAAGACAAATTTCATACATGGATAATTTTAATTAATTCTTTTTATGACTTTTGCACTAATTAAAAATTGAATTATGATTTGATTAAATTAGTTATTATTTTATTAGATGGGTCATGCTTGCTTAAATGTTTGATGTCCCATGCTTACAATTTATAACTAATATTTTGAGAATCTACCTTGGCAAAAATAAGAGTCCATATTTTTATTTGTTGAGCGATAATTGTTAAAAGAATTAATATTTGAACCTTTTGTTATGAGTTTGGCTGAATCCTGAGTCCCACCCCATCTCTTCATCTTGTGACAATATTTGTATATATTTTTCTTTTATTTTCTTTTATTAATTCTTAAAATCAATCTCGTCAAGTCCGAGTGAACGACAACCTTACTACCACTTTCTACAACATCGTTGAAAATAACTATCAATTTTTGGCGCCGCCGACGCGGACTTGTGTATAGATTTGTTTTTAGGTTATATATATTTTTTTTTTGTTCTTTTTTACGCGTTTTGGTATTTCTGTTTGCTTTCAGATTTGAAGTGGAGCGAAAGAAAAAGAGAAAGTGCTGAAAAGAAAAGCAAAGCCAAAATAGGAAAGAAAAGAGAGATCCGAACGGAGTAAAAAAAAAAAAAATTTGTATACAGTGTAACTATTTTATTTTTTTTTTAGAAACTGTAATTAGGTAATTATTTTTGAACTTTTTTATTTTTTTATTTTTGGACTATTGGACATTATTAATTTTAAACCCTAAGGAAGGGTTAGTTTAAATAAAAGCGCACGGGGAAGGACGACGATTACGATCATCGTCTCGGCCCTCGGGTTCGCACACGACATAGGAGTCGTGGCCCGAGTCGACCTCAATGGTTCATCCCCCCGTCTGGAACGGGAGGTAAGAATTCTAAACACCCGCGAATCCCACGTCAGGCGGGTTTCTTGGGATGATTTTGTATGCATATATGTTGAGGTATTGAAAACGGCCGCTTTAAATTCCTAGTAAAGGGCAAGGACTGGCCATACAAGATAAGGGTTCGGATTTCATCACTTAGTTCTCTTCTTGCCCGCCTTACGAAAACAAAACCAAACACGAACCTAAGACTAAAATTTTGACTAGAACGAGAGACCTATAGGGTAACGAGCTTAATAGGAAAGTCGTTCGAAAAATATTGGTTACTCTTTTGAGCATACTTCGAAGTTCATAATGGTTTATGTGAGTTGAATGCGTGACTGCGCCGCCTTGTAATGCGGTGAGGCCTTGGGTATCAAAGCTCCACGCAGCTTCCCTCGCCTCTATTCAACTTAATTAAACTCAGATTGATTCCAGAGGGGTTTGCTCAGATTGTAACGAATTCCCTTTGGAAGGATTAGAAGTCGAGGTCTAGAAACAATCTAAGTGGAGCCATCATGCTTTTTGTTTGCTAGAAATCAGTAGGTTTGTTGTGGTCGAGTCAGCCTTGTTTGTGGTTGTGTAGAATTCCCTTGCAGTTAGGATGTCAAACTGGTATTATAATAGCCATCAGAATGAATATGAATATCCAACTGAACAAAATGGACATCACCCTTTTTATGACCATAGTGTGAATAGTGGTTGGGAACGCCAAACTTTTGAAGGTTATAAGTCATACCATGGTGATCCTAATTACTATCCACACGCCACCCGGTCGTACGAGCAAAATTCCTCTCTACTAGAGTCAACACGTAAGTTAGCTGAGACGACACGTAAGTTCGCAGAAATGAATAAATTAGTTATGGACGAAAGCAATGCAACGAGTGAAATCTCTTTCCTAGATTCAATAAGGAAGTCATGTGAGTCGAGTCACGATGCATTAAGGAAGTCATGTGAGTCGAGTCACGATACCATAATGAAGTCATATGAGTCGATTCGAAAGCTTTTGTTAGAGACCCAGAACGGAACTGCTCGAGATAATCTTAGTGTTTCCAATGGTACCACTGAAAATGAGGATTTTTATTTACATAATCAAGATGACGAGGATAAAATTGGTAACACTACGTGTCTAGATGAGGTTCAACCATTTTCATATTATTATAATGATGATTATGATGAGGATAGTGTTGATGAAGAATTTGAAATAAATAGGCATAGTGATCAGGAAATTGTTACCCCAATTGAGCTTTATAAAGATAATATTATTTCTAGTTCAAATCCAAATAATTTTAATAATTATTCACCTATTCAAAAGGATGAGGATTTGACTAGAGATACCCCCGTTTTAGACGATGTAGTATTTCCTTTTGATTACGAAGCCAATGATGGTTTAGAGGAATGAGTATATTTTGAGTCTAGCGATTTAGAAACAATAGACTTAGAAAAATAAAATGAACTCGTAGAGATGAGTGAGGACGTACGACTTAGAAGAATCAATTGACCATTTTCGGTGAATCGAGATGACCTTGAAATTAGGGAAGTTGTGACTAGTCTTTACGGACACGGAAAACTCTAAGTTTGGGGTGATTATCATTCTCCATGTGCTTTAACTCTTAGAAAAGTCCCTAACTTGGGACTTGACATATGTGCCTCAACTATTTTAAAAGATTATCTTCATACACTTTTCCGAGCCTAGTTATGTCCATAAAGAAGTTCGAGTTGTTAAGAACCCATCCTCGGTTGATGTGGTTAAACCAGGCTATGATACCACGATTGATTTTGTTTTCCCACCAAATATTTTTCAACCAATTGTGGGAACATATAAGTTTCGAGATGTGTCATTTATTAAGTTTTGAGACTAAACCTAATTACTTTAGGATATTAAGGTCGACGCATTTGCTTAAGAATAACCACTACCGTGGTCAATTTGTGTGAGTCAAGTCCGATTGACTTAGAGGATCCCCGGTTATTCGGAGTTATTGTTATGTGCTTCTAAGTTCTTAATTGAGTATTTTCAGACTCTAGAACCTGATCTTCAGGATACTTCCTTTGAGGAAATCCAGCCGATGAAAACTTTTTATTTAGACCCTTTTATAGAGCCTGAACCCGAACCACAACTAGATGTAGTTGTCTTAAACAAAATAATATATAAGGGTGTGTTGGATATCTTCCTGGTATGTGGCGATTTCCTCTTCTTGTGGTTAGCACTTTTCGATCCAGATGACCCTTGATTATTAAATTTGTTGTTATATGATTATTCGAGGTGACTAATCCTTTCCAATGTCCTTTGAAGACTTTAAACTTAGCACTTCTTGGGAGGTAACCCATGCTCTTGCAACACGATAATATTTTTCCTTAACTCTTTTCTTCAAGTGGTGACAGTTTCTCTTTGTTCATGCTTTTAATTTCATCTTTAGAACATTGAGGACAATGTTAGATTTAAGTTTGGGGGTATGGGAAAAACTTTTTAGTTGCAATAAATAAACTCGAGCCTAGAAATTTAAGTTTATTAAGGTGGCACTAACCAATCTAAGTGGATGGAAGCATCTTGGTTGTAGGAGTTGAGGAACCAATCTGACTAGATGGAAACATCTAAAGAGTCTATTCATAAAAGCACAGAGCTCAGGTGTTAGAAAAGAAAACACGGTAGTTTCGCCATATCCTCGTGATGGAAACATCGAAAGAATCCTGATCACTTCTTTTTCTTTTTCTTTTTACCATTTCTAGAGTGAAATAGAGTGACTGAGATACCCCAAAAAAAAAAAAAAAAAAGAAAAAAAAAAGAAAAGAAATTGAGACCAGACCACTAGACCAACCGGAATAAATACAATAAAGTTGATCACTGGTACCCTTGTATATGCCGGTGAGTTGACCTAGAATTAGGATTATCGATCACTTTTGGTTCCTTTGTATATGCCGGTGTGTTGATATTAGTCCAGACCGATATCTCGGTCCATTAGGATAGGTTCACCTTAGTCAACATCATCCACGTTTTTCTACATCAATCTTCTTAATCTATCCATGTGATTGGTTGACTCCGGTTTATGATGTCCAGAAGTATGCCAACCAAGGTACTTCCTCCTGTAGTCAATAAGTATGCCAACCAAGGAGATTCTTTAGTGCCTTCCAAGGTTCTGCGTAGATAGCTAGGGTCTGGAGTAAAGGTTTTGTGGGTACACCTGCGGTAAACCCTCAGGAGACAACACTCGCCACTAGGGCCACTAGGGGTTCAAATGATTTTATTTTCTAGAATAAATTTGCTCGATGACTAGCAAATAATAAGTTTGGGGGTATTTGATAGACGCATTTATGTGTCTAATTTGTTCTCAGTGTTTCGCATTGTTAGTACTCGTTTTCGTCCTTATTATGGTGTTTTGTGAGTTTGTATGTATTTTTTGGAAATAAATATTGTTGAAAAATTCGGCTCGAAAAGTTGCTCGGAGCACCTTCGGAAGACACGTGTTATTCGGACTCTCGCTTTTGGATAAGGGGCACTATGAAGCACGGATACTTCAAAATTGGTGATGTATCCGTATCGGCGCCGTATCAGTATCGGATACTTGGGGATACATGGGGATACGTATCAGATACTCCATTTAAAGTGTCACCTTTTTTAATTACAAAAAGGGTAGGGGATACTCTGGGATACCTCTCAGATACTCTATAAGGGGATACTTTATATAATCTAACATTTTTTTTTATATACAAAATATATATATTTATAAATTTATACATAAAATCTATCGAGGGAGGATCCATGGACACTCTTAGATAGACAAGGTCGGACAAGATTTGCGCCATTTTCTCCGCAAGACACAAATGACAATGAATTTAAGTGTAATATTTTAATGATATGTTCATCTTATAAGACTCTACATTCATACAAAAATGAAAACAATTCGAGATGTATAAAACGACCATCCACCTCTTTGAATATCATTAGTTCAAATTTAACGGTTGAAATTAAGATTGTTAGATGGCTAGGTTTGCTATCTCGAATTGCGATCATTTTTTGTAGGAATGTAGAGTCTTATATGATGAAGATATCATCAAAATATTACACTTAAATTCATTTTCATTTGGGTTTTGCGGAGAAAATGACGCAAATCTTGTCCGACCTTGTCCATTTAAGAGTGTCCATGGATACTACCTCAAATCTAAAATTATAAATATTTATAGTTATTTGTAATCATGATCATATTGAATATATCTAAACATAATAACTTGTTGACTATAAAGAAAAAAGATTTGGTATTTATTTTTATGGTGCTTAAAAAAAATGGTGCTAGAAAATTAAAGGCTTTTTGGGCAGTCATGTTTTTCATTTTGTTTTAGAGAGAAATCGGAGTACATGTGATTTTATCCATTCAATTAACATAAGTAAGACTGAAACCCAAAATGCTGAAAATTTAATATTTGCTCACTTTAATAATCAAAATAGTATCTATCGAATTTTTTTATTTTATGATTTTTTAGTAGAGTGAATTAGTATTATATTAAATATTTTTTTGATAAACACACGTATCCCACCGTATCCCGTATCCCCATTTTATGAAAATTGACGAATCCACGTATCAGTGTCACCGTATCAGTATCCCCGTATCAGTATCGGTGCATCATAGAAGGGGCATTTCAGTTAGCACCTGCTAGTCGCACCCCGTAATTTGGTTAGGGGACACCATCTTCCCCATTCAAATATGAACTTTTGGCGGGAAAATATTTTTGCTGTGCATGAATTCCTGGATCGGGTTCTATTGAGTTTTAGACGAACTTATTGCTTGGATTTGGACTGGGAATGTTCTGTTAAGGCAAAACAGGGCCGGTATCTATTTCAGACTCGAAAGAAGAGGACTTTGTACGTGGAGTTTACAAAACAGAGCAAGGAAGAGATTATCCGAGTATTTTTGGAGATTCTGTGTGTCTTGAGAGTTTTTGACGACATCTGAGACGTGTAAGAACGTGTTTGGAGTGTGCAGACTCATGACAGGTGAATAAACAAAGAGTTATTCCCGTGCTTCTACAAAAAAGAGAAAGAAAATATTACCGGAGTAATGGAGAATATTTGAAGTTATTGCGTGATATTATGGTACCTGTTGAGTATAAATTGGAGGATGGGATAGCATAAAGGGTTATGGAGAGTTTGGGGGAAAGTTTAGAGCATTACAGAGCTTAGAAAATCGAGTTGCAGAATCACCATTTCTCTCGCCGCATCTCTCGAAGAACGTGAAGAACAGGACTATCGAAGACAAATCGTTTTTCAACGATGAAAAACGACTACCAAACGTGGGTCGCAGCTACGATGTAATGACACTTTATCTCTATCGTAGTTTGTAACAGTGTATGCAACAACTATAATGTTGCAAACCCGGTTTTCATCATTTCTCCTTTGTTCATCATTTGTAAACCATTTTTGAGCAATGAAATCGACTTTTGAGCGTGTTTCCAACATGATGAGCTAGACCCCATTACTGGGACGACGGAGGAAGACAAATTTCATACATGGGTAATTTTAATTAATTCTTTTTATGACTTTTGCACTAATTAAAAATTGAATTATGATTTGATTAAATTATTTATTATTTTATTAGATGGGTCACGCTTGCTTAAATGTTTGATGTCCCATGCTTACGATTTATAACTAATATTTTGAGAATCTACCTTGGCAAAAATAAGAGTCCATGTTTTTATTTGTTGAGCGATAATTGTTAAAAGAATTAATATTTGAACCTTTTGTTATGAGTTTGGCCAAATCCTGAGTCCCAGCCCATCTCTTCATCTTGTGACAATATTTGTATATATTTTTCTTTTATTTTCTTTTATTAATTCTTAAAATCAATATCGTCAAGTCCGAGTGAACGACAACCTTACTACCACTTTCTACAACATCATTGAAAATAACTATCACTCCCCCTTACATAATGATCCGTAAACCATATGTATTTGTAGTATGCAACTACACATTAATTCTCCCCCTTTTTGCCAATATAAATTGACAAATGTACGAAAACTAGTGGGATCCTCATGAAATTTTTATAGAGATACTTCATGACCAAAAGAGAATAACATACCAACTTATTTAGATGCAATCATAAAGCCGAAATTATATGCATTCATCAAGGAGTTTATAAAGATACAAGATAACCCCTATAATATTCCACTGCCGCACTCCCCACAAAGATTTGGCAATTAAGCACAAGTTCAAAAAGAACTCTCCCCCATAATATGTCATTCCCGAAAGAACAACAAAGACGACCTTGCTTTTACAAGAAAAGAAGGATTTCTTTGGATATAACCAAATCACAAGAAAACATGAATTTGAATCCAAAAATCTCAATGAATCAACCACAAAAATGATCAATTCAATTGGCCATGATCGACATAAGAGAATCTTACGGAGCAATACTGTATATGCACAAAAATGTGGATCGGAGAAAGACCAATACTGCGGAATAAACAAGGATTTATTCTATTTTTCATCACTATTTGCACAATGACATATAATAATCCTTGTAAACAAAAGTTCATCCTTTCTTCCATCAATATTTGCATAATGACATAACAGGCTTTAACTTTTGTTTGTCAAAAGTTCATTCTATCTTTTATCAGCACTTTCATACCGACACAATAGAGATAACTTTTGAACACTTATGGGACAGTCACAGGTTCACGGACGTAAACAACATATCCCATAACAATTTGCAATATATAAAATCATAAAGAATAAAATTGCAAAAATCATCTTCCAAAAACTTAGAATTTAAATAAATAAATCTAAAAACATTGAAGATGAAAACGTTGGAAATAGCTATGTGTACTCACAATAATGGCTATTCTAAACCATAGTAATCCTTCTATAAAATAAGAAATAAATTCTCCTAAGAAGTTTCCTAGACATTGAGACCTCTGAAGAATTCTTTATCGTCCCCGAACTCCTTGTCGTCAACAACCATAGGTACATAGGGTTCGTGAATAAAGGAGTCAATTCCAACAAACCTTCTAGGCTGACGATGTCGAACCAGGGCCTTCTGAATTTCAAGAGTTCTCATAACAATATCCTTTATTTGCTGAATCTCCTTCCTTGTTTCCTTCAACTCTTCAAGAACACCAGAAAACTTCTGGGAATTTGAAGGAATAGCTCTTGGCTTCCTCACATTCCTTCTTTTTCTTTTCAAAGTTGGAAGTAACGGAGATATCTCTTTTTCCTTCATGATTGATGGCTTAACAATAATATTAACATCTTTTCCATCAGAAGACATGATGCTTGGAGTATCCATACGTGTATAGGTTTGTGAGAGGAAATCACAATTTAAGCCAACAAGCAGTCTTAAGATAAAAAGAGTTTCAGAGAAGGAAAATGAATACAGGGTTACGAAACCTTTAACCACCTAGGTTCACGCACGCACAATTCACAACCCTAAAGAGAGTAGAATTGTCGAGAACAACCCTCTTTTATTGATTAAATAGGGAAGTCCCTTCCAATATCAATTAGATATGAAAGAATTCTAATTTTTCAAAACACAGCAAAGCTAAGAAAATAACAAAAAAAATTCTTAAAGCGGGAGGTGTGCACAATCTTGTCTCTTTTGATCAGGCACATGAGACAAGATGCACCAAAACAACACAATCAAAGTTTGTCTTTGCGGTGAACAACAATCTGTCCACCATAACCTTTTTGAAAGGAATTCATAAAACCCTATCTATCAAAATGTTTAGACCATACTCTTTTTTTTTTTAGTGGTCTTGTCTTATCTTTGGAAACTAACTTCTTCGAAGAAGATAAAATCTTACATACCTCAGCGGTTTTTTGAACAAGTTTGAGCTTATTTGCTAGTCGACTCTCTCTTCGTTAAAGTTTATTGACATATCTCATCTTGTGTTTGTACTTGAAACACTTTGAAATTTCATGACCTTTGAGTGAACAATAAGAACATGTCAACGGATAAGATGATTCAAACGCCCGAGATGTGCAAGCTACTAGACACAGAGTGGAACCTGAAAAATCAGACAGAGAGTTTCCAACAGAAAGGTCAATTTTTTATTCCAGATTGGTTGAGTCTTCATCTGGAAGAATATCAAGATTGATGTATGTATTGCTACAATTATCAAAATCAATATCTTCACAATGAAGTGAAACACTTGATTTTTCGTCTTCATTGGAATCATAGTGATCAAACATTTCATCAAGAGTTGCAGCAATACCTTTGTTCCCAGTGTATTTTCTACGGTTCGGACACTCATTTGCAAAATGACCAAAACCTTTACACAGAAAGCATTGTGGCATATCCTCATCACCAGCCTCGTCAGCATCCCTGTTTTTAGGAGGAATGCGATTGTGAGGTTTAACTGATGATCTGGGCTTGTCTCTGGAGAACCGTTTACTTCTCTTCAATAGAAGATATCTAAACTGTCGTGTGATCAAAGAGACTGACTTGTCACGATCTTCATCTCATGAATCAGCCTCAGAAAAATCATCCTCAGAGAGGCAGACACTTTTAATTTTGTCAAGTAATTTAGTTTTCTTTTGTGCTTTAAAGGCAACATCCTTTCCAGTATTGGATGTATGCTCATGATCAAAGATCTTTAGCTTTCCAACCAACGTATTTCTGGACAGAGCATCAAGGTTATTTCCCTCAACGATGGCATGCTTCTTAGAATCCTATCTAGATGGCAGCGATCTGAGAATTTTCATCACAATGTCCTTTTCAGGAATAGTCTTACCCAATGCAAAGGATGCATTAACAATTTCAGAAACTTTATGATTAAACTCATCAAATGAATCTTCATCTGCCATACGAAGGTTTTCCCAATAGGAAGTTAAGTTTTGATGCCTAGCTTCCTTCTCACTGGTATTCCCTTCGAATACGGTTTTTAAGATATCCCAAGCATCTTTAGACTGAGTGCACGTAGTCACATGGTGCTGAAGATCTGGGTTAATGGCATGTATGATGGCATTCAAACCGTCGGAGTTTTGCTTTGCAACAAGTATCTCGCGAAATGGTCATATGCACCAATATCCTTTGGAACGGTCGCATTCCCTACTGCCACAACGGGAGCATCAGAGCCATTAACATACATAAACCCATGATTGAAAATCACGCGCTTGAAGAAAGGCACGAAAATCAATTTTCCACCACAAGTAATTTGATCCATCGAAGACTGGTGGTACGTTTATAGAGATAGCACTTCTGCCCATATCAGATCGCTACGTACAAACACATACTTATAAGGTCTTTAACGTGTTTTCCTGCTCTGATACCAATTGAAAATGCGGGGGTAAAAATTCGTTTAGAAATCTGAGAGGACTTACTCCAATATACTTTCTAGAGAATCAACTAGACAGTCAGACTCAATCTAGAGAAAAGTATATCAAAGAGTTTATATCTCTGTTTCACAATGTAATCATCAAATCAAATAGATAGAAATCTGTGAGGCTGATTATTATGTGAAACAACTTGAACGGTACCAAAGACCAATGTTCAAGTGTCAATCAATTTAAAGCAACAACCAAAGGTTGGATTATCTAATTGATTGATCTTAACGCACAACTTGTGATATTTCAATTATATAACAAAATATAATGCGGAAAAGAAGTAACACAGACACCAGAATTTTGTCAACGAGGAAAACCGCAAATGCAAAAAAACCCCGGGACCTAGTCCAGTTTGAACACCACACTGTATTAAGCCGCTAAAGACACTAGCATACTACCAATGAACTTCGGACTTGACTGTAGTTGAACCATAATCAATCTCACACTGATTCAAGGTACAGTTGCGTTCCTTATATCTATGATCCCAACATGTCACTATGCACTTGATTCCCTTAGCTGATCTCACCCACAACTAAGAGTTGCTACGACCCAAAGTCGAAGACTTGATAAAAAAATCTGTCTCGCACAAAAAAGTCTATAGAATGAATAAATTTGTCTCCCACAGAAATACCCAAGAGTTTTTGTTCGTGAAAAGGAACCAATTGATAACCCGGACTTATATTCCCAAAGAACAGCCTAGTATTATCAATCACCTCACAATAATCTAAATTGTATGATGGCGAAACTAGATATTATGGAATCACAAACGATGAGATGAAGATGTTTGTGATTACTTTTTATCTTTCCTATCGGAGATTAACTCTCGATAAAATCTTAGAGAAGATAGTACTCAAACGATAGAATCGGGCAAGATCGAACACGCAACTACAAATAAAATAGTTGGGTCTGGCTTCACAATCCCAATGAAGTCTTTGAAGTCGTTAACCTACAGGGTCTCGATAGAAACCTAAGGTTAAAGGAGAATCGACTCTAGTTGATGCAACTAGTAACACACATGAGGTGTGGGGATTAGGTTTCCCAGTTGCTAGAGTTATCCTTTATATAGTTTTCAAATCCGGGTTTGCAATCCAAGTTACCTTGGTAACAAAGAATTCAATATTTACCGTCATATGAAAAACCTGATTTAACCAAGCTAATATCTTTCAACCGTTAGATCGAACTTACCTTGTTACACACAAATAAAATGTACCCTCATTTAGGTTTATGTAACCGTACCCAAACGTGTACACCATGTTGGCTCACAAATAGTTAACCGAAGTTAGCCATATGATTACTCTCATATCAACCTTATTCATCTTAACCATAAATAGTTCAAATGATCAAATAAAACTAGTTAAATAGCCGTTCAATTGCTATATTCTCATATAAGTATACAAGAACACAACTGAAGCAAAATCGGTTTGGTTCACTCGAACAATTCATGAACATTATACCCAAGGTTTGAAAAGATTGCATTCCTTATTTTATAAATGTTTAAGTTCATGTACACAACCGATTTTAGAAAGTAACCCACTCAAGTATGCAAACGTGTACGCATACTTAAGTAGCCAGACCGAGTTTGGTTACGCCAGCACGCTTACGGGTGCGCATACCAATTTACACTTCCAAACTCCAGTAGAAATTCACGGACGTGAGACTTCCGCCAGTATGCATACACGCATACTTGCCCAGACATCCAACAACCGCCAGTACGAGTACGGGTACGCATACTTCAGGTTCTCGGTTTTGGACTTATACACAAATGTGAGAACACACTATGTTTATATCCAAACATGGTTACATGATTTTAAGCTCTTTATTTCAATCATTGAAACTTTCTTAGAGGATGACAATAGCCGTTTTCACACACTATTAGCATCAAAGCAATTTTCAAGATATTGAAATAATCATAACGAAACATTCCAAGTCTACACCAAATGATTGTATCACAAAAACCATGTAAAATGTTACTCGACAATTTTCACATGATATAAGATGAACTTGGTCGAAGCGAAAGCTTTCCAACACATATTTCGAGAAATATGTAATCGAGATAAACTCAGCTCGAAATCTCAAATGTGTATAATAGAAAACTATATCATAACACGACTTATGTCTCAATAAAGGAGATATAGTAGAAATAGACTTTCCAAGTGATAGATGAGTTTCAGTCTCCACATACCTTTTGTTAATGAAGTTCCACAAGCTCCCCTTAGTAGTTCTTCGTCTTCAAATGATGAACGTCGTGAAGTCTAAGGCTCAACTACACAATCTATGTCCTTGTCCGAGACATCTATAAATAGCCTAGAAATCAATACTTATAGTTTTGATCACTAACATTGACAAGCATGCTTGAGATAGCAACGCATGTGAGTTCGACCGAGCAGTACTCTAACAATAGCTACTGACAAGATTTTTGTGTCTGGACATGTGGATTTCAATGAGCAGCAATTTACTTTCATTACTAATGGATTATCTTCACCATGTACTCTAGAAATGTTACATTCTGCTATATCTACTTCATATATTTCTCATGATATTATTCTACCATCACATATTCATTCTTCTGACAGTTTAGTTCAATCCGAATCTGCTGAGCCTAATCTCAACATCCATCTGGTTTACTACCTACATTTACATCCACACCAGTTTCTGATTCTTCCGCTCCTATTACTTCTACTACTTCTCACAACATGACAACAAAATCACAACATGGTATTTACAAGCCTAAGGTATTTCTTGCTACTAAACATCAAATTCCTGAAGTTTATCTTACCAATGTTCCGTTGTCCATTACAAAATTTTTGCTCAAGCCAATAAAAATCCCAAATGGCAGACAACCTTGAAGAATGAGAAAACTACCCTTGATGAAGCCGATACTTGGATTTTAGTACCTCCCCATCCTTTTCAAAATATAGTGGGTTGTAAGTGGGTTTTTATAATCAAACAATATGCAGATGGTTCTACGGATAAATATAAGGCTAAACTTGTGGCAAAAGGTTTCAATCAGCTTGAAGGATTGGATTATACAGATACATTCAGTCCTGTTGTAAAGCCAACTACAATCAGACTGATACTTTCTCTAGCTTTTAGAGCATTGCTCTGTCGAACTCACCAGTGTTGCTTTATCAAGCTTGTTGTCAAATTTATTGTCAAAACTATATCTTGATTTCTAGTCTACAATTAGTTAAGTCTCGGTTTAGGATAGTGGAGTTGAGAAATGAGCTAGTCATCATTTGCGTTATACTGTTTGAAGGTGAAGATCAACTGAAGCTTTTGGAGAACTTCATCATCAAAAGGTAAGAAAAGAATGAACCACCTATTTCTCAAGTTATATTCACCTTTTTATCTTGAGATGATTGTTGCATAACTAATTAGACTAAGCTTGCATAGACATGAATTTCGAGTCAAAAACTAATTATTTAGTTTACGAGTTTCTCTAAATATAATGACTAAGCTTAATGAACATTTGTTCACACTTGATCAAATTCGGTGGAGAACAATTTATTGTTCGAAACCAAATCATGATTCAAGTTCATCACTCGAAAATAGCATGGAACAGTGATAAGTGTCATTGTTGTTACTCAGGAATGCTTCGAATTGATTTAGAGAAAATAGAACTACTATATTCGGAATACAAAATAATTTATCAGTCATACAAACTGAGAAAACTGTTATATGTCTGAAGACGTATTACATGTATTCGTACACGTAGCAGAGTAGTTATATATTGACTTTCAGATTTGTGTGGTATACATATTCGTATGTACATCATGTGAAAATCTGTTTCTTTCGTGATCCGGATAGGTTTGTATATTCGTATATAAACAATTGTGGAACTATGGTAAGGGAACGTGGTTAAATTAATCAAATAGGTATGTGAACCACAACATTTCTATGTTCTAGAACAAGTTTAGTACCTAAACCGGTACACAAGCTGATTGTTCAGTGAACTTCGGAACCAGCAAAGGTCTACGAGTTTGCAAACCGGTACATGAACTAAAAA
This sequence comes from Papaver armeniacum, assembly GCA_023531295.1. Taxonomy (NCBI): domain Eukaryota; kingdom Viridiplantae; phylum Streptophyta; class Magnoliopsida; order Ranunculales; family Papaveraceae; genus Papaver; species Papaver armeniacum. The sequence goes on from JAJJWW010007176.1 coordinate 135,643, forward strand.
GTATTGTAGACTCCGGAACTTTGAGTTAGGTCAAAGTTTGCAAACCGATACGTGAACTAAGAGGTTCTGTAAGAGTCGGGGAACTTGGTAATTGCATAAGTGTGCAAACCGGTTTGTGACCAGGAAAAGTTCATTGACTCAGGAACTCGGTAATTGCATATGAGTTTGCAAACCAGTCCAGCGTCTCGTGCCTCAGCCGATTCATGAACGATTCAAGTAATCGTACCTTGTACATTTACAAACTATGTCGATCATGATTCAATTGCGATTAAATTATTCTATTAAGTAATTTGCATTTGATTTTTTTTGTTCTAATTAAAACTAAACTCAATTGATCATATGATTGTGACTCAATCTTAATGTCTTAGTGAAGATGAAAATGAGTGTTAAGCTTTTAAGTTCAAATCGACCAGTTTCAGCTAACCATGTTGTACATAGTCTTTATACATGGTTCGGTTATAGTTTACCTAACCATAGTGTATATCTTGTATGTATGAATGAGATTCAAAGCTTTCATCTAGCGGTGGATATTGTTTGCTTGGTTCCAAAGCTATCTTAGCTTAAACCTAAAGCAACCTAGGCTTTGAAGTCTATATAAGGGAGACTTTTGGCAACTTGGATCTTTGAATCCCAACACTAGTTTTTGGTGTGTCCTAGTTGTATCTAGATTCGTCATCTACAGAAACCCTTTTAGGGTTTAGCGACTATAAAGACTTCACAGGGATTCGTGAAGCCAGGTCCAATTGTCTTTTATCTTGATAACTTGAGTATCTTGATCTTGATTGTTTGTAGAGCTTTCTCCAACGATAGAGATAGATAGTAATCAACAAAGTTTCTTCGTCTTATACTTTGTTGATTCCACAAGTTTTATACTTATGAGGTGAATAGTAATCTAGGTTTGCGTTTGGGTTGAATAAGTCCGGATTTTGAGGATAGCCAGACTTTTGTCTAAGTTGCTATCGATTTCCATCACCTGGATCTATCGTTTGATCTGATCATCTGTGTAGATCGTAAATCAGGAAATAAATTATAGACTTAATCTGTGGGAGACAGATTTGGTTTAAAGTCTTCAATTGAGGTTGAAGCAACTCTTAGTTGTGGGTGACATCATCTAAGGGAATCAATTGCGCAGACTCTTACGAGATTCAAGAGGCGTAAGGAGCGCGACTGTACCTTAATTGGTGGATTTCCTTTTAGGGCTAAAATACATTCCAGACCGAAGTTAATTGGTAGTAGGCTAGTGTCTGCAGCGGTTTAATACAGTGCGATTTCCTCGTTAACAAAACTTCTGGTGTCTGTGTTATTTCTTTTCCGCATTATATTGTTTATCTTTATAATTGAAATATCACAGGTTGTGCGTTGATAAATCACAATAGCTAGGTCCAACCTTGTTAGTTGGAAAAGAATTGATTGATCCTTGGACATTGGTCTTTGGTACCGTCCAAGAACTCTCTTTGTAGTTAGGTTCACGGATTCAATTCTGTAAACGTTCTAACAACCAGAGAGATAGAGAGAGATATAACTCTAGGCACTTTCCTTGATTGAGTTTTTACTCTCGGATTTCTGCTGAGTTTGTCCAAACAGATTGCCTAAGAAAAATTTGGCGGTATATCTTGGTACCCCATGCGTTTTCAAATGCATTCCTTCATGGATGCCTCAAAGAAGATGTTTTTATGACTGAACCTCTTGGCTTTATTGATTCAGTTCATCCAGACTATGTATGCAAGCTGCAAAAATATCTCTATGGACTCAAGCAAGCTTTTAGAGCTTGGTATGAGAGGTTAGTTGATGCCCTTCTTGCACTTGTGTTAGAGCACTGCTCGGTCGAACTCGCAAGCATTGTTATCTCAATCTTGTTTGTCAAGTTTAGTTGCCAAAACTATAAGTCTTGAAGTCTAGTCTACTTATAGCTAAGTCTCGGATTATGATGGAAAGTGTAGTTGAGATTAGACTTCACGACATTCATTTATTGAAGACAAAGAACTACTAAGGGGAGCTTGTGGAACTTCATCGACAAAAGGTATGTGGAGACTTGAACTCATCTATCACTCAAAAGTCTATCTACTCTATGTCTTATTTGAGACAAAAGTCGTATAACTATATAGACTTCAATGATGTACATTTGATATTTCGAGCTGAGTTTAACTCGCTTACATATTTCTCGAAATATGTGTTGGTAAGCTTTCGCTTTAACCAAGTTCATCTTATATCCTTGAAGAAAGTCAAAAGATGATCATGTCAAAATCACCTGGTAACATCTTACATGATTTGTGTGAGACAGTCATTTGATGTAGACTCGGAATGTTTCGTATTGATCATTCGATCAATTGAAAATTGCTTTGAAGCTAATAGTTTGTGTAAGACAGCTATTCCCGTCTTCCGAGAATGTTTCAATGGTTGAAATGAGAGTTTAGAACAATTGGATTTAAGCATAGTATGTGTACTTGCATATATGTAATCCATGTCCGGGAACCATAGTATGCATACCCGTATGTGTACATGTTGGTTTGTGAAAGTCCGGGAACCTAGTACACATACTGGCGTAAGGTTTAGGTCCGGGGATTTCTGTTGAGTTTGGAGGTATGCGTACATGGTCGCATACTGGCGAGCCCAAACTTAGTCCGTCCACTAAGGTATGCGTACACGTTTGCATACCTGAGTGGAAGATGTTCTAAAATCGGTTTTTTCATGAACTAATACATTTATATAATAAGGAATGCAATCTTTTTCAAGTCGTGGCTATAATGTTCATGACTTAATCAGAGTGAATGAAAATCGATTTTGCTTCAATTGTGTTTTGTACACTTCTTTGAGAATATAAACAATTGAACAACTCTAGTACTAGTTTCATTTGAGTCATTTGAACTAGTTATGGTTAAGATGAATGAGGTTGATATGAAAGTGTTCATATGGCTAACTTCGATTAACTATTGTTGAGCCAACTAGGAGTACACGTTTAGGTACGGTTACTCATATCGAAATGAAGGTACATTTCATTTGTGTATAACAAGCTAAGTTCGATCTAACGGTTGAAAGATATTAGCTTGAGTCTAATCAGGTTTTCATCTAACGGTGAATATTGAACGGTTTGTTACCAAGGTAACATTGATTGCAAACCCTGATTTGGGGACTATATAAAGGAGAACTCTAGCAACTGGGAAACCTAATCCCCACCTCTTCTGTGTGATACTAGTTGCTACTAGAGTCGATTCTCCTTTAACCTTAGGTTTTTCTAAAACCAAGTAGGTTGATGATTTAAAGACTTTATTGGGATTGTGAAGCCAGATCCAACTATTTTCTCTGTAGTTGCGTGATCTGATCTTGATGTTTTCTATTGTGATTGAGTACTATCTTCTCTAAGATTGGCTCGAGATTTAATCTACGATAGGCAAGATAAAAAGTAGTCACAAACATCTTCGTCTCATCGTTTGTGATTCCACAATATCGTGTTTCGCTACCATACGATTAAGATTATTGTGAGGTGATTGATATTTATAGGCAGTTCTTCGGGAATATAAGTCCGGTATATCAATTGGTTCTTGTTCACCTTGATTTATCAAAAGACAGAGCAAAACTCATAGGTTTATCTGTGTGAGACAGATTTATCTATTCAATAGACTTTTCTGTGTGAGACAAATTTTTTTATCAAGTCTTCTACTTTAGGTCGTAGCAACTCTTAGTTTTGGGTGAGATCAGCTAAGGGAATCAAGTGCGTAGAATCCTGCTGGGTTTCAAAGACGTAAGGAGCGCAACTATACCTTGATCAGTGTGAGATTGGTTAAGTCTCAACTACATTCCAGTCCGAAGTTAACTTGGAGTAGGCTAGTGTCTGTAGCGGCTTAATACAGTGTGGTGTTTAAATCTCGATTAGGTCCTGGGATTTTTCTGCATTTGCGGTTTCCACGTTAACAAAATTTCTGGTGTCTATGTTATTTCTTTTCCGCATTATATTTTGTTATATTTATATAATAGAAATATCACAGTTTTTGCATAAGTTCAATCAATTAGATAATCCAACCTTTGTTTGTTTATATAAATTGATTGACACTTGGACATTGTTCTTTGGTACCGTTCAAGTTATTTCTTATATTCAATCGGGCTTGCAAATTCCTATTTGTTTGATTGCAGATTGAATAGAGAAATTGAGATACAACTCTTGGTTATATTTCCATTGATTGAGTCTGACTGTCTAGTTGATTCTCTTGGAATTATATTGGATTTAGTCCATACAGTTTGTTAAGCAAAATATTGGGTGTGGTTGTTAGACCCCCGCTTTTTCAATTGGTATCAGAGCTGGCAAACACGCTAAGACCTCATAAGTCTGTATTTGTAGCGATCTGACTATGGATGATAATATCTCAGATAACGCATCACCAGTTCAGAAACATTCTGATTTGGTTCAAAGCCTTGTTTTTCTTAAGAAATCTCTCACATTCTCTCAATTGTCTGAAACTGTGTATGAATGGGAAAAACGCTTAGATGAACAGTTGGATGATCTTTCAGATGAAAATGATTCAGATGAGGGACAAGATGTTGATGAGGAAGTCTCACAATATATCAAGCTTTTTGACCATCTCATAAAGAAAAAAGGGTCAACATCCTGCATGGATGAGTTTCTGACTCCTCTCTGTCAAGAAAACAAGAAGATGAAAAAACTCTTTAAGGGCTATGATTGTGGGTATACTATTCTCCAGTCAATTCTTAAAGATCGTGAAGAAGATGTGCGTTCAAAGAATTCTGAATGCGAAAATTTTCGTAGAAATCTTTTCATGTTGAAAGAATAACTTGCTGAATCCAAAGCCAAGTGTGGCTCTCAACAAAGTTGTTTTAATGACAGAGAAAGTGTTTATCTCACTCGAGAAAAACAACATGAGGCTGATTTAACTGCTGCTCTTGACAAAATCAAGATGTTGGAAGAGGACTTTAAAAAGTTCAATACTAGTTCAAACAAATTAACCACTATGCTAGGAGCAAGTAAAAATCATCGTGATACACGAGGATTGGGATATAAGGGAATATATGCTCCAAGTATTAGCGAAGAGGTAAAATTTGTCAAGTCTAGTGATTCTTCTCAACAAAAGGTTTCCACTGATGGCAAAAGTGAAATACCTTCACCGGAAGTTAAGGTTCGAAATAGCAAAGTATATCAACCTCCAAAATCAGCACACACTGATCGAGGTAAGAACATTCCTTATGTCTGCCACTATTTCAGAAATAAAGGTCACCTGGAAAGGAGATGTCGTTTTCGTATAAGGAATGACAAACTTCATGATGTTCTTGTTTGGGCATCACAAGAAGTTGTGAAACCAAGATCATATGTTAAGACTAATCCCCTTAACGTTACAGGTTGTAACTATCCAATCTTTAGGCAAAGGAATCAGTGTTGTGATAAACCTAGATTTTCCTATTAATGTCATACGAATCCTTTTCACAATGGTAATGGTTATCAAAAGGATAACTTCGTAAAGACGAAGACAAGATCCGATGCTCCTAATTGGAGAAAGACTAACTTGCAAAAGAATAGTCAATCCAATTGTCCTTCGAGAAATCTAGAAGAGAGTAATGGGAATAAGGTTCATATTATTCCTAAACGCACTCAGAACTAGGTACCAAAGAAAGCCTATGATACATTGAGTGTGAAAAGAAATGATCTCCCAGAAAATTCTATGACCGTGGAGAAGGAAGTATCCATGATGTTGGAACTTACAAAGTTCTTTGGAAAGATGGGTTTGGATGTGAAAGGTTCTAAAAGCGATCTCTTTCATGATAATCCAAAAATGAAGCAGAATAAGCTAAAAACTATAGATGATGAAAACTCCATAGTTACGGAAAAGTCTGTTTCAGTCACTTGTTGTGAGCAAGACATTGTTCACCTCAACACAACTTGATTGTATTGTAAGTGCATCCTCACCAAGGAATGCCCTGTTATGTATACGGTGAGGGAAGAACGAGAATTGGGGCGCACAAATTATGTTTGGTAAGTCTGTAGAATACGATTGGATTCATCTAAAAAATATATGTCTATAAACTTGAGCAAGATTTGTGCTTTTATTTATTTAAAGTACTTATAATGATCCACATACCTTTCTTATCGTTCATTTCTACCTAACTTGATATGTGTTTAAGGTTCTTAAATGTTTAGGTTTGAAAATAGTAGTTCGGGATGTTTGGACTTCATGGTACACATTCCAGGTATGCATACCATCATTTAAAATCAAAATTCAGGGATTTTAGTATGCAAACCCGTTTGCATACTGCTCCTTGTCACGAAAATTCGTTTGCAAACCCGTATGCATACTGGCCTGTAGACGTTGATGTTCGGTAAACTTGTTTTGGTCGTAACTTCTTCTTCCGAACTCGGAATGATCTCATTCTTTTTGCATTCTCTTCCTATTTGAATTATCTTCAAAATGGAGATGAGAATTATTGAATTTGGATGAGTTAAGATTGGTCATTGTCCTGTCTCTTGTTTTTTGAGTGTTTTGCTCCGTTTCGCCGCACTTGTTCTACTTCTCTTGGACTTGGGAACTTGGATTATTGGAGTAATCCTCTTCGAAGCTCATCTGTAGCTTATACAAGAATGATGTTGGTGAATCACAAAGAAGGAAGTTCAATAATGGGCAGTAGTACGCATTGCTATGAAATCCTTGAATGTTCACAATCTTCTTATGTGAACTATGGTGCATGGTCGTTAATGACTTTATATATTCTTCTTTGTTAAGAAAATATTTTTATACGCCTTTGGTATCTATTCTAGGTGTAAATCCTGGCTAAAAAGATTGATTCTACCCTCTAAGGACAAATCATCTTGTATGTGCATTACGAGTTTGTCTTGATGTCTAGGAAAGTTCTTATGAGAATTTATTCTTGTGTTTTAAGGAGGATAACTAGGGTTTGGAATATCCATTATTGTGAGTACACATAGCTATGTCCAACGATTTTCATCTTGCAATGTTTTTAGATTTATTTATTAGAATTCTAAAGTTGATTTGGAAGATGATTTTGCAATATTAATCTTTATGGTTTTATATATTGCAACTTGTTATGTGATATGTGTGTTTTCGTCCGTGAACTATGATTGTCCCATACACATGTCAAAAGTTAAGCCTTTTCATATGTCATTATGCAAATATTGATAAAAGAATGAATGAACTTTAGACAAATAAAAGTTAAGCCTATTATGTCATTATGCAAATATTGATGGAAGATAGGATGAACTTTTGTTTACAAAGATTAAGTCTATTATATACATATGTCTCTATGCAAATAGTGATCAAAGATAGAATGAATCTTTGAATATTCCACAGTATTGGTCTTTCCCTGATCCACATCTTTGTGTATATACTATGCGGCTCCATAAGTTCTCTTATGTGAGCATTTCCAATTAAATTAATCATGGTTCTCTCGTGGTTAATTTAATTGAGTATTTTGGATACAAGTTCATGTTTCAAGTGATTTGTTAATGTCCAAATAAATCCTTATTTTCTTGTGAAAGTAAGGTCGCTCTTGTTGTTCTTTCGGTAATGACATTTTATGGGGGAGAGTTCTTAATTGAACCTGTGCTTAATTTCCAAATCTTTGTGGGGAGTGGGGATGTGGAATATTGTAGGGGTTATCTTGTATCTTTATAAACTCCTTGATGAGTGCATTTAGTTTCGGCTACATGATTGCATCTAAACAAGTTGATATGTTGTTCTCTTTTGGTCATGAAGTATCTCTATGGAAATTTCATTAGGATCCCACTAGTTTTCGTACCTTTGCAAATTTTTATTGACAAAAAGGGGGAGAATTAATGTGTAGTTCACACTACAAATACATATGGTTTACGGATCATTATGTAAGGAGGAGTGGTTTTCATGTGAGATGATGTATTGACTAAGGGGCAGTGACACATATCACCAACTAGTATTGTTGTCAAAGTTGTGATACAATTGAACTTTGATGTTGTGTAATAATACTATGACACTGTATAACAATGATTGAGCGCAACTGTTTTCTCATTGTTATAGCTACGGATCTTCAACAACATTGATGCTGAGTTGAACACGTTCAGAATCACTGCAGTACTTGGAAGTGACGAAGATTTCAAGTAATGTTGAAGAACCAAGGAGATCAAGCACCATGCCAGCTGGCCTGGCAAACTGGCCGCGCCACTATGGTAAAAACGTTAAGCGATCGATTCTCCACCGTTCGGTTGATTTTAAACCTCCAACGGCTCTTTCTCCACCGCTATAAAAATGTGACATTCACACTCAAAAATTACACCAAATTTTTTACACAAAAAAATTCTTTCTTTATCTATCTTATTTTTCAAAATGGCAAAGTTTGAATCCCAACTTGACTTGGCTACCCAACTTGATTTCTCCGGAGTGGTGCTTGAAGCCGCCATTAGTAAGATATGTGAAGGTTATAAAGAACTAGGTAAAAACCAAAGAAGTCTACAAGTTTTGGATATTAACCAAATCAAACCTCCAACTAAGAAAAGATAAAGAAAAGTTCAAGGGAAGGAAAATTTGAAGGCAAAGATGAAGATAAACAATGGAAACTCCGTTCATGAGCGCATTGATTGGAAGTTTGGTGAAATGAAGAATCTAAACAAGATGAAGAACATTGTCCCAAATTTTTACTTTTAGAGTCTTTATTGTAATAAGTTATGTCATTATCTAGATGAATGAAAGAGGCACTAATGTAAATTAAAATTCTAAACTTTTAATGAAAGATGCACTAGGTATATTAATAATATCTTAAAATTAAAATTTGATACAAATGATAGATACATCATACAAATGAAAGATGCATCATATTTAGGCAACTAATCTAAACTGATCATATTTGGGCAACACCCTCAAGATAAGATAACAACAATCAAATTGAAAATCTTTTCCCACTCTGTTGCACCATTCAAGCCGACACATTTGCTCCACATCAAATGCGTTTTGGCCATTATGTCGGTTTCGATAGCCTTCAGTAAGTGCAGCAACAAACAACTTCACATCCTTGCTGATTATTCCGAAGCGATGACACAATCCATTTGCATTTCAATTATTGAGGTTCAATGTTTCTTCCTGAAATCTCTGAAATATGAGACTCCATACAATCTATTGATGTTGATGTTGTCTATCATTGGCCATATCCTGCATAACAAAAATACAATGCCTGCAAATGGATTCATCTTCAGCTATGCTAAATTTGCGAGCTCGAACTGGAACTAACATATTGGATTTGTGGAGTGAAAGAATGGAGATTGAAGAAATGGTGTTGAAATGAAATTTGATATTGTATTTATAGGATGATGAAATTATGATCGTTAGATGAGATGATACGAGCGGTCGAGTCTAAACCGCTGGCGGTAGAAACTACACCGTTCGGTTCTTTCTACACCGAGCGGTCTAGTCTCGACCGCTCGGTAGAAACTTGACCTGGCCTGGCTAAGTGGCAAATTTGCCACTTATCCAGGCCAGTTTGCTTGTTTTCCAGCTCCATAATGGGTGCAAAACTGGAAAATCAATATATTTGCCACACCCATAGGAACCGGCCTCACTAGTGGAAAATGCAAAAACAAAGTCTGTCAAAAAAAGACCTATAAGTGCTTAAAATGACCGTTCCAGGGAGCTCTAATACTGTAGTCTTATTTCCCAAAACGACCGTGGATGGGAGCCTTAGTATTTTAAAAATACAACTATCTTATTGATCTGGTCCAAAGATATCCGACATACGCAAATCGTTTCTCGATTCTATATTTTATATAAAAAAAAAGAAATTGATTCAGCTGGATCAAAAGTTGATTCAGCTGAATCCTAAACTAAAGGTAAAACTGAAATTAGTAATGACTTTGCACTTGAATAAATTTTATATTATAAGCTAAATTCAACTTACATTTTAATCTAAAATGATTCAACTTTCAAATCTAAAAACAAAAAACAATAAAAAAAATATGAGAGAAGTTTGCACTTGTATAAAGAAAAATTCAAAAAATCCATGAGTATCTACCTTCTCCAATGCAAAAACACGATCTCTCATATTTTTTATTGTTTTTTTATCATTTCCAATGCCAATGATTGTCTCTTATCTGTGCATGGGTGCACAAGATAACAAAACCCAACTCCTTTTTTAACCACTTCACTGTTAGTAACATTTTACACCCGACATTCAACACCTTGAATGTGCCAAGAGCTATCAACTTCAAATGTAACAGCCCCCACTGGGTTTTCATGTTTATCCTTAGCTTCTTCAAGTGCACCAGTTCTCCTTGCAGCCTGCTAAACATTGCAAAGGGACAACAGAATTGAGAGCTACGATAAGAAATGAGGATTTCAAACAATGAAACACACATGACATATACCTACGTTGTTGATCCTGTGTGATAAAATATCATTTCAACTAAGGTTATATCATCTTCTAATTAGATATCACTTTACAGTATATGATGCATGCAAACAAGTCTTTTGTTCTGGTTACAGGAGCATACTGTTACATAACGGTTTGCAAACATGCTATTACTGGAGCTCTAGATTACTATTATATGCAATATAAGAAAACTTAACACTAATACATGGATTAACAAATAACAGCCTTAATAGGTCAAAGTGTGTACCAAAAATATCGATATTTATTGTGTAAGCATAACCATAGTGGGCCTGTTTTATATATGGTTCAAAATCTAAAGTTAATATTCTTCGCGTCGAAATGTACCAGCACAAAAGTAAAGGTGTTAGACTTACCCATTTTATTGACTTTCAAATTCAAGGGTCGCTTTGGCCGTCTCTATCTCACAAATTACATCACCCAATTCTATTTGTTAGACCATGTATACAAATTAGCTGTTTTTGATCCCCATGACTGAATGTCGAAGAAGAAATAAAAAACAATAATCAGATAATAAATCATAACTAATGAACATGAAAACTATTTAACAGCTTGATGAACTATTTTTGCTATGAAAAGGTTTTTATATATTTGAAATATCACAGGTTGTGCGTTAGATCAATCAATTATAATATCCAACCTTTGGTTGTTGATTTACATTGATTGACACTTGTATATTGGTATTTGGTACCATCCAAGTTATCTGTCTTGTATTTAATTAGACTCGCAGATTTCTATTTTCTTGAGTAAGAATTAAATCGAGGGATCGAGAGATAATAACTCCTTGATATACTTTTATTACGATTGATTCTAGTTGATTCTCTTAAAAGTATATTGGAGTTAGTCCATACAAATTGCTAATCGAAATATTGGGTGTGGTTGTTATACCCCCGCTTTTTGATCAAGTTCACCTTGAAACCATAAAGAAGTATTGCATTTGAACCACTTTGTTAAAATATCATGTCATTTATCTTTCAACAATATGCAGGTACACTTGAGAGATCAGATCTGACACAAACTGGCAGTGGTTGGTCAGTTCATGGCTGAGACAAAGTTTATTTAATAGATTGAGAAAACAAAAGCAATTTCCTTTATGAACTTAAACAAATATAACTATGATGTTTTCAATCTCCACACAAACTCACCTGATAAACATCAATGCATATATCATCTTATTTAAACAATGTTTGAGAAATAGCGATTCAAAGTGATTGAAGCTCTTCTGGAAAACAAAATACAATGAAAACATAAGGTTATATGCTTGCCGGAAAGAAATTAACATAAAAGACTACACTAAAGAGAAACTTGATGCTGCAACAAGAAATCCAGGCCAAAGTGAACTCGCGAATGGAAAAGAGATTTCAACAGTTGACAAATAACAATTTCAATTGAAGACCCATAAAAAAATATAATGCGGAAAAGAAATAACACTGACACCAGAAGTTTTGTTAACGAGGAAACCAAAAATGCAGAAAAACCCCGGGACCTAGTCCAGATTGAACACACATTGTATTAAGCCGCTACACACACTAGCCTACTACAAACTAACTTCGGTCTGGACTGTAGTTGAACCCCAATCAATCTCACACTGATCCAAGGTACAGTTACGCTCCTTACGTCTCTGATCCCAACAGGATACTACGCACTTGATTCCCTTAGCTAATCTCACCCACAACTAAGAGTTGCTACGACCCAAAGTCGAAGACTTTAATAAACAAATCAGATCACACGTAAAAAGTCTACGGTAATAGATAAATCTGTCTCCCACAGAAATACCTACGAGTTTTGTTTTGTTTTTTTATAAAGGGAACATTAATTAAATACCCCTCCTTTTCAAGGTCTTCACAAATACCCCTAAGATCTTCACAAATACCCCTAAGGAGTTATTTTAAGTGGATAATGAAAATGAACTAGTGCTTTTTTGGATAATGAAAATGAACTAGTATGTTCTTGACGCGTGAAAACGTCAACCGAACCTCCTACGGAGGTTGAATTGACTTAATATAATCTTAGATGTGCCAAAAACTATACCCTAAAGGGTATTTATAAAGTTCTTAGGGGTGTTTGTGAAGACCCATGAAAACAAGGGGTATTTATTTAATTCCCACATTTATAAATCAAGGTGAACAGGAACCAATTGATAACCCAGACTTATATTCCCGAAGAACAGCCTAGTATTATCAATCACCTCACAATAATCTTAATCGACGCAGAGAAATAAAATATTGTGGAATTACAAACGATGAGATGAAGATGTTTGTGATTACTTTTATATCTTGCCTATCATATATATCAATCTCAAGCCAATCCTTGCGATTGTACTCAATACGATCGAAACAACAAGATCAGATCACACAACTACAAGAAAGTAGTATCGGTCTGTCTTCACAATCCCAATGAAGTCTTCAAGTCGTTAACCTACAGGGTCTCGGTAGAAACCTAAGGTTAAAGGAGAATCGACTCTAGCTTATACAACTAGTATCACACGGGAGGTGTGGGGATTAGGTTTCCCAGTTGCTAGAGTTCTCCTTTATATAGTCTTTCAAATCAGGGTTTGCAATCAATGTTAGCTGTAGGATCAGAATATCGCGACAACAACAATTCGCGAAGGCAACGGATAACAACGTTGCGAATGAGTCGCAGAGGGTTAAATATGAATGACACACTGGACGACGATAGGAGGATATGAAATCTGGCGAAAGTTAAGAAGTGTCGCGAGTATGAATACTTGTACGCCTGCGACACTTCGCGAGACATTCCCGAAAATAAAGGACAGCTTAGCTGTCACTCACTATGTATTACCCTATATAAAGGGATGAGTGAATCTGTTGTGGGGGAGAGTTTTTCTTGGGATGGAAAAGCAAGTCATTAGGAGAGAGAAACAGAGAGAATGTTTTTAAGTTCTTAAGTGTAATTCCATTTTCCGGTGTAAACATTGAAAGAAAATTATTAATAAACATTCATAATTGTTCATCTATTATCTTTTGAATGGATTAATTATACAAAATATAGTGAGGGGTGTATTGTGGAATTTCCTGCAACTACATTAGCTTAGTAACAAAGCATTCAATATTCACCGTTAGATGAAAACCTGATTAGATTCAAACTAATATCTTTCAACCGTTAGATCGAAAACTTAGCTTGTTACACACAAATGAAATGCACGTTTTAGGTTTGTGTAACCGTACCCAAACATGTACATCCGTTGGTTCAACAGTAGTTAACCAAATGGTTAGCCATATGAGCACTTCCATATTAACCATATTCTTCTTTATCATAACTAGTTCAAATTACTCAAATGAACTAGTTAAAGAGTTGTTCAATTGCTTAGATCTTATAGAAGTATACCGATAGGTGTCTAAAACACCTAACTTTATATCTCGTATTTATGCTTTCTTTGCGAGTTTTCTTGTAAGTTATGTATTTTATGTTTGCTTTTAAGTTTATAGGAGCTTTGGAGTCATTATGAGCAAAAGAAGAAGAAATTAGCCATTTGGAGCGAAAAAGAGCACAAATGCCAATTCACATGCGAGCTATACTTGGAGCGGGTTAAGGTGCACAAGAAGGAGGTTAATTAGGCTGTCGGTTCTCTGAAAATGACAAGCCAAGTATCACTGTGGTGGCCTTTATCTTAAGTTGGGTGCTTGTAGCAATTTCCATCATTACCTATGCCTATAATTCAGAGAAGAAACCATTAGTTCTTCTTCTTTACCGTCCTGTCTGATGGCGACAACACTATTCAGAGACAAAGGGAGATTCAGAGTGAATTCAAGAACCTGTGTATATGGAGGAATGATTTTTTCCAATAATTTGTGACTACAAGAACATTCAGAGAAGAAGGTTAGAGGAGATCTGAAAATAATTTATATGTCTGCTGCTATTGGAGAAAATCATGGGTTCTAGGTTGAAATAAGAAGAAATTGTAGACTCGGAAGGGTTAAGAAGGTTGTCTTTGCAATGGGTTAGATCAGGTTTTCGTAATAAAAATGATTTCAATTCTTCCTCAAATTAGAAGAATGAGGGTATCGAGAGAAGAAAGGGGATCTGTACAACTGAAGAATGAAAAGAGAAAAGATGGGTTTTGGTTCATTTGAAGATTCAGAAGGGTTTGTGATCAATTTGGTTTTAGGGTTTCTGCTGATGTCCATGGGGATGAGGAATTGAATTGAGTAATTGTGAAGAACAGATTGATAAGAAATGGAAACCTGGGTTTGCGATGGGTTAAACTCAAATTCGAGTTTGGGTGGATAATGGAAGTGAACTGAACTTCAGATGCTGGGAGATGGTGAGATGAATTGGTCCTGGAAGTGATGATGATGTATGTTGATTGCTCAAAGAATGGTCATTGAGATGCAGTTGTGTGGTGGTAGCTGGTAGTGATGGGTTGTGTATGATACTAATGACTGCAGTTGCAAGAATGAAGTTGTTGATCCTGCATTGAAGCTGTGGAGAGTTGATTGATACAGGGAAAGGAGTCATGGTTGAAGTGTGTTAATTGCATTGCAGGTGGTGGTTGGAAATGCAAGAACTGAGCCAAGGAGCAGCTGCAGTTGCAGGAAATAAAAACAGAGATTTGCGAGTCTGAGACAAGGAAGAACCTGGTGGTATGAGTTGGTTTTCGAAATAAGTTGAGATGGTGATGCTTGAGATTGCATTTCAAGTTGTAATGGATAAAAGGGACTGACAAGGGAGTAGAGCCAGATGCAGTGACTGTAAGATGAAGCTGCTTATGTTTCCGAGCTGAAGTTGAGGTGCAGTTGCAGTGATTGCAGGAAATTGGCAGTAGTATGATTTAGATTTGAATGGTTTACAGGTGCGGCTGCGAGCTGGTTGTTACAATGGGTTAAGCTGTTGTACCAGTTGCAGTTACGCTACATGGAGTTAGATGTATGCTTAGGTTGCAATGCAAGTGAACTAAGATGGGAATTTTCAGGGTAGAATGCAAGAAAAGAGCTGACACTGATGCTATGTATGAGCTTTAATTATAGGCATTACAGGCATGGATTTCGGAGAAGGATGTTGACTGCAATGGAGGTGACTGATGTGGTACAGATTGCAGGTGCTAGTTTTGGTTTGAAGTTGCAGTTAGGTATTTGAGCTGAAATGGGTTGGTACTGGTCGGTGCTGGATGGTGTGTTAGCCAAGATACTCACTGCAATGGGACTGTGCAGATGAGCAGTTGGAGGATGTGGTTTAACAAGAAAATAGGGTGTCAGTTCTCTAAAACTGACAGGCCAAAGGCTAAATATTTTAATGGGCTTATGATTTGAGGCCCGAATGGAAGTTGAGATGATGAGATGGAGATTTAACCGAGAATTAGAGTTGGGAAGGCACAAAAAGTATAAAAGGAGAGGCTTTATCTCTCTACAATATATCTCCATTAGGGAGGCTTCTACTTGTTTTCTAGGGTTTCACATGATAGTTCTTCTTTGCTTTCTATGATGATTTCCAAAAACACAAGTAACTAAGTTTTTATTATTGGTTAAGGATGTAGTCCTATTTCTAAAACTTGTGCTTGATTAATGCATTAGTTTTCTCTCTTGATTATCGTTCAAGTCTCTACTGTTTTTAATATCACATGATTGATGTATTTTGATAGGACTTAGATGTTTGGTTAGTTAAGTGGACAATTAATTGAACTTGCATCCTTGTCCATAGCTATTTTAGGTTTTTCATCTAGCAATAACCCAAAATACAAGTAGCATAATATGATCACGGTTTGTAGTGATACACTCCTGTGATCATATGTAGAGTTTGACCATTGTCCAGATTGTCATGCGCAATGTATGGCAATTGCATTGATTAGCCTATTTCTGATACTTAATGCTCCTAGGAATTGAACTTAATTAGCGCAAGACGTTAGGTTATTCTTTAGGTAGAATTCACATACGCAGCTCTAATGTGTGTGTTGATAAACTTAGGAAATTAATAGATTATCTTACTCTCTTGATACTCTAGGCTTTTGATGATAAAGAGATTAAATTGTAATTCTAATCATGTATGCAAGCATATGTTTAAGATTGAAGATGAATTCCTTGACCAATATCTTTCTCTAATTGATTACTTTCTCCAATTTACTTTGCTTTTTATTTACTTCTATTGTTTGCTCAAGATCAGAAAACCCCCCAATTGGGTACTTAGGAAATTGAACACATAATAACTACAATTGCGTCTCTGTGGAAACGAACTCTTTCTTATCATATACTTTAGGAAGGTGAAATTATTTTTGACGCATACGACAACGATCAAATTTTGGCGACGTTGCCGGGTAGGCAGCGGGTTGTTATTTGTTTTTGTTTTTGGTTTCTTATTTTTGTTTTTGTTTTATTTTTTTTTATTTTCTGGTTTTTGACATAGTTTTGAGAACTCTTGTTTCAGGTACTTATTATGGAAGGAGCATATTGGAACAACAGATACGGTTTTCAACAACCTCAACACTATGAAAATTTCCCACCAACTATGGGATACAATCAAAACCAATTTATTGGCTATGATGCATATCCTAGAGAACCTTATGGTGATTTTCATACATACCACCAACAACCTTGTAGTGGGTATGTAAGTCAAGCACCAAGGAGGTATAATTCAACTTCTAATTGGCTTCATTCGAGTTGTATGCAGATTATGAATGGATTGCAAGACATACGACAAAGACTAGACCAACTTAACCGTGATAGAGAGAACATGGCACAAACCAATTTCTCGTAACACTTTTTTCTTACCCAACTCTCGGATCGTAGTTATGATCATTCACCCATTCAAAGGGAAGAGTCATGGGAAAGAGAACCTACGTAGTCAACAAGTGGTAAGCGTGTGAACGTCGGGAAACTTGCACGTAAATTATACAAGTTGGAAGATGATGGAGACTCGGAAGAGATTGTCGAGAAATTAGTAGGACCATTCATATGGAACTTAAACGACGTCGGGATAAAGGTTATGAAACCGATGAAGATTCTTATTATGGTGAGTCGAGAAAATGAAGATGATTGTGTTGAAAAGGACCAACCTTTGGAGATATTTGATGACACTAGTGTAGTGGACTCAACTCTTGATCTTTATAATGATCAAGCACCTATTCAAAAGGTACATGAGTATGATGAAACTAGTGTTTTGAGTAATCTCATTGCAACAAGGTTTGAATCTAATGAAGACGAAAAGGAATATGTTGACACTTGTGTAGATTACTCAAGCATTGATCTTAATAATGATCAAGAGCCTATTCAAAGGGTGGAGCTTGAGGATGATGCATTTTTGAGTCTTCTAAAAAAGTTCCTTATAGAAAAATTTGGAGCCGCAAAAGAGTATGTGCCTTACAAAAAAGAGGAGTGTGTTAAGAATGTGACCGATATGACCAATATTATGGAAGACCCAATTGATCTTGCAAAAGATTGTAATGATGATGTTGATGTCGAGACTTTGGTAAAGGCAGAAACGGACGAAGAATGGTTGCAAGGTTTGATAGAGGACTATGATATAAAAGAGGTGAGTAATTCACTTGAGTTTTTCAAGGATGAAGAGGATTCCTTGATACAAGAGATTGTGCAAGGTTTGTCTAACCCTTTGCCTATTAATTCTCCTCCTTTACCTCTTATTGGTTTGAATGTATGTGCTTCGAGAATATTGTTGAATGACTTTGTTTCTCGATTTCTTCCATTAGAGATACTTGATTATCATACTATGTAGGTTTTGGAACAAGAAACCGTGGAAGTACCCGACTTCTATATTCTTTATACACTTCCAAGTGTGGATAAGAATAAGTGTGGGGGAAACTTTTATCGGCTAATAGCTTCGTTTCTGTTTTATATTTCTAATATTTGTGTGAAGTTAGTGTTTGCAAAACAGGTTATATGGAAGGATCCCCAACTTTTCAGATTATTGGTGTATGGGGAATTCAACTTGCAAGTCGGGCTGACGACTTTAAACCAAGTGCTACATGGGAGGCAACCCATAGGATGAGTATTTCTTGTCTTATTTTTAGTTTTTTCTTGTCTTGTATTTACTTTTTCTGATTTCTTATCACATATCATGTGGGATTTCCCACCTTGACTTTCTTTGGACGATTCAATTACATTGAGGACAATATAAAGTTTAAGTGTGGGGGAGTGGTTAAGCATTAGCATTCTAAATTTTTCAAATTTTTTGTAAATTAGTGCATGAAAAACTCCAACTTGTAGTTAGTTTGGAGTCACATAGTATACATGTCGCTAAGATTACATCGATATTCTCATAAGAGTGACTGAACTTAGAGATGACAGAGAACGTGATCGTATTTCTTACTTGTATGAGAGTTAAAGTTGGATTTAACCATGCCAGTGACAAATGAGGTGCAGAATGAATTCGGTATTAGAGTTGTGGTCCCCTATAGTGGAGACTAACCATGTTACATAATGTGAGGCACCGACCTTCAAAAAAATATGTGCTTTTAGAGTGTGTGTCACTGTACGTTAATTCCGGGTAGAATGGTGAGCTACCCAACCTCACACCAATAGAAGCACTACTTTGATCTCTTGAGTGCTATTTTGTCAATCATGATGGTGACATCGAATTGCTAACTTACATACCACTTGTATTCTTATTCGCAGTTAGCACCATCCACTTTATCTCTCTCTACACCAACATGTCCATAGAAACACTATCATCATCAATAAGAGAGAATGAAGGAAAGTTGAAGACGTTCAAGGTTTACAAAGCAACGGTACAGAAATGCGCAGATTTCAGATTCAAGTAAAGCAACAAGACAAGGAGCAGAATTTTTACAAGTTGAAGATTTATATACAAGAGCGAAGATTATCAAGATGAGATTTCAAGAAGTTTATGATATCGAGACATACAACTTGTGAAGAATCATGCGGTAAAGCACTTACACCATGGCAATTTGTAACTTATTTTTATTTTCAATTTGTGTTTATCTCTCTTGTCTCATGAAAAAAAAAAATTTGAAAAAAAGAAAAAAAAAGTGAGACAAGAGAAAATTTTGTTAGGTTCATTATTTTGTTTTTATTTTTGTATTTGTTTTTCTTGTCTCATAAAAAAAAAGACAAGAAAAATATATTGGGTTTGTATAGTTCGTTTTTAGTTTTGTTTTTTCAATAAATCCAATGGAAAGAAGGAACATCCATAATGAAGTTTCAAGCAACAAGGAATTATAGGAAAGAATCACATTGTCAAGCTTCTACGAAGTTCAAGAGTTATCATCGAAAGTTGAAGACCGAAGACGAAGATTGAAGACCGAAGACGTTTCTATGGATGTTGTGAGAGTGGTGCTAACTGCATGTCGAACGGATAACGAGGTAAGTAATCATATTCCCAACTTCGTTAAGTGGTTGATTTCCTTTCTTAGAGATCGTCAGAAAAAAAGCGTTTTCAAAATGTTAAAAGATGTGGGTTTTCAAAATAATTCAGAGGGTTTTGCCTTCCTACCATTCAAGGTGTCGCAGGATTCTCTCTTCACTCCTACCTGGACACATGTGTGACCCAAAAAAAGCTATTTATTATTTAGAGCAACTTCATAAAACCCTTTCTTGAGAGGCAGAGTCGAGACTTTTGATCACTCCGAACCCGAATTTCTTTCGATAAGAGATGGTTATTTCTCTCTCAACTTTTAAGGATGAGATTGTGTTTATATATGTGTCTAACTTCTTATGGCTGGTGTGCATAATCTTTATGTCTTCTTTGCGCGTTGGATGCTATCATTACGGAGAACTAGTAAGTTGGAAAAGTAGGTTTTGTGGGTATATCTCTAGTAAACTCTCACGAGACTATAACTCGTCCACTAGGGACACCTAGGGGTTTAAAGGCTTGTTATACATGCTAAGTGTGACCGTAGCCTCGACGACACGGAGTTGTATGTATGTTTTATAATTTGTTTTGTTTGATTTGCTCGAGGACTAGCAAAGTCTAAGTGTGGGGGAATTTGATAGGTGTCTAAAACACCTAATTTTAGTATTTATGCTTTCTTTGCGAGTTTTCTTGTAAGTTATGTATTTTATGTTTGATTTTAAGTTTATAGGTGCTTTGGATTCATTATGAGCAAAAGAGGAAGAAATTAGCCATTTGGAGCGAAAAGGATCACAAATGCCAATTCACATGTGAGGTATACTTGGAGCGGGTTAAGGTGCACAAGAAGGAGGTGAATTAGACTGTCAGTTATCTAAAACTGACAAGCCAATTATCACTGTGGTGGCCTTTATCTTAAGTGGGGTGCTTGTAGCAATTTTCATCATTACCTATACCTAAAATTCAGAAAAGAAATCATTAGTTCTTCTTGTTTACCGTCCTGTCTGATGGAGGCAACACTATTCAGAGACAAAGGGAGGCTTAGAGTGAATTCAAGGACCTGTGTAGGTGGAGGAATGATTTCTTCCAATGATTCATGACTAGAAGAACATTCAGAGAAGAAGGTTAGAGAAGATCAGAAAACAATTTATATGTCTGCTGCTAATGGAGAAATTCATGGGTTCCAGGTTGAAATAAGAAGAAATTGCAGACTCGGAAGGGTTAAGAAGGTTGTCTTTGCAATGGGTTAGATCAGGTTTTCGTAATAAAAAGGATTTCAATTCTTCCCCAAATCAGAAAAATGAGGGTATCGAGAGAAGAAAGGGGATCTATACAACTGAAGAATGAAAAGAGAAAAGATGGGTTTTGGTTCATTTGAAGATTCAGAAGGGTTTGTGATCGATTTGGTTTTAGGGTTTCTGTTGATGTCCATGGGGATGAGGAATTGAACTGAGTAATTATGAAGAACAGATTGAGAAGAAATGGAAACCTGGGTTTGCGATGGGTAAACTCAAATTCGAGTTTGGGTCGATTATGGAAGTGAAGTGAACTTCAGATGCTGGGAGCTGGTGAGATGAATTGGTCCTGAAAGTCATGATGCTGTATGTTGATTGCTCAAAGAATGGTCATTGAGATGCAGTTGTGTGGTGGTAGCTGGTAGTGATGGGTTGTGTATGATACTAATGACTGCAGTTGCAAGAATGAAGCTATTGATCCTGCATTGAAGCTGTGGAGAGTTGATTGATACAGGGAAAGGAGTCATGGTTGAAGTGTGTTAATTGCATTGCAGGTGGTGGTTGGAAGTGCAAGAACTGAGCCATGGAGCAGCTGCAGCTGCAGTTGCAGAAAAGAACAACGGAGATTTGCGAGTCTGAGACAAGGAAGAACCTGGTGGTATGAGTTGGTTTTCGAAATCAGTTGAGATGGTGATGCTTGAGATTACATTTCAAGTTGTAATGGCTAAAAGGGACTGACAAGGGAGTAAAGCCAGATGCAGTGACTGTAAGATGGATCTGCTTATGTTTCCGAGCTGAAGTTGAGGTGCGGTTGGTGAATTTGCAGTGATTGCAGGAAATTGGCAGTGGTATGATTTAGATTTGAATGGTTTCAGTGCATCACAGCTGGTTGTTACAATGGCTTGCTGTTTGTACCGATTTTGGTTACGCTACACAGGAGTTAGATGTATGCTTAGGTTGCAATTGCAAGTGAACTAAGATGGGAATTGTCAGGGTAGAATGTAAGAAAGGAGATGACACTGATGCTATGTATGAGCTTTAATTATAGGCATTGCAGGCATGGATTTCGGAGAAGGATGTTGACTGCAATGGAGGTGACTGAAGTGGTACAGATTGCAGGTGCTAGTTTTGGTTTGAAGTTGCAGTTAGGTATTTGAGCTGAAATGGGTTGGTACTGGTGTGTTTGGTCGGTGCTGGATGGTGTGTTAGCAAAGCTACTCACTGCAATGGGACTGTGCAGACGAGCAGTTGAAGGATGTGGTTTAACAAGAAAATAGGCTGTCAGTTCTCTAAAACTGAAAGGCCAAAGCCTAAATATTTTAATGGGCTTATGATTTGAGGCCCGAATGGAAGTTGAGATGATGGGCTGGATGTTTAGCCGAGAATTAGAGTTGGGAAGGCACAGAAAGTATAAAAGGAGAGCCTTTATCTCTCTACAATATATCTCCATTAGGGAGGCTTCTACTTGTTTTCTAGTGTTTCACATGATAGTTCTTCTTTGCTTTCTATGATGATTTCCAAAAACACAAGTAACTAAGGTTTTATTATTGGTTAAGGATGTAGTCCTATTTCTAAAACTTGTGCTTGATTAATGCATTAGTTTTCTCTCTTGATTATCGTTCAAATCTCTACTGTTTTTAATATCACATGATTGATGTATTGTGATAGGACTTAGATGTTTGGTTAGTTAAGTGACCAATTAATTTAACTTGCATCCTTGTCCATAGCTATTTTAGGGTTTTTCATCGAGCGATAATCCCAAATACAAGTAGCATAATATGATCACGGTGTGTAGTGATACACTCTTGTTATCATATGTAGAGTTTGACCATTGTCCGAATTGTCGTGCACAATGTATGACAATTGCATTGATTAGCCTATTTATGATACTTAATGTTCCTAGGAATTGAACTTAATTAGCGCAAGGAGTTAGGTTATTCTTTAGATAGAATTCACATACGTAGCTCTAATGTGTGTGTTGATGAACTTATCTTGCTCTCTTGATACTCTAGGCTTTTGATGATAAAGAGATTAAATTGTAATTCTAATCATGTATGCAAGCACATGTTTAAGATTGAAGATGAATTCCCTGACCAATATCTTTCTCTCATTAATTACTTTCTCCAATTTACTTTGCTTTTTATTTACTTCTATTCTTTGCTCAAAATCAGAAATACCCCCAATTGGGTACTTAGGAAATTGAACGCATAATAACTACAATTGCCTCTCTGTGGAAACGAACTCTTTCTTATCATATACTTTAGGAAAGTGAAATTATTTTTGACGCATACGACAACGATCATATACAAGACACAATCGAAGCAAAAATGATTTGATTCACTCGAATCAATTCATGAACTCTATAGCCATGGTTTCCAAAATTGCATTCCTTAGTTAATATAAGTATAAGTTCACGAATAATCGTTTTTAGAAAATAACCAACCTAAGTACGCGGACTTAAGTACCCGGAATAAGTTTGGAAATAGTTCACAAACTCAAAGAGATTTTCTCGTGAAGAGAACCTCCATAACGCACGCTGATCGGGTTCACGGACTCTATTCCGGTTTCCTGAGCAGCAAAGTACGCAGACTTTGGTTCAAGGAATAAGGAATTATACATGTATGTGTTACCACACAATGCGTATATCCAACAATGGTTATATAATCTAAACTCTTATTTCAATCATTGAAACATTATTAGAGGACGTTATATAGTTGTTATTCACATACCATTTTTCGTCAAAGCCATTTTCAAGTGATTGAAACATAACATGACTTTCGTCACTAGGTAAAGATGAACTTGGCCAAAGCGAAAGCTTACCAACACATATTTCGAGAAATAGATAAGCAAGATAAACTCGGCTCGAAATAGCAAATGTGTATAATCAAAGTCTATATAGCAAAACGACTTTTGTCTCAAGATAGGAGATAGATTAGATAGACTTTTGAGTGATATATAACTTCAAGTCTCCACATACCTTTTAGTCGATGAAGTTCCACCAGTTCCTTGAGTAGTTCTTCATCTTGTATGATGATCGCCATGGAGTTCTTGAGCTCAACTACACTTTCTATCCTAGTCCGAGACTTAGCTATAGTAGACTAGAAATCAAGGCTTATAGTTTTGATCACTAACATTGACAAACATGCTTGAAATAGCAACGCATGCGAGTTCGACCGAGCATGTGATACCCGCCGTTTTTAGTCCGGATTTTGGTTTTGAAATGTGCCCATTTAATATAAAAATATTTACCTCTTATAATATTAGTGTTGGTATTTAAAAGTTTTGCTAGAATTAACTTTCAGAAATGAAATTAAGGGTTAATTTGCGTTACCTCCCCTGGCCAAGATCATAATTAGCGTTACCTCCCCTACAAAAATTAAATTAGTGAAACCTCCCCTCGTTACATTTTCCGTCCAAAGATGGTTATCCCAGTCAGCAGTTTTGTACACGTGGACCAGTTTTTACACGTGGACTTTGACTTTCCCAGAATGCCTCCCCTGGCCAAGATCATAATTAGCGTTATCTCCCCTACCAGTTTTTACACGTGGGAAAGTCAAAGTCCACGTGTAAGAACTGGTCCACGTGTACAAAGTTGCTGACTGGGATAACCAGCTTTGGACGGAAAATGTAACGAGGGGAGGTTTCACTAATTTAATTTCTGTAGGGGAGGTAATGCTAATTATGATCTTGGCCAGGGGAGGTAACGCAAATTATCCCATGAAATAAAGAAGAGTTTAATTTGGAAGATTGTAACGGTAGAAAATAAATGCATGCAGATGGAAATGAAATGAAATTATTATTGGAAGTAGAAAAATCGTGAAAAAAATGTTATTTAATAAGAATTACTCATTTTAAAATGTTTAGCATTATGAATCTGCATGGGCAATCAATTAATTAAGTCTTGATTTGAGATTTATAAGGGGCTGATTAGTGAGAAGGGGAGGGGATTTTTTTGAGAAGTTTAACGTTGGTTCTTTTTTGTCTTCTTCCGTGCTACAGCCGATTGATTTTGAATAAGAATTAGAGCAAATCTAGAAAGGAGAGACATCTTGATTTTCTTGAACAAAACTTCATTTCCATCTCATGTATAAATGCTTTTATGTTATTTTACTGTCTCGGGCATCAACGATTTAAGGTGAGTTTGTTAATGGTTTATGCTTAAGCTAATGTTGATTTTTAACTTATAAGTTCCCATTGAAATAGTATCATGATGTCTAGTAGTGGTGTAAAACGTGCCGGCCCGGCACAGCCCGACACACGAAGTCGCGTGCTTCACGTGCCATGTGTCGTGCTGTGCTAGCTGTGTCAACGATTTAAACGTGTTGTGCCGTGCTGTGCTTTACTAGTCAAAAGCTAAGCACAGCCCACGGGCACATCACACAAATAAACGTGCCGTGTTGGCACACGTGTTATAAACAATTTGAAATCACTTAATGTATACATTAAGTCGGACATTATCACGAGAATTTAAATGTGGAAATTTCTAAGGAGCCCAAATTTGCATCATCTGTCTTCTATAAACCCATCAATAAGATAGTATATATCTCTGGCCCAAAATCTAAGATGTACAGTTACGATCTGTAGTTTTAGATCAAATATAGATTTTTAAACTTTCAGCATGACTAAATTAACCTTTATCAAATTTAAAGAAAAACTTAGTAATTTCATGGGCGAATTTGTTGGCGTTATTGATGGCCGTTAGTTGTATTTGCATTACTCACCGATTAATTAGGATTAGATAACGATAATTAAGGTTTAAATAAGGATAAGTAATATTAAAGATTAATTAGGATTAAATAACGATAATTAAGTTTTAAATAAGGATAAGTAATATTAAATGACAAATACGTGTCATGTCATGGCTAGCTACACCTGTTTACTTGGTCGTAATTTTTTTCTTCCTCAAGTTTATCTTTTTTTTTTCCTAATCAATTTTTTTCCTTTTTTTTTTGTTTTTTCCCTATTTTTTCTTTCTATGTATTCCTAATACCAAATAGATACAGTAAACCCTTATAGCTATAGATGAAAATTATGATTTTCACTAGACACGAGATTGTTGAGGGTGATAATTGCGATTATTAATAGGGTGAAAATTAAAATTTTCATTAATATTTTTAATCCAATTTTCATTATGGATAAAAACCAAAGTTTTCGCATGAAAACTAGAATTTTCACGAAATCTAATTAGTCTGAAAACAAGAAGTTTCATTATAAATGGGCGGTGAAATTTTCACCAACCACACCACATCATTATGGATACAAACCAAAGTTTTCACTTAAAAACTAATTACGTGTGAAAACAGGAAGCTTCACTAATCGAGCCTTGTGAAAAGGGGAATTTTCCTAAAACTCCATGGGTGAAAATTGGGTATGTTTGAACCGTTGCAATAGCAAAAATAAATATGGGAACAAACAAATAAACTGAATATACAAAAAAATAAAAAAAAATAAAGTAAAATCAGTTACTTAGGGAAGATTTTTTAGGAGAGAAATAAATGCACGTTATTTATGGAGATATTATAGGAAGGAGCGTTTTAGGGAAGTCAAATGGAGCTTTTTTAGGATTATAATTTGTTATAACTATTTTTTTTATTTTCTTTATTAAAAAATATAACGAAATTAATTTTTTTAGTAAAGGTTATTTTTGTAATCAATTTCTACTTATAAATAAATATGGGTTCTTCATATATAGAATCTTAATGGTGGGTTTCATATATACAAAAAAAGTGAAATGGGCTACAAATAAAATTCCCCGAATTTAAATAGACAACATATTATTTGAAATTATTTTAAGTAAAATTAAAAAGTTTATTCAATAAAAAGAAATAACCTATCAAATATAAAATTGGATCATTGTCATGTAAATTAATGTTCTAGTCAAATATAGGTAACGACATTATAACAACGATATTGGAATATATTTTCCAAATATTTAGGTATTATATGTGTTGTTATAAAAATAAGCCAACATAAAATGTCAAATATAAGCCAACGAATAGTGACTCTTTTGTGAAATATACACAAATGTGATGTATTATGCCTTGTTATATTGTATACTTTGTGCATGCTATGACGTGCTTTCTTAACGTGCTGTGCTGGGCTGGGCCACATGCTTATCTGTGCTGCGTGCTGTGCCGTGCTACTGTGCCGATTAGGCTAACCCAGCACAACCCATGAAACTAAGCTGGGTCAAACATGGCTCGATTTTAGCATGCTTTGTCAGCCGGGTCGTGCTCGTCGGGCACAACCCAATTTACACCCCTAGTGTCTAGGGAATATAAGTGGGTATTCATGTACCTGGTTTTATTTGGGGAACTATACATATCGTTAACTAAAGAATAGTGTGGACTGTGGAGTCTCGATGCTAACTGTTAAAATGGAATCATTTGGTTTGTTTGATAATCTTTATTGCTTAACACTTTAACTATGATTTTGATTGCTAAATAGAATAATTATATTACTCTGCTGAACTTAGAATGGCAATGGGAAGTGATGACTAATTCTTGAAGATTACAAGTATGATTAACGGAATATATGTGACTATATGATTGGGAAATGATTGTGTAATGATGTGATTCGAAAGTAAGATGGATGGTAATAGTTGTTAGCAATGATGTCTTGTACCATGAAACGATTAGCGGTTCCCGTGCCGAGGATATACGGATAGGTGGGGCACGACCCAAAGATACTCGTGCAAAGGTTGATGGCGGTACCCGTGTTGAGGATACATGGATAGGTGGGGCACGTCCCAAGGATACTCGTGCAAAGGTTGATGGCGGCGCCCGTGCCGAGGATACACGGATAGGCGGGGTACGGACCGAGGATACCCGTACATTTAAGAGGATTAGATGGATTTCTTGGAAAGGTATGAAGGCGGTAGCAAGGATTCTGGGGATGAACTACGTCATGCTTGATCCCTCACCGGGTACGTAGGCAGCCGCTTTGCGGTTCAGCATTTGCGCAAAAAGGAAAGTATATAGTTGATTTTATGTTGTTAAATTGAGCATCAAAATGATTGTTAATTTGTTGTACTATGGATAAATTTTAAAGTTAAATAAATGAAAAAATGTTAGTTTTTGCTCGCTCCGATTCGTAATGCCATGAGTTCGGATTTTAAAATGGGTTTGACCCTGATACGGAACTCGGGGCATTACAGAGCAGTGCTCTAACAATCTCCCCCTTTGTCAATTTTAGTGACAAAACTATCAATACATATGAAATACAAAAATAGATAAATAAACTTTTGTAGTTCTTCTTCCACATGCCTAATCTTCAACTTTACTCGAAATCTTCGTCACTTCCAAGTATTCCAATGATTCCAAAGGTTGTAAGTTTAGCATCATCGTTGTTGAAAATCCGCAGCTATAACAATGAGAAAACAAGAATTCTCAATCATTGTTATACAGTGTCATAGTATTATTACACAACATCAAAGTTCAATTGTATCCCAACTTCGACAACAATACTATGGTGATATGTATCACTCCCCCTTAGTTAATATTCCATCTCTCATAGAAACCACTCCCCCTTACATAATGATCCGAAAACCATATGTATTTGTAGTGTGAACTACACATTAATTCTCCCCCTTTTTGTCAATAAAATTGGCAAATGTACGAAAACGGGATCCTAATGAAATTTCCAAAGAGACATTTCATGACCAAAAGTAAGCACATATCAACTTATTTAGATGCAATCATATATCTAAGGCTAAATGCTTTCATCAAGGAGTTTATAAAGATACAAGATAACTCCTATAATATTCCACAGCCGCACTCCCTACAAAGATTTGGCAACTAAGCACAATTTCAATTAAGAACTCTCCCCCATAAAATGTCATTCCCGAAAGAACAACAAGAGAGACCTTAATTTCATAAGAAAAGAAGGATTTCTTTGGACATAACAAATCACATACGAATATGAATTTGAATCCAAAAATACTCAATTAAATTAACCACAAGAAAACCCATGATTAATATAATCGGAATTGCTCAACATAAGAGAACTTACGGGGCCTCACAGTATATACATAAAATATGGATCAGGGAAGATCAATGCTGCGGAATAAATAAGGATTCATTCTATTTTCCATCACTATTTGCACAATGACATACAATAGACATAATCCTCGTAAACAAAAGTTTTATCCTTTCTTTTTATCAAAACATGACATAAAAGGCTTTAACTTTTGTGATGTCAAAAGTTCATTCATTCTTTTATCAATACAAGCATATCGACATATGAAAGACTTAACTTTTGACAAGGTATGAGACAATCATAGTTCACGGACGCATACACACATATCCCATAAAAAATTGCAATATACAAAACCATAAAGATTCATACTGCAAAAATCATCTTCCAAACAATTTTAGAATTTAAACAAATAAACCTAAAAACATGAAGATGAAAACGTTGGACATAGCTATGTATAATTACAATAATGGATATTCAAAACTCTAGTTATTCTTCTAAACAAAAAATTCTTAATAGAAGATTTACTAGGCGTTAAGACCTTTGAAGAATTCTTTATCGTCCCCGAACTCCTTGTCGTCATGACCATTGGGACATAAGGTTCATGAAGATAGGAGTTAATATCAATAAACCTTCTTGACTGATGTCAAACCAGGGTCTTCTGAATCTCATGAGTCTTAAACAAAAAAGCCTTTATTTGTTGAATCTCCTTTTGCGTCTCCTTCAATACTTCAAGAACATCTGAAAACTTCTGAGAATTTGAAGGAACAACTCTAGGCTTCATCACATTCCTTCTTCTTCTTTTCAATGTCGGAGATAACGGAGATTTCTCTTATTCCTTCATGATTGATGGCTTGACAATCATATTAACATCTTTTCCATCAAAAGACATAATGCTTGGAGTATCCATAAACGTATGGGTTTGTGAGAGGAAATCACAATCTCAACAAGTAGTCTTAAGATAAAAGAAGTTTCAGGGAAGGAAAAAGGAATGTAGGGTTACGCAACCTTTAACAGGTTCGTGCACGCACAACTCTGAACCCTAGAGAGAGTATAATTGTCGAGAATAACCCTCCTTTAGACAGAGAATTCCAAAAAAAAAAAACTAAGAAAATAAGAAAACAAACTTTTCCTAAAGCCTGAGAGGTACACAATCTTGTCTCTTTTGAACACGCACATGAGACAAGATCATCAAATCAACACAATCAAGTTGTGTTGCGGTGAAAAATAATTTGTCCACCATGTTCCTCTTGAGAAAAATCCACAGACCTTTGTCTATCAAAACGATTTGACCATATTTTCTTCTCTAATGGTCTTTTTTTGTCCTTGGAAACTAACTTCTTAGACAAAGATAAAATCTTACTTACCTCAGCGGTCTTTTGAGCGAGTTTAAGCTTGTTTGCTAATCGATTTGCTCTTCGCTGAAGTTTGTTGACATATCTCAATTTGTGTTTGTACTTGTAACACTTTGATAGTTCATGACTCTTGAGTGAACAATATAAGCACGTCAATCTTGAATATAATTCAGGCATCAGAGATGTGCAAGCAGCTAGACACATAGTGGAACCTGAAACATAATACACAGAGTTTCCAAAGAAGGGGTCAATTTTATCTTCCAGATTGGTTGAGTTTTCTTCTGAAAGAATATCAAGATTGATATGTGTATTGCTACAATTATCAAAATCAATATTTTTACAAAGAAGTGCAACGCTTGATTTCTCGTCTTCATTAGAATCATAGTTGCAATACATTTCATCAAGAGTTTCAGCAAGACATTTGTTCCCAGTGTATTTCTTTCGATTTGGACACTCATTTGCAAAATGAACAAAACCTTTACACTTAAAGCAATGAGGCATATCCTCGTCATCAGTTCATCAATATCCCTATTTTTAGGAGGAACACGATTATGAGGTTTATCTGACGACTTGGATTTATCTCTGGAAAACCGTTTACTTCTCTTCAAAAGAAGATTCCTAAACTGTCTTGTAATCAACGAGACTGACTTGTCAAGATCTTCATATGATGAATCAGCCTCAGAAAGATCATCTTCAGATAAATAAACACTTTTACTTTTATCAAGTAATTTAGTGTTCTTTAGTGCTTTGAAAGCAACATGCTTACTAGACTTGGACGTATGCTCATGATCAAAGATATTTAGCTTCCCAACCAGAGTATTTCTGGAAAGCGTTGCGAGATTATTTCCTTCAACGATGGAATGCTTCTTAGAGTCGTATCTAGATGGCAGCGATCTGAGAATTTTCATCACAATGTCCTTTTCAGGAAGAGTCTTACCCAATGCAAAAGATGCATTAACAATTTCAGAAACTTTGTGATTAAACTCATCAAACGTTTCTTCATCTGCCATACGAAGGTTTTCCTAATCAGAACTAAGGTTTTGAAGCCTAGCTTCTTTCTCATTGGTATTTCCTTCAAATACGGTTTCTAAGATATCCCAGGCTTCCTTAGACTTTGTGCACATAGTCACATGGTGCTGAAGGTCTGGGGTAATGGCATGTATAATAGCATTTAAGCCGTCAGAATTTAGCTTTGCAGCAAGAACTTCTTCTGGGCTATATCTACCAATATCCTTCGGTATAAATATATTGCCTTATGTATTAACCGGAGGATCATAGCCATTAACAACACGTACCCATGTTTGAAAATCACGAGCTTGAAGAAAATCACGCATAGCAATTTTCCACCATAGGTAGTTTGAGCCATCGAAGACTGGTGGTACGTTTATGGATATAGAATTCCTGTCCATAGAGTCAGATCGCCACAAACGAAGACTTGTAAGGTCTTTAAACGTGTTTGCCTACTCTGATACCAATTGAAAAAGAAGGGGTACAACAACCACAACCAATATTTTGATTAACAATCTGTATGGACTAACTGCAATATACTTTTAAGAGAATCAACTAGACTCAATCTTATTAAAAGTATATCAAGGAGTTATTATCTCTCGATCCCTCGATTTAATTCTTACTCAAGCAAATAGAAATCTGTAAGTCTAATTAAATACAAGAGAGATAACTTGGATGGTACCAAAGACCAATATCCAAGTGTCAATCAACGTAAATCAACAACCAAAGGTTGGATATTCTAATTGATTGATCTAACGCACAACCTGTGATATTTTAATTATATAAAAAAATATAATACGGAAAAGAAATAACACAGACACCGAAGTTTTGTTAACAAGGAAACCGTAAATGCAGAAAACCCCGGGACCTAGTCCAGATTGAACACACACTGTATAATGCCGCTGGACACTAACCTACTACAAACTAACTCGGTCCTGGACCGTAGTTGAACCCCAATCAATCACACACCGATCCAAGTTCGATTTGCGCTCCTTACGCCTCTCGATCCCGGCGGGATAATACGCACTTGATTCCCTTTAGCCGATCTCACCCACAACTAAGAGTTGCTACGACCCAAAGTCGAAGACTTTAATAAACAAATCTGTATCACACAGAAAAGTCTACGGTAATAGATAAATCTATCTCCCACAGAAATACCTACGAGTTTTGTTCTATTTTTTGATATATCAAGGTGAACAGGAACCAATTGATAACCCGGACTTATATTCCCGAAGATTAGCCTAGTATTATCAATCACCTCACAATAATCTTAATCGACGCGACGAAAGAAGATATTGTGGACTCACAACCGATGAGACGGAGATGTTTGTGATTACTTTTATATCTTTCCCATCGGAGATATCAATCTCAAGCCAATCGTTACGATTGTACTCAATACGATAGAAACAACAAGATCAGATCACACAACTACAAGAAAGTAGTATCGGCCCGGCTTCACAATCCCAATGAAGTCTTCAAGTCATTAACCTACGGTGGTCTCGGTAGAAACCTAAGGTTAAAGGAGAATCGACTCTAGCATATACAACTAGTATCACACATGAGGTGTGGGGATTAGGTTTCCGATTCTTGCTAGAGTTCTCCTTTATATAGTCTTTCAAATCGTGGTTTGCAATCAATGTTAGCTTAGTAACAAAGCATTCAATATTCACCGTTAGATGAAACCTGATTAGATTCAAGCTAATATCTTTCAACCGTTAGATCGAAAACTTAGCTTGTTACACACAAATGAAATGCACGTTTTAGGTTTATGTAACCGTACCCAAATATGTACATCCGTTGGTTCAACAGTAGTAACCAAATGGTTAGCCATATGAGCACTTCCATATTAACCATATTCTTCTTTACCATAACTAGTTCAAATGACTCAAATGAACTAGTTAGAGAGTTGTTAAATTGCTTAGATCTTATAGAAGTATACAAGACACAATCGAAGCAAAAGTAATTTGATTCACTCGAATCGATTCATGAACTTTATAGCCACGGTTTGCAAACTTGCATTCCTTAGTTAATATAAGTATAAGTTCACGAATAATCGTTTTAGAAAATAACCAACCTAAGTACGCGGACTAGGTACGCGGACTTAAGTACCCGGAATAAGTTTGTAAATAGTTCACAAAATCCAGCAGATTTTCTCGGGAAGAGAACCTCCGACAGTACGCGGACTGGGTTCGCGGACTCTATTCCGGTTTCCTGAGCAGCAAAGTACGTAGACTTTGTTTCAAAGAATAAGGACTTATACATGTATGTATTACCACACAATGCTTATATCCAACAATGGTTACATAATCTAAACTCGCATTTCAATCATTGAAACATTCTTAGAGGACGTTATATAGTTATTATTCACAAATCATTTTTCGTCAAAGCCATTTTCAAGTGATTGAAACATAACATGACTTTCGTCACTAGGTAAATATGAACTTGGCCAAAGCGAAAGCTTACCAACACATATTTCGAGAAATAGATAAGCGAGATAAAATTGGCTCGAAATAGCAAATGTGTATAATCAAAGTCTATATAGCAAAACGACTTTTGTCTTAAGATAGGAGATAGAGTAGATGGACTTTTGAGTGATAGATAAGTTCAAGTCTCCACATACCTTTTAGCCGATGAAGTTCAACTAGTTCATTGAGTAGTTCTTCGTCTTGTATGATGATCGCCATGGAGTTCTTGAGCTCAATTACACTTTATATCCTAGTCCGAGACTTAGCTATAGTAGACTAGAAATCAAGACTTATAGTTTTGATCACTAACATTGACAAACATGTTTGAGATAGCAACGCATGCGAGTTCGACCAAGCAGTGCTCTAACACTTGATACCAATTAGCATTGAAACTCCTCGTAATGAATAACAATTTCGCAAAACCTTGATTCCTGTCCCAAATAAGAACACAATACCACTTCGCGAGAACTATACTTCCAATTTTTCTATAATAGGTTTTGGTGTAGGCAAGTATATGCTAAGCAACAACTGGATGCTCATTTGGGTTTCGGTATAGGAAAAATGCATATCAATTGTCGAGGAAAGGGGAAACTGGCACACTAAGAAACAATGTAACTCTCTTTGTCACTGCAAAAAAAATGACTAACCACTAGTTCAGGTTTTCATTCTACAAAATGTTGTAGATAAACGACTATATCAACTGTAAGGAAATAGATCGGTGCGTGTCATGATAGGTTTACCTAAATGTGGAAACTTAAGTAACGAGAAGTATGACAGGAGGTGCAACAAAAGTATTTTTGCATAATATATCAACCACACCAATGCCATTGTCACCATATAAATGTTCAGTGCACCTCAGGTTCAGGGTTGTGACAAGAAAAACAAGAAAAATTGACATGTCATTAAGAACATGCCAACAAGGACGAACATTGAGTTCAACTAGTAAAAATTATATGAAATCACAATTCATATACAAACCTGTAACTAATACATATTAGATTATACAGTTCACTAGCATCATCATTGATCTTATCTAGCAATTCCTCGACACACATTGTTGTAGCATTCACAAACTTTAATAGCATGTCCAGATCGAATCTGTGTTCATTAAATCAGATGACATATTATCAAATAAGAAACTAAAGTCATTCTATCGAACCACAACATTGGCAATTAACAAACACTCAAATGAAGAAATAATTGTCTATCATTCTAATTGCACACAAGAAATGTAACAAGTGAATAAGAATTGTCTTTCATTCTACTTGGTCATAACAGGAACTTAAATATGTTTCAATTTTTATCATTGACAACTTCTCATAATCTATAATCAATTATTGGGTCATGCTTACAGAAAACACAAGATTCATTTCCAAATGAAAACAAATCTTGTAACTGAAATCTCACATTGGCGATTCTTGCGCTTCCATGGTCCTTTGTAAGCCTGATTAGGTATATGTGGTACTCTCCAATCCATATATACGATCTTTATCTTCATCTGAGTCAGTAGGCCGACCAAAAGTCCTGCAAAACAAATTGATACAACCAGAAATGTAAGACTAACTTGAGAAAAAAGAGAGCAATCATCAAATAGACCACATAAATCAGAATATTTACCACCATTGGAGCAAAACCAAACATCCACAACAAACAACAAAATAAAGTCCAAATAAAATTGCAGGAAACCACATACGGGCAGAACTTTCATCCATCCAAGAAAACCCATAACTGATAAGATGAAAAACAGAAAACCATGCCAAAATTGAATGACTAGTAACAATATAAACAATTAAAATCAATCAAAACTAACCAAATCCACCTATTTGAACCCCAATAAGGAAAAAAGGTTAAAATTAAAGAAACCCTAATTTAAGAAATTGAAATCAAATGAAGTAATAATGCTTTTATACCTTAGACGTTGTTTGTAGAATCTGTTCATCCGAATCTTTTACAAACCATCCAAACTGTACTTTTTAGAATTCTCTGTACAGATAGATAAGATATCCTTTAACCTACGAATGACAAACCACAAAACAACACTTCAGTAACAATCTAAGGGAAAATTATGATTTGAAAAACAAAATTAACGAGGAAAAAAACCCACTTCTTAGATTTTGATCTCTAAGACTACTAATTTATCTTCCTTCACCATCTTGTTCTGTAGCTTAATCATTAAATCCAAAATCCTTGATTTATATCTAAAAGGTCATAGAACATCTGATTGAATATTACTTGATCCTTCTCTTTCATTACCAGCAATATTTTCAGATCACAACCGGAATTGGTAGATTAAAACCTTCCATCGATTTACACATGTGTAGAGTTTTCATGGAGGAAAGAACAATTTCGAGTTATTTATGATGTACAAACTAATAATTTCAAAGATGAATCTGAGTATAAGGAAGAAGGGAGAAGACGATGAGAGATTGAGATTGAAGCGGAGAATAACATTTAGGGGTTTGGGAGAGGAAATGAAGAATGATTAAGATGCTACAAGAGATAAGTGTTAATAGAGGTAGACAGAGATAAGGAAACCAAATCTGGGAAATCGGGACCATAGAAACTAGCACTCTACGCAGTTTTAATTATAAACCTTCTAGAAGCTCAATTTATTTACTAAACTACCCAGAAGTATTACGACTTCCGTAGGAAATTGTCTTACTTTTTCTTACTAAAAAGACTACTTTGGGAAGCCTAGTATACAAATAAAGCCATGGGAAGTCTTACTCATAAATCCCAAACAGACTTAAAAAACTCATTTTCCACTAGTGTCTCCTATTTGAGACAAAAGTCGTATAGCTATATAGACTTCAATGATGCACATTTGATATTTCAAGCTGAGTTTAACTCGCTTACATATTTCTCGAAATATTTGTTGGTAAGCTTTCGCTTTAACCAAGTTCATCTTATATCCTTGACGAAAGTTAAAAGATGATCATGTGAAAATCACACAGTAACATCTTACATGATTTGTGTGAGACAGTCATTTGATATAGACTCGAGAATATTTCGTGTTGAACATTCGATCACTTGAAAATTGCAAGATAATAGTTTGTGTGAGACACTATTCCGTCTTCCGAGAATGTTTCAATGGTTGAAATGAGAGTTTAGAACAATTGGATTTAAGCATAGTATGCGTACTTGCATATATGTAATCCATGTCCGGGAACCATAGTATGCATACCCATATGCGTACCTGTTGGTTTATGAAAGTCCGGGAACCTAGTACACATACCGGTATGCGTACTGGCATAAGGTTTAGGTCCGGGAATTTCTGCTGAGTTTGGAGGTATGCGTACAGTTCGCATACTGGCGATCCCAAACTTAGTCCGGCCACTAAGGTATGCGTACACGTTTGCATACCTGAGTGGATGATGTTCTAAAATCGGTTTGTTCATGAAATAATTACATTTATATAATAAGGAATGCAATCTTTTGCAAACCGTGGCTATAATGTTCATGACTTGATTCGAGTGAATCAAAATCGATTTTGCTTCAATTGTGTCTTGTATACTTCTATGAGAATATAAACAATTGAACAACTCTAGAACTAGTTTCATTTGAGTTATTTGAACTAGTTATGGTTAAAATGAATGAGGTTGATATGAAAGTGTTCATATGGCTAACTTCAGTTAATTATTGTTGAGCCAACAAGGTGTACACGTTTAGGTACAGTTACATATCTAAATGAAGGTACATTTCATTTGTGTATAACAAGCTAAGTTCGATCTAACGGTTCAAAGATATTAGCTTGAGTCTAATCAGGTTTTCATCTAACGGTGAATATTGAATGCTTTGTTACCAAGGTAACATTGATTGCAAACACTGATTTGGAGACTATATAAAGGAGAACTCTAGGAATTGGGAAACCTAATCCCCACACCTTCTGTGTGATACTAGTTACGACTAGAGTCGATTCTCCTTTAACCTTAGGTTTTTCTAAAACCAAGTAGGTTAACGACTTAAAGACTTCATTGGGATTGTGAAGCCAGATCGAACTATTTTCTATGTAGTTGCGTGATCTGTTCTTGATGTTTTCTATCGTGATTGAGTACTATCTTCTCTAAGATTGGCTCGAGATTTAATCTCCGATAGGAAAGATAAAAAGTAGTCCCAAACATCTTCGTCTCATCATTTGTGATTCCACAATATCTTGTTTTGCTACTATACAATTAAGATTATTGTGAGGTGATTGATATTTCTAGTCTGTTCTTCGGGAATATAAGTCCGGTATATCAATTGGTTCCTGTTCACCTTGATTTATCAAAAGACAGAACAAAACTCATAGGTTTATCTGTGGGAGACATATTTATCTATTCAATAGACTTTTCTATGTGAGAGAGATTTGTTTATCAAGTCTTCGACTTTGGGTCATACCAAGTCTTAGTTGTGGGTGATCGAGTAGACAATCCTATTCTAGAAAAAAATAGTGAGATTGGTATATTTGATAGATCTGAACATCATGTAGAAACTTTATTATATGGTATCTTCTATGTTACTTAGAACCAATAATTTATTTGAAATACAATATAGTTTTTGAACCTAGAGCCACAAATTTTAGTTGTAGAAAGTCATATAGGTTTGTGTTTCATTTCTTTTTGTTTCGAACTCATTTTAAATGAGTTGAGTTTTTCGCGTGTTTGTAAGTATGATAAGTACTTGCACTTAGTCGAGAAATAGTGTTTCTCTATAAGGTGGGGAGTTTTGAAGACTAGAAGGTGGTTCGATTTTCGAGGACAAAAATGAATAAGGTGGGGAGAATGTAAGGAACCTCAAGCTCGTCAACGCTATTTGACCGGTCTAGCGGCGATCAAGATACGAATTAGCCGATAATGACTCGATTAATTTAACATGAACTTTAATTAATAGAAATTAATCTAACAACGATTTATTTACGAAACTAGTACCGCTAGATAGATCTCGAAAAGTTATGCGAGATGAACTACTCGAGCGTGTCATTCGGGTACCGGGCGAAGAAGAAACCATCCAGATAGTTAGAAGGGACCGACCTGGCTGCCCATATCCGAGTTATGGGTACCTTTAGCATTTTTGTTGACCTTATCCCCAAGATCGATCGAGAAGAATTCATTCCTTCTATTATTTTCTTCTTTCTTCTTCTCTTATCTTCTTTCTCTTCTGTTCATCGCCTCTGGCGATTCTGAGGCCGTGGAATCGAAAACAAGCTTAAGGGAAACATTGGGGGGATGATTATTGGTGATGGTGTTGAAGTTGGTTTATCGTTGGATGAAGAAGAAATGATGGATTGATAAGAACTGAAGTTAGGGTTTCTGTGAGTTGAAGTTATGGAGGATTTATGAGAAATTGAGTATGAAATTAATTGGTTAGAGTCGGGTTTTAAGAATAGAAGATGAAGAAGATGATTATACCACTGATATGAAGATTTGATTTCAGAGATGCATATGGTTCGAGAAATTGATAATTAGGGTTTGTAAGGGTGAACTCAAAGAAGGATTAGAAGATGAAATTAGGGTCACAGGTGAATGATTATAGATGGGTTTGACATGAAATAGGGGATATAATAGAGGAATCACTAGAATCAGAAATTAGGGTTCTTAGTGGATTTGGGATTTAGGGTTCATGAGTTTGGGTTGTAGATGGTAAAGATGAGACTGATGATGAATAGTCAAAGGAAGAAGAAGATTTATGAATTTGTATTCGAGGTAATTGTTCTTGTAAAGCTTTTCATTTTGATTTTTGAGTATATGTTATTATGAAGTTAAGATTGAAATGGTTATGTGAATCTGAATTACAGGTTATAAATTTGGTTTATGTATTGATTTATAGTCGAGGATGATATGTCTGAGGTGTAAAAGTTGATGTTATTATGGTGTTGAGAGCTGGAAATGAGTGTTTTGTCTGAAATGAAGTTGAATGTGTTAGAATTGGTGTTGTTATGTTTGGATGAATGAATGATTGCGGGATTTGAAATTAGATAACTGTGGATAATGAATTAGAGATGGTAGTGGGACTGAGATTGATCCATATTGGATAGTTATGCTTAACTGACATTGGGGGTGTTTCTCATAAAGATGAATGTTGGGTTGAACACAAGTGGAAATTATGAAGAGATTGTGTTTAGAAATTGAGTTGAATTGTTGTTGCAGATGGAGTTGAGGTCTGTTTGGGGGTTCTATAGCTTTTGGTTATGTTTAGGGGATATGAGAACTCTTACAGAGTGTAGTTAGAGGATACGAAAGAGGTCATGGTGGTAAATTAGGTGAACTGATGTTGCTGTTGTGGGAGAGTTGGCTCTGGAAGTGATGTTGAAGAGAATTGAATGGGAAGAAGATTATGGTGTGCTGTTAAGTATTGATGTTAATAACGAGGGTTGGCAGTGAATAGATTGGACGAATTCTGAATTAAGAGTTTAGGCAGAACTCTAAGAATTTGTGTAGAGGTTGTGATCTACTGGTTTGTTTGAGTTGAGAAGATAGTTACTGCAGCTACTGCAATTGCAGGTAAACTTAGTTTGTAATTGTAAATGAGTTATGAAGTTTACTTAAATGAATGTATATAGAATTGAAATGTTAAGGAAGTAGAATTGGAAATGAGACTATGGAAGGGAGGAATGGTTGCTCAGTTTGAGCTTAGTTAGTGTGTTGAGTCTTGTGATGCACCATTATGATGGAGTTCAGCTTCTGGCCTTTTTGTATAACCTGAATCAGTCTTGTGGACTGAGTCGACTCATCGATTTTTCCTGACTTGACCTGACTTGGACCCTTGACCCGATTTGACCCAGTTGACCTTTTGACCAGGACCTTGACTTGGAATAGATGTTGACCGTTAGTTGACCCTTTTGACTGTTAGTTACCGTTAGTTGACCTGGGTGGCCAGGCCTTGTGTTAATGGGCTGGTTTGATGAGCCTTTTGGCTAAACTCTTAGAGTTAATGTGTGATTAACAGTTAATCTATATTAACAACGATCGGTTGAAAGGATGAACCAGTGGATCGTGGATCTCGAGTTAGACGTGGCTTGTCATCAAAAGAGGTGAGAATCGATGACGAACTCTCTTGTATTCATTATTGTTTTACAAATCTATCTTGTGTTAAATTCATGCATTGTTTGATTACTTTCCGAAAGTTCTGTTGATTCTTTTAATCTTTCCATCGCTTGGAAAGGAATTGAAATGCTTTGTTTGTGATTATGAATGTTGTGGGAAATAAGAATTTCCATTAGTGGTATATAGGATACGCTCCTTCACGTTTTCATTTATACCTACTTTCTTTCGAGCTTTTATGCAATGGCTAGGGCGATACACCACAATATTACCTATTCAGTGTGGAATTGGCATCAATATTACTATTCAAAAGAAGGAGTTAGTCCATATACATGATTGTTTACTTGAGTGTTTAGTATGAGATGTGTGCCCCAAACTTTATATATCCAAGTATTCTATGGCTAGGGCGATACATCGCAATATTACACGGCTAGGGCGATACACCTTAATTTTATTCTTCCTTTATATCCAAGTGTTCTATGGTTAGGGCGATACATCGCAATATTATACGTCTAGGGCGATACACCGCAATATTATTCTTTAGTATTGTGCGGGCAACACATGTCTCTTACATGGTTGTTTCATTGTTCTTTTAAATTGCTTTGAGAAAGTTTCTACAATATGTTTTGTTGTTTTCCGGTGTTTCATCAGTTTTTCAATGATTACTTGAAAGTTAGTTGTTATTCCTACTGGCACTCCTTTTAGGGATGATGTGCTCACCCATTCCCACTTTCAGTTTCAGAGACATATTAGAGTTGCGCAGCGGAATCTTCGAGGAGTTGAGTTCGTTAGTTGGTTAACTTCTGCTATATTCACTATGTCGTATATTATATTTGTTAACCGAATGACTATTGTATATGTATCATTTGAAAGGAGTTATTGTATATATATTTCAGAGAGGGTTAATTTTTGGGTTAAGTTTTGTAGAAGATTTCTTAATTGAATGTTTAAGTAAATGCTTAGCGTCTCTTTATTTAGTTAATCACTTAGATTAGTCATTTGCTAGCTTTGGGGCCGCTACATGTACCTTGATCAGTATGAGATTGGTTA
Organism: Papaver armeniacum; assembly: GCA_023531295.1. Taxonomy (NCBI): domain Eukaryota; kingdom Viridiplantae; phylum Streptophyta; class Magnoliopsida; order Ranunculales; family Papaveraceae; genus Papaver; species Papaver armeniacum. Next base: position 177,390 of record JAJJWW010007176.1, read on the forward strand.
GGGATCAACTATATTCCAGTCCGAAGTTAACTTGGAGTAGGCTAGTGTCTATAGCGGCTTAATACAGTGCGGTGTTCAAATATGGACTAGGTCCCGGGGTTTTTCTGCATTTTCTGTTTCCTCGTTAACAAAATTTCTGGTCTCTCGTGTTATTTATTTTCCGCATTATATTTTGTTATATAATAGAAATATCACAGGTTGTGCGTATGTTCAATCAATTAGATAATCCAACCTTTTGTTGTTGATATAAATTGATTGACACTTGAACATTAGTCTTTGGTACCGTTCAAGTTATTTCTTATGTTCAATCGGGCTCGCAAATTCTTATTTGTTTGATTGCAGATTGAATTGAGAAATTGAGATACAACTCTTGGATATATTTCCATTGATTGAGTCTGACTGTCTAGTTGATTCTCTTGGAATTATATTGGAGTTAGTCCATACAGATTGCTAAGCGAAATATTGGGTGTGGTTGTTAGACCCTCGCTTTTTCAACTTGATTTCAAACCCTCTCTAGCTAATTCTCTTTTATTCATACACTATATTGGTTCTTAACTCACTATCATATATTCTTGTGTATGTTGATGATATCATTATCACTGGTAGTTCTTCGTCTTTTTCTGATCACATTATAACACAACTACAAGCTCAATTTCCACTGAAGGACTTAAGAGATCTTCACTATTTTCTTGGTTTAAAAGTCAAAAGATATAATGAGGGTCTTTTTCTTTCTCAAACTAAATATGCACTTAAGGTACTAGACAAGACTAATTTGGTGGGTATTAAACCATTTTCTACACCATGTCCTGCCTTTTTTAAACTCACCAAGGATGAAGGGGAATTACTGTCAAATCCTACTGAGTATATATTGGGGGCTTTACAATACTTGACTTGGACAAGACCAGAAATCTTCTTTGCAGTTAATCAAGTCTGTCAATTCATGTACTCACCTACTACTTCTCATCTTCAAGCTGCAAAGAGGACTCTTAGATATATCAAAGGCACTCTTGGTCATGGAATTTACTTTGGTAAAGGCTTTAAAGCTCTTCAGGGATACACTGATGCTGATTGGGCTGGGACCCTGATAGTAGGAGATCTATCAGTGGATAATGTGTCTTTTTTGGGGGGAAATCCAGTTTCTTGGTCTTCTAAAAAGCAAGCTACTATTGCCAGATCCAGTACTGATCTTGCTTCTGCTAAAGCTAAAGTTGTTTGGTTGTGTTCTTTACTGAGGGACTTGCATGTTTTTGTTGCTGATCCTCCTTTTATTCTTTGTGACATTAAAAGTCCTATAGCTTTAGCTTCCAATCCCCTATTTCATAGTAGAATGAAACATTTAGCTATAGACTTTCATTTTGTCATAGAGTTAGTCCATAACAAAACTTTGAAGGTTGAGTACATTTTTACAGATGCTCAGGTGGCTCATGTTCTTACTAAAGGCTTATCTGCTCCTAGATTTGATTTTTTGAAGCACAAGCTGCAGGTGCTAAATCCCCATTTGCTTGAGGGAGGGTAGTGAAACTAGTTCTGTAATAATTATTTATAGTTTTTGTTTTTAATCAGAATCGAAGACTTACACATGTCATCTTTGAATTCGGTTATCTTAGTCTCATACGAGCTGTTAATAGATGGTAACGTATTCTTGCGTCACCGTTAACTATCTCTCTGGACTGTCTATTTATAAAAAAAAATTGGACTCTCTCTTTTCTCGGTTAATGAAAATCCGTTTCTTTACCACAACTAGTTAGCTGTTGTATTTCTCATTTACCTCGCGAAATTGGTAACCCGGTGTACCATATTTAACAACCCTTCTTATTTATTGCCAGAGCTTTCCTAGGACACATTGCAACTTCTGGGCCACAAAAAAGCAAATTTAAAGTCGCGAGTGTAGGGGTTAAATACCGCACAACCGATAAATCACGCGAAGCAACTGAATTACTAAGGAGCGAGGAGGATTCGCACGTAGCATATCTCAAATGATATGATCAGTGACGTCACATAGTCATCAGTAAAATACAAGAGTTGTGCGAAGACTAAGATCACATGCGAGAAAACACAATGTAAACGCCCGAAGACATCGCGTGGTGGATCCGAAAATAGGGTGTGTGTGTGTGTGGGGGGCTTTATTAGTTTGTCTTCCACTATGTAAAATCCCTATATATATAGGACCCGTCACCCCTGTGGTGAGGAGGGGGATCTTTTGGAGAGTTGAGATAGAACTTTAGGAGAGAGAAAGTTATTTGCTTCCCAAAGTTAGGGTTTTATCTTCTTTGTATTTATTTCTATACTTAATAAAAAATATCTTTAAGTGTTCTTCACAATGATTTCATAATTTACTATATAGATTGTTCAAGGGGTGTAGTAGTATGATTTTCTACTACTATATTTTGGCGCTAGAATACAGCTCGGGAATGGGATCACACCTGTTTGTGAAAATTTTAAGTTGAGTTTCTTTTTCAAAATTTCTTTTAAGAAGGGTTTCTTATTGTTTTAGTTTTTGAAAGATTTCAATTGTTTTTTTGAAAATAAAATATATGGGGTCACCCATTAAAACCACAGTTTTCGATTAGGAAAGAAGTTCTATAGAATAAATACCCTTTTGAAAATCAAAGTTCACAGATCTGAAAAGATTTCCATAGAGATAGTAAGAGAAGTTACCCATATATTTCAATTTGAGGTTGTCTGCACATAAAAGAAAGAAGAACCAGTTGATGCGAGCAAGCATGCACACAATGCACGGAGCGAGTAGATCCACAGGAATAGTAAAGAATATCGGAGAAAAAGAAGGGAGTAAACGTCTACAGTGCAATATGATAACAAAGGAAGGTATAGATATTATGGATTTCAGTGCAGAACTCACAGGACAAATCCACAAGCGTGATTACGAAGTAAGGAAGATCTCGACGGTCGAAAAGATATCTTCCTTCCACGAATGGAAAAAACATAAGATCATGTTTGAAGCAGATGACATACCACATAGAAGCTGGGGGCGAACTGATCCATTGGTAGTAACTGTACCTGCGCGAAGAATGATGAAGGACGAAGGTGCAAAAAACTCAAAGGAATGGGAGATCGAAAAAACTTTGATAGATACCGGGATCCCAGCCTACATCTTGTTCTATCACGCGTTCAAGGAGATGGGATACAACGACACGGATTTATTACTAACTATATACAACATACATGGTTTCAATAAAGCTATAACAAAACCAAAAGGGGAGGTAATTATAAGTACGCCGCTAGGAGAAATAGAGGTGAAGGTAACACTATGTGTGGTGGATGTGGAATCACCGTATAATATGATATTGGGAAGACCATGACTACACGGCATAAAAAGAGTGGCATCAACCTTGCACCGATCTCTACCCTTCCCAATACAGAGCGGAATATTAGATATTGTAGACGACTCAGAAAGATCCAGTGCCTGAAATCAGCTAGATGTGAGGAATTATGAAGGCATAGCTAAAAAGAGAAAAGATAACTGGAGAAAGGCGAAACAATCAAGAAAAGATGAAGAATTAATGGTGTATATGATACGAGCGAAAGAAGGAAGAGGCATACGAGCGAAGTCCCAGATGAGGAAGGTGCACCAGCAAGAGAAATAAAAGAACCATCCCCGTTAAGCGAACCTAAGGCAAACTTTTTTGCAGCAGAGCCAACCAAAGAAGTAAACATATGAACTGAAGAGGAGCCCAATATGATAAGGATTGGGACAGGGATGGATGTAGAAGAAGAAGAGCAAACAATAAACGTTTTGCGAAAATACAATGATGTCTTCGCATGGGACATGGATGAAATGCCAGGTATGGATCCTGATATCGCATGTCACAAGTTAGATATTAGGGAGGACGTGCGACCATTTAAGCAAAGAATAAGGAAAATAGCAACCACATACCATCCGCAAATAGAAGCGGAGTTACAAAAAATGCTAGACGCAAGAATAATTTGACCAGCAAAATACTCGGAGTGGATAGCAAACATGGTGGTGGTGCCGAAAAAGAACAAAGGGATAAGAATCTGCATCGACTTCCGCGACTTGAACTAAGAATGTCCAAAAGACATCTATCCGTTACCAGATATACCACTGGATGTTAGAGGTCTGCATCAGGTTATAAAAGATTGTCACTTATGGACGGGTATAAAGGTTACAATCAAATTCCATTAACAAAAGAATATCAGGAATACACGACTTTCTTCGCACCGAGAGGATAATACTGCTACATTAAAATGCCCTTTGGATTGAAGAATGCAGGAGCTACGTATCAGATAATGGTGGAAAAGGTATTCGCGGAGTGGATTCATAAAACCTTAGAGGTGTATGTTGATGACATGCTTGTAAAAAGTAAAGAGATCGAAAATCATGTAACTCATTTGGAAGAAATATTTGTGCAAATGCGGCAGTGCAAAATTAAAATAAACCCTGCGAAATGTATCTCCTGAGTGGCATCAGGGAAATTCCTAGGATATATTGTATCAGAAAAAGGAATACAAGTAGATCCAGAGAAACTTCAAGCAGTTCGCGACATGCCAACACCAGCGACATTAAAAGATGTGCAAAAATTGAATGGACTTTAAGCCTCGTTGGAACGGTTTATCTCACGCTCTTCAGATAAATGCAAGCAATTATTTAGCATTCTAAAGAAAGGAGCCAAATTCGAATGGACATCCGAATGTGAAAAGGCGTTACAAAGAATAAATAATTACTTAATGAACGTGTCTATTTTGCAGAAAGCTGAACCAGGAGAGGAGCTATTATTATACTTGGCTTCGACACCACATGCACTAAGTGTTGTACTACTTCGCTTAGATGGAGGAATTGAGAAACCTATTTATTACATAAGTAAAACATGCAATGCAGCAGAAAAGAATTGTGCGAAGATTGAGAGACTCATCCTCGCACTGGTATACGCAGCTCAAAAGCTTCGCACGTATTTTCAAGCCAACAAAATCAGAGTCCTTATAAAGGTACCAATTGAATCTGTGATGAAGAATTCAAAACGGTCAGGGAGAATAGAAAGATGGAACACGCATGTGGGAGAGTTTGAAATCAAATATGAGATACTATCATCACCAAAATCACAAGTTATTGCAGACTTTATAGTAGAGTTTCCGTTAGAGGAAATTGAGAGTGTCAAAGACATGATGGAGATAGACGAAGAACAAGTGAACCCACAAAATCTATTAAGAGAACAAAATTCGAAAAGGTGGGAGATACTAGTTTATGTATCCGTAAACGGAGAAGGAAATAGAATAGGGATAGTAATTATATCACCATCTGGGGCAAGAATGGCATATTCATTCAGGTTGGAGTTCGCATCAACAAACAATGAAACAGAGTACGAACGAGTAATACATGTGTTGCGATTGGCAGTAGAAATGGAGTTGGATGACGTCAGAATAACTAGTGACTCACAACTAGTGATCAACCAGATATTGGGGATATACATCACAAATGAACCTTCATTACAGAAATACAAGCTGCTCGCGGAGGAGTTATTAGCAAAAATAAAAACATGGAGTGGAGACACATATCTTTGGAAAGAAAACGGTTTCGCAGACGCTCTGGCATTTCTCGCGTCAATCTTTGGTAGATCCAACCGCACGATACATAAAGATTACAACACTTTGCCTACCATCAATAAAAAAGGAAGGAGAAGAAGATGTAGTGATAGTAGAAGGAGGGGAAGAAGAAAATAGTGATAACATAGAAGATTGGATATCGCAACTCCATTCATACTTGGATAGGGGAGAAGTACCAAGAAACAGATTGGAAACACACAAGATAAAGAGCCGTGCGACAAACTACAAATTGAGGGACGGAGTACTCTATCGAAGATCATTCCTTGGGACTTCGCTCGGATGATTGACGCGAAAAGAAGGAATGGAAATACTGAAGGCATTACATTATGGAGACGCAGAGAATGATAGCGGAGGAAGGTCGCCGGCGTACAAAACAACGATACAAGGGTATCATTGGCCTTACATGCATGAGGACGCGAAAAAAGTATCTAGACGATGTGAAAAATACCAAAGGCATGGAAACAGAATACATGCACCAGGTGCGAACTTAAGTTCATCAACCAGTGTCTGGCCATTCGCAAGGTGGGGCTTAGATATCGTAGCACCATTCATACCAGGGTCATGCCAAACAAGATATATGATTAACGCAAAAGACTATTTCGCAAAATGGTCAGAGGCAAAGGCGGTTCAACATATACGCGATAAGGACATCTTCACCTTCATATTTGAGAGTATCATCTCAGATTTGGGATCCCCGTACAATTGGTGTCTGATAATGGAAAGCGGTGAGGGCGAGAACATAGAAATCTTTGTTAAATACCTTCAAAATCCAGATCGGAAAATCAACTCCATTATACCCACAAAGTAATGGGCAGGCTGAGGAAACTAACAAGACGCTTGCGAATACACTGAAGAAAAAGTTGGAAGGTCATAATAAAGAGTGGTGCGAGCAGATCCATAATGTCTTATGGGCATATCGAACAACACAAAGAGAAGCAACAAGAATGTCACCATTCTGTTTGACATATGGAGTATAAGCTGTATTACCAACCAAAGTAATTATACCAACGACAAAGAAAGAATCTTGCGAAAAGAACCTAAACACAAGCCTGATACTAGCAAAATTGGATGAATTGGAGGAAACTAGAGAGGCTGCTTTGCAACACATGGAGAACTATCACAAACGATTGGCAAAGGAGTACAACAAGCGTGTCAAACCGAGGGAATTCCAACCAGGTGAGCTAGTATTAAGAGAAATACCGTCTTATCAAAAGGAAGAGATGGAAAGCTGGAGAAGAAGTGGGATGGACCGTATATAATCAAGCGAATTGTGGGAAACGGAGCGTATGAGTTGATGGAAAAGTATGGAAAAGATGTTGGGCGGAGACTTGATCATCCATGGAATAAATTATACCTTAAAGAGTATTATCCGTAGAATGTTTAATGTACAAGAGAAGTTATAAATAGAAAGAAAGTATTCGTACTCTCAAATACAATGATCTGTAACAATACAAACAGAATAAAGAGGCAACGATAAGACCTCAATAGGGGGCAAATATTTTTTTTTTTAAAACCTCTAACTAGGGAGGCTAGGTATCCTATTATGGCGTGAACCCTAGTTCGCACTTAAGCAAGAGGCAATATATATAAGCCCCAACGCACGTCATAATTGGGAAACACCTAGTAATGCATGGCTTGGGCGAAAGCCATACCATTCCTGGGACCTAAGCTATGGAAGGTGGGGGCGAAATAAAATCCTATCTGGTAGAGACTCCTCAGTCGAAAGACTAAGGTACTAAGTTCTCTATTAAGGAGTGTAGAAACTCAACCAGGGAGCCGCGGTTCACGGTTGAGCTAAGGATGTCGGGGGAGTCTGGAGCGTACCTCGCCGCTCTTAGCAAGTCATGGCTATGATACACTCGGTCCTCAAGAAACCCCACTTAGAGTGTGGTCTTGTAACCATAAGCCATATCGACTAAAGGAAAAGAGACTACGAACACAACTGATTGTTTCATCACTGGATGGGAGGATCCCACCCTAACCCGGTAGGGGTACGTCTCCTTGAAGGGGAAATCAGGGGGGAAGATAAGGACGACATCCTCCACTAGGGAGCTGAATTATGTTAAAGACATTAATGTCACAAGGATTTTGCTCATGGGAGTACTTAGGCTTGTCATATTAATTCATATTCACATATCCCGCAGAGGCAATAATACGAAAGATGATAAGATAGGGTCAATGGGTCAATACGCGAAAACGTAAAGACGTCCTGCGATTCTATCGCATGGCCAAAACAATATCCTGAGGCAAAGATAAGCCCTATCAACAAGAGAGGCTAGCTAAGACCTCTACTTAGGGAGGCTCAATAAGACCTCACGATCAAACACAAAGAGACCTAAGTAAATACTCATGTCATAAAAACGTTTGTTTTCTAACAGGGGTTGTATTCGCATACATAATGTTTGCGTGTTCGCATATATAATATCATGTATTTGCATAAGTTATATCTTACATTCGCATGAATAATATGTTATATCCAGATTATCGATATCTTATATTCGCACGAGTAATATCTTATATTCGCATAACATATATCTTACAGTCGCACAAGTATCATCCTCCTTAAATGGACTTTACGTTTTTGGCAAGTATTTCGTGAGAACGTTATTATCTAACATGCAAATAATAGAGGCAAGTATGGGAATTACAGAAAGAAAGTATTCTTCGCATGATTAGAAAATAACCTTGCATAAAAATGAATCAAGAAGAAAATGTTGTTCGCATACTCAGAAAATAATCCGTAGAAACAAAATTGTCATTCTTTAAATGTGCAGCGAAAAATAAAAAGCGAGATCCAAACAAGTTCATAAGGATAGAAACAGAAGGAAGCTAAGAGTCACTCTGAGGAATTTCATCATGCAAATCAATGGCTTCAGTCTCAGCAGCAGGAGGGGAGCTTGGAATAGAGGCCTTCGCAGAAGCTTCAACATGGGGAATAGCTTGAGCTTCAGTATTCGGTGCATTAAAAATATTGCCGCCAGATCCATCCCCCTCGGGTTGATCTTCAAGAAGAGGGGTCTCCTCGTCACAACTGACATAATCATAGTCACTATCAGGCTGAGGAATAGCTTCATTGTCAGAAATGTCAAGAGGTTCCACTTCCTCCAGAGGTAGCGAATTGGTGATGCATATCCCATTAGCGAAAGCTTTAGCTTGAAGACGAGCTTCGCGTGCGACATCCTTTTGAGCATTATTGACATAAATCCTCATCAATTGTTCAAGATATATCTGTCTCCTCTCAGCCCTGTCACGAGAAGATGAGAGTGTAGAGGTAAGATCCCTAACGTTCTTGTAAGCTTTAGCTAAGTCAAACCTCAACTTGTGAACAAGGAGTTGGTTGGACTTCTCAGAAACTGCGAGAACAAAGAATGAAGTTATCTTAGAAACCACAAAATCGCATAAAAGAAGCAGTATTCGAAAGAGGCTAAAAATATAAGTTAAGGTAGTCAGCTTGGTGCGACTACCTTCCATCTGAGAAAGGTAATATTGAGACAGGGAAAGACCACTACTTCTCATAACCTCCAAGTGTTTATCAAAATCATCACCTATCAAGCCTTCAAGACGAGAGCGAATCTTATTCTCATCTGTAGTAAGAGAGGCATGTTTCTTTTTCAAGATATCATGTGAGCTTTCCAACCGAGTGTGCTGTTCGTGAAGCTTCTTCATTTTGACAGTCATTTTTACTTTGTTATTTATAATCTTACCATTCTCCAAGGACACTCTCTTCATATCTTTGTCATATTGATTCCTTAGAGCGCGAAGAGATTCCTCTTGCTCGCATGTGTTCGTCGAAGAGCGTAGTTTTTTGGGAGTTATTCGTTTTCTCCTTCAAAAGAGATTGATTCTCTCCCATGAGGGTGCGGTTTTTCTCTGATAAAGTTTGGTTACTTAAGTCAGTGTCATATAAAAGCCCAGAAATATGGGATATTTGGGAATTCACGGAGTCGAACTGAGTACTAAGGCCCTGATTTTCATTCTTCAAATTATCAACTTGGTCAACTAAATATGAGCGATCACTAAGCAATTGATTCAACTGATGCCGCAACTCTTTATTCTCCGCACAAGCATCCTCAGCTGAATATTGGAAATTGTACCTTTCCATGACACGCTTTTGGTTTAAATCTAAATATTCGCACAAGCAGAGGCAAAAAGGGAAAAGAACATGCGAATAAATACATGCAGTAAAACTTAAGGGAGAAGCGAGATAAGGTAAAATCTCAAGACTAATAAGAGAAGGAAGAGAATACCTCTAAGCTCTTGGTTCTTGGTGCGAAGTTTCTCAGCCAAGAGTTCACCAGCATGCACATTAGCTTTCAATTTGAAATTCTGCTGAGTAAGCTCTCGAATGAGGGAGCTAGACTCTGAAAATCCTTCACTGGATAAAGCGGCGCGAGATTCCATACGGTCAAAGGTCTGCGCTAATCGAGGGATCCATCCGGTCTCACTCCTAGTAGACTTATCTTGAGCAGGGCCGCTCAAAAGCTTAACAAGAGACTCGCACAAACGCTGTTGTGACTGGTCATTAGAAGATGAGCGTGCGAGTTGTACAATATCGAGGAGAGGATTTACTCCCAAGTTCGCTGCATCAGAGGCACATACCTCATGAGCTGTAAATTTCTCTTGAGAGGGAATAGCTGTGCGAAGAGGAGAAGTGGTAAATACAGTGCTCATGGAGGAAATAGCAGCTGCAGCATCCAGAAGAGAAGAGACAGAGTAATCCACAAATATGGGGATAACGAAAGAGGTGGAAACTGGGATATCTAACATAGATGCAACAACTTCTTCAGTAGAAGAGGTGATGGCCTGAGTCATTGAAGTTAGGTCTAGACGAGCCGGAGTCACTGTTGGAAGAGAAGAAACATGTGAAGAAGCTAAAAGCATAAGGTCCTTACAGGTATTTTCAGCAAATGAAGGGAATATTGAACATGCGATAGTGTTCGCTGAATAATAAATAATAGATGAGGAAGGGGTGCTAACACTCGCTTGATCGGTAGCAGAGGCATTTGCCTTAGTAGGAGGAGCGGTCACACCGGAAGTCCCCTGCTGTGTAGACTTCTTCCTAAAACTCGAAAGAGCCATGCGAGTATCAATGGTAGGAGGCTGTTTGCTCCTCCAAGGCTTTTTCTCCTTCTCCTTCGCATCAGCCTGCGAATGACAACGCATATAACACTACGGGAAAAATCATCATTTACAACACTGTATTAGGGTTGTAGTACCCCTACTACAACGCTTTTTTGTGTATTGTGTAGGTGGGGTATTGTAGAAATTCCAAGCATTTCTACAATACTTGACTAAGTGTTGTAAAGGGTGATGTGATTTATGGTTCGATAATATTTTGCCAAAGTTGTGATTCTCTTTCGATTTTTTAGAAAGCCTAACACAAATCTTGCTTGTGTTGCAGGAATATCTTGGACAACACAAGTAATGTATCGTGGAAATATGTAACACAACTCTTGCTTGTGTTGCAGGAATATCTTGGACAACACAAGTAATGTATCGTGGAAATATGTAACACAAAACTTGTATAAGTTGAAGGACTATCTTAGACAACGTAGGATGTGTATTGTAGAAATATGTAACAACTCTTATTACTATTATGAATAAGATTTGCACGACACTTGTTAGAGTTGTAGAACTATGTTGGACAACACCTAGTTATGTCGTAAAGACATTCTTCATAACCTTTGGTTTGTATAGTTGAAAATATGAAACACAACTCTTATTAGAAGTTGTGTGCATATATCTATTTTGAAAAAAAAATTCATAGCTGAAACCGAATTGCCGAAATTATTTCACATTCATAATTTCATATTAACCTGCCAGTGTAACACATTTACATTCATTCAAGACATGCCACTCCAATTACCATCTAACTCATTATAAACATTCTTTATCGATGTGTAAGCATTCAAGTGTATGTCATAGCATTCTGCACCCCATGAGAAATCCTTAGTCATACCATCCTTTATCTTCTCATTCCATTGGGATGAATTATTTGCCTACAAATACAAAAGAGGAATACGGATAAGCATCGGGTTAAATCATTGGTATCTCGGGAACTACTGTGAGATGTCACCAATGGATACTCTATGCTATTCTGACGTATCGTGGTCTTTCCAAAAAAAGAGGTAATTTCAAAAATTGCGCATTAGATAATGGTCACTTACAATTTGGTCAAGGGCTTCGCTAAGGGACTATTTCCGAATGAGGTTATGATGTACTCGGACATGTCAGTTTTCCAGCTCACAGAGATATTTCTTCAGCTGGAAATTGCTTCTCTTCCCCTTTGTATGTGATGATAATCTTCACCTAGTCCAGCTACAACCTTGAAAGCCCATAGCTTCATATCAGCTTAAACTGATGAATCTTAAACCCTTCTCCCAATCAAACGTTTCGTATCTACAAATGTCAGAAACAAGAAAATTCAATACAAACACTCATAATAATATATACATATATTACATACAAGAGTAATTCAAGTACAAGCACTAAGGAAAACAAGAGAAGGCCAAATAATTCAAAATCAACAAATAGAAACCGGGTGTGAACCGGATTCGTGACCACGAGTCCCTTGCACGGTCATAGTTTTCAGTGCTAAATAAATCACAAACACCGAACATAAAGACTATTTGTTACTAATGTATCGTGTATTTCATGGGTTGGGGTATGGATGTGCAGCAAGTTCAACTTTACAATTCATCAAATCAAATATACATGTAAGAAAGAGAAAACATGATAATTCACCGGAGAAATAACACGGTTCTTAATTCCAAGAAGTATAATGCGTACCCTTATCTATAAGGCCGAGTCCTATCTTCGAATGATAAATGGCTCTCATAGATTTAATAAATTTTCCATCAATCGCTTCTTCCACCAACCTCTTCGATGTCCGGTCAAACACCAAAGCAAGGAACCACTAAAGTTAAAAAAATATCATAGTTAAAAGTGAATACAAAGGTAAGCAAAGCGAGGAAGAAGTGAAACAGCATACGGCGTGCATACCAGGATACTTGAAGCACTTGATCCTGAGTTCAAACCAACATCATATGATGAAACATGGGCCCACTCATTCGTTTTATAAAGCCAGCTAGGATAACAATGAAAGTATTTAGACTCACCGCACTTTGAGATGACAAAAACAAAAATTAGAAACAACATTTACGGAGTTGGATATTATTTATTAACTCACCCATACGAAGCTTGTTTTTCAGTGAGGAACCCTCCGGTCATAATCTGGTTTCCAGTCCCTCGATCAAAAACATAATGTCAAATGAATCATATCATTTAGTTTATCGATTTGCCAAGAGTGTCACCATATACGGGGTAACTACTTGATCAATGGTTCCCGCAAAGCATGTTAGATCAACAATTAGTAACTGCCCATGTCAACACTTAATAACATCCAGGAAAGACACATTTACCACAAGCATGAAGTTCCTAAAGCTAGATTCTTCTATACTAAATAAATAAATTACACCATTTTCTGTTTAACAATATTGGACAATACTAAGTACAAGTTTAAAATCCAACTCTTGCTAGATATTTGGTAAGTGCATTTAAAAGCTCGAAATATGAGATATTTGACATGTTTTACAGAGCTTGCCCCGAAAATACTTTATCCGTAATTGTTCTGAGCAAAACTAACTGTGTACTAGTAAGGCGACAATAAAAGAAAAAAAAACAGTTTTTCATACCAAAATAACAACAGTGATCTTAAGAATGGAAGTCTTGAACTGAGCATGTACGAGTTTAATACCACTTTCTAGTATATGCAACTAGAATACGTCAACTGCTAACTGAATCTTCCTTTAAAATACCAACATAGAGAAAAAGCATCCATCTAATCTACTATCTTTATTGCTAAAATATGCTTGCTAAATACCAATGTTATCATCATTGAACACCCTAAAATGTTAAGAATCTGCTGAAGATGATAGATAAACAGATTATAAGTAGAAGTTAATTAGCTTTTCTACAAAGTAAGATCATTACTTCTCTTATTGAGTAGCAAGAAGGTCTGCCAACTCATCTATACTGACTGAACCATCCTCATTTTTGTCAGCATCTTTGAAGAGATCCTCATTCTAATAATCAATGCAAACCAATATCTAAGAGGTGGTAGAGTTTCACTAAAATTGTAAGCCGTACAAGATTAAAAATAAACCATATACAATCAAAATTGACCTTGTGGAACAGATGCAATCAAGGGGAAGAGAGACAAGATTCCTACCTCTCTCAGCAGCTGTTTTATTCCCAAACGCATTGATCAAGTCTACAAACTCGGAAAATGAAAGAGTACCGTCTTGATTATAGTCCTACGGTCAAATGATGATAGTAAATACCAGATACATACAGATCAGATATTGGATTCAAAAGCGTCAAACGATTTAAAAGAAAAATCCTATTCTTAATGATTTACAAGGAGGACAAAACAAATAAAAAATAAAGAGGGAGATTCTGGAAAGTCAAATTACTGGAGTTTCAGTCATGCAAGTTGAATGTATTAAAAAAAGGAATCAAATATAAATTTCACTCTAGCAAAAAGATAACAGATCATGGCAAGAAATTCAAAGTCTAATGAAAAAATTTGAGAACATATATTCTTGACTTCTTCTCCAACAACATAATTAAATACAGCAAGATGCAAGACCTGGTTTTGCAAACAGCTCAATTCAAAATTGCAGAATAGCAAACCAGTGAAAATCTACTTTCAGGATTCAACTGCAGGCTTTAACTCTGAAAAATCGTATAGAATAAATTTGGCGACTAACTTTCCCTGAAAAATCGTATTAAAAACAAATGGTTAATGAATCATTGGGTTAGTGCTCGCCACAGATTTATTAGCACGGCGTTTGTCAAGTTAAATAACTTCATCTCTGCATCACACCTTGTAATTACATTATTTTCTTATACTATTCTATCATTAGTGAAGCTTTGCATGTGGTATAAAGAGGACTAACAAACATAATTCCTAGACTCCGGAATCTCCATAAATCAATGAGGAAAGAAAATGAGCGAGGAGAAGAACTTACCACTATAGATAAGATGCGTTTTTGCGAAACTTTTTCGAGTATCAATGGGTCCGCCAAAAGATTAAACCACCTCGTCGAGCATGGCAGTCAGAAAAGTCTGAATTAATGAAACACAACATACTAAAATTTCATCGCATCCGAACGGCTGAATTTAAAGATATCATTAAAACTAAAAACATAGATTCTACAAAGTTGAACTATAATCAAATCAATTTATTACCAAGAGATTGTTAAACTCAAATTAAGTATCAAAGACAAACATCACTCAAAATGAAAAGATTTTAGTTCTTCCATTACCTGCAATTTATCTTCTCAGCCATCACTATACTTGGTTTTTCTGTCAAGACAACACTACTTGCAATCTCTCATCTCTGTAGTTGTAACCGCACCCTCCACCATCACCTTGTTATTCCATATTGCTGCTTCACCATCTCACCATCAAGACCATCAACATCATCACCATTAGTAATAATTTTAACCTGCAATCTCTCACTCTTGTCAGCAACAGAGTCTCAACACCATTGCATCACACAATCATTCAATCATTCATAAAAATCTCCATACAAAACTGCATCTCTTCCAGCTTCTTTAACTCCAACAACATCAACTCTTACATGCTTCCCCTGCAACTCAAGTTCCACCAGCATCTTAATTCAAACTCTCGGCCATTATCTACATGAATCTCCAACTCAACAACATCACTTGTAAATACAACACATCAACCAAAACCCATTTCATCTGAAGCATTCTCTCAGCTCCATTAGCATCAATGTACCATACTATCCCCAGCCAAGACCATTGCGTTTAACCATGTAACTTACTGCAGCAACAATCAGTCACTAACCCAATTTTTCTTCATCTGCATTCCAAAAATTCAATGCAAACCCTAACCATCAAAGACATCTCAATTTGTTCATTCCCTGCTCTTTGAGGTAAATTCATCTAAACCCCCATCCCTTCTATCCTTTACAAACCCTAAATTACCATAAATTATCCCGTGATTTCCTCTCGAGCTTGAACATAAACACAAATCCATCTCTGTATTTCTTGAAACCCTAACTTCTCTGCTTCAATTTCTTCGTCCATCAAACCCATCTAACAAACCTTCAGAGCAACCACCATTTCTTCCTCATCTTCATCCAGTTCCCTAAATTCATCGATCTCATTGAAATCCTACAGAATTCGTTATTCTCTCTTCCCTGAATTTGAGAAGAAAATGATTGATCGCATATTACGAATTAAAGTTGGGTTTCGTTTGATTTAGGGTTTGTAGAAGGTATATCTGAGGTATTCGATTGATGAGTTTCTGTGATTGAGGTTGTGATGATTTTTACCGGAAATTGCAGATGAAGAAGAGGGATTGAGAGAAGAGCAGCGGTGGTGATGAAGCGCCGGTCATATGTGGAGAAGAAGACAGGTGTTCTTCGGGGGAGAGGAAGAGGAGACGAAGAAAAGACAGAAAGAAAGAGATAGAGCTCAAGTGGTTGAGGGAGGGTTTGGTGGGTGAATGAAAATGATGGGAGGACCAGATTTCGTTTGATCCACTCATATAGATTGAGAAAAGAATCGACGGTTGATATTGTATTTGTGATGCTCATACGGATTGAAAAGCATTTGTGTTTCTCTTTGTGCTAATACGAACTCATTATTCGATTTATTATCAACCTTCGACATGAAAAAATAATCCAAAAAAAATATTAATAAATTTAAGACATTATTATCGACATTTTGATATAAAAAAATCCAAAAAATGAATAAGAATGAATCGGGAAAATGAAAAATGAATTTGATAATTGGTGTGTTTCTTTTGTGCTTTCTCTTTGTGCTTCCGGTTTGGATTTCGACTAGCCGCATAGGTCATGAAGTAATTTTGAAAAGTCATACAGATCATGAAGTAGCTTTAGTTCACATTGGTAAACTCAGGTTAGCATGATACATCATAGAAATCGATAAATATGAAGCTCAATGTCGATTCGAACTTCAAATGTGGTATAACGGCATACAAACTATGAAATGGGAAGCTCCAGCAGGGTTCAAACTTCAAACTTAACATGATACATCATCTAAATCAATAAATATGAAGCTCAGTGTCGATTCGAACTTCAAATATGGTATTACGACATAAAAACTATGAACCAAGAAGCTTTGGGAGGGTTCTGACTTCAAACGTAGCATGATATATCATTGAAATCGATAAATATGAAGCTCATAGTCAATTGGAACTTCAAATATGGTATAACGGCATAGAAACTATAAACCAAGAAGCTCTGGGAGGGCTATGACTTCAAACGTATCATGATATATCATTGAAATCGATAAATATGAAGCTCACAGTCGATTCGAACTTCAAATATGGTATAACGGCATAGAAAATATGAACCAAGAAGCTATGGGAGGGTTCTGACTTAAAACCTAGCATGATACATCATAGAAATCGATAAACATGAAGCTCAAGGTCGATTCGAACTTCAAACTTGGTATAATGGCATATAATCTATGGACCACGAAGCTCTGAGAGGGTTCTTAATTCAAACTTAGCATGATACATCATCGAAATTGACTACACTAAGTCAGAAACTTAACATGACGAATCCATCCATTTACAGGTAAGATTCCTTCGAAATATTCTACGAAAACTTAAACAAACCTTATTTCTGCATATTATATGCAAATCAGGCTCAGATATCGAAACCTGGCCGCGAGTTGACTATTATAAGTCAGAAACTTGGTAAGAACGAATAAACCATCCATTTACAGGTAAGATTCCTTCGAAATATTCTACGAAACCTTAAACAAACCTTATTTTTGAATATTGTATGCATACCGGGCTCCAAGATCGAAACCTGGCCACGAGTTGACTACTCTAAGTCAAAAACTTGTTAAAAATGACTAATCCATCCATTTACGGTAAGATTCCTTGGGGTATATTCTACGAAACCTTAAACAAACCTTATTTCTGCATATTCTATGTTTATAATGCTCCGAGATCGAAACCTGGCCGTAGTCTAAGTCAGAAACTTGGTAAGAACGAAGAATTCATCCATTTACAGGTAAGATTCCTTCGAGAGATTCTACGAAACCTTAAGAAAACCCTATTTCTGCATATTGTATGCGTACCAGGATCCGAGATCGAAACCTGGCCGCGAGTTGACTACTCTAAGTCAGAAATTCGGTAAGAACGACGAATCCATCTATTTATAGGTAAGATTTCTTCTAGATATTCTACGAAACCTTAAAAAAACCCTATTTCTGCATATTGTGAGCGTACCAGGATCCAAGATCGAAACCTGGCCGTGATTTGACTAGTCTAAGTCAGAAACTTGGTAAGAACGACGAATTCATCCATTTACGGGTAAGATTCCTTCGAGATATTCTACGAAACCTTAAGAAAACCCTATTTCGCATATTGTATGCGTACCAGGGATCCGAGATCGAAACACGGCCGCGAGTTGACTACTCTAATTCGTAAATTCGGTAAGAACGACGAATCCATCTATTTACAGGTAATATTTCTTCTAGATATTCTACGAAACCTTAAACAAACCCTATTTCTGCATAAATGTATGCATACCACGCTCTTAAATCGAAACTTGGCCGCGAGTTGACTACTCTAGGTCAAAAACTTGGTAAGAACGAAGAAACCATCCATTTACAGGTAAGATTGCTTCGAAATATTCTACGAAACCTTAAACAAACGTTATTTCTGTATATTGTTTGCATACCGGGCTCCAAGATCGAAACTTGGCCACGAGTTGACTACTCTAAGTCAAAAACTTGGTAAAAATGACGAATCCATCCATTTACAAGTAAGATTCCTTCGGTATATTCTACCAAACCTTAAACAAACCTTATTTCTGCATATTATATGCAAATCAGGCTCAGATATCGAAACCTGGCCGCGAGTTGACTATTATAAGTCAGAAACTTGGTAAGAACGAATAAACCATCCATTTACAGGTAAGATTCCTTCGAAATATTCTACGAAACCTTAAACAAACCTTATTTTTGAATATTGTATGCATACCGGGCTCCAAGATCGAAACCGGCCACGAGTTGACTACTCTAAGTCAAAAACTTGTTAAAAATGACTAATCCATCCATTTACAGGTAAGATTCCTTCGGTATATTCTACGAAACCTTAAACAAACCTTATTTCTGCATATTCTATGTTTATAATGCTCCGAGATCGAAACCTGGCCGTAGTCTAAGTCAGAAACTTGGTAAGAACGAAGAATTCATCCATTTACAGTGTAAGATTCCTTCGAGAGATTCTACGAAACCTTAAGAAAACCCTATTTTCGCATATTGTATGCGTACTCAGGATCCGAGATCGAAACACGGCCGCGAGTTGACTACTCTAAGTCGAAATTTCGGTAAGAACGACGAATCCATCTATTTATAGGTAAGATTTCTTCTAGATATTCTACGAAACCTTAAAAAAACCCTATTTTCGCATATTGTGAGCGTACCAGGATCCAAGATCGAAACCTGGCCGTGATTTGACTAGTCTAAGTCAGAAACTTGGTAAGAACGACGAATTCATCCATTTACAGGTAAGATTCCTTCGAGATATTCTACGAAACCTTAAGAAAACCCTATTTCTGCATATTGTATGCGTACCAGGATCCGAGATCGAAACCTGGCCGCGAGTTGACTACTCTAATTCAGAAATTCGGTAAGAACGACGAATCCATCTATTTACAGGTAATATTTCTTCTAGATATTCTACGAAACCTTAAACAAACCCTATTTCTGCATAAATGTATGCATACCACGCTCTTAAATCGAAACTTGGCCGCGAGTTGACTACTCTAGGTCAAAAATTTGGTAAGAACGAAGAAACCATCCATTTACAGGTAAGATTGCTTCGAAATATTCTACGAAACCTTAAACAAACGTTATTTCTGTATATTGTTTGCATACCGGGCTCCAAGATCGAAACTTGGCCACGAGTTGACTACTCTAAGTCAAAAACTTGGTAAAAATGACGAATCCATCCATTTACAAGTAAGATTCCTTCGGTATATTCTACCAAACCTTAAACAAACCTTATTTCTTCATATTCTATGTATACAATGCTCCGAGATCGAAACCTGGATGCGAGTTGACTACTCTAAGTCAGAAACTTGGTAAGAACGGCGAATCCATCCATTTACAGGTAAGATTCCTTCGAGATATTCTACGAAACCTTAAACAAACCCTATTTATGCATATTGTATGCATACCATGCTCTGAGATCGAAACCTGGCCGCGACTGGACTATTATAAGTTAGAAAGTTGGTAAGAACAATGAATTCATCAATTTACAGGTAAGATTCCTTCGAGATATTCTACGAAACCTTAAACAAACCCTATTTATGCATATTGTATGCATACCATGCTCTGAGATCGAAACCTGGCCGCGACTGGACTATTATAAGTTAGAAAGTTGGTAAGAACGATGAATCCATCCATTTACAGGTAAGATTCCTCCAAAATATTCTACTAAACCTTAAACAAACCCTATTTCTGCATATCGTACGCATACTGAGGCTTCGAGATCGAATCCTTGTCGTGAGTGGAGTAGTCTAATTCAGAAACTTGGTAAGAACGACGAATCCATTCATTTACATGTAAGATTCCTTCAGAATATTCTACGAAACCTTAAACAGACCATATTTCTGCATATTATATGCAAACCAGGCTCCGAGATCGAAACATGGCCGTGAGTAGACTAATCTAAGTCATAAACATGGTAAGAACGATGAATCCATCCATTTACAGGTAAGATTCCTCCGAAATATTCTACGAAACCTCAAACAAACCCTATTTCTACATATTGTACGCATACCAGGCTCCGAGAACGAAACCTGGCCGTGAGTGGACTACTATAAGTCAGAAACTTGGTAAGAACGACGAATCCATCCATTTAAAGGTAAGATTCCTCTAAAATATTCCATTAAACCTTAAACAAACCTTATTTCTGCATATAGTACGCATACCAGGATCCGAGATCGAAACCTTGCCGCGAGTGGACTAGTCTAAGTCAGAAACTTGGTAATAACGATGAATGCATCCATTTACAGGTAAGATTCCTTCTTCCTTAGGAATATTCTACGAAACCTTAAACAAACCCTATTTCTGCACAACGTACGCATACCAGGCTCTGAGATCGAAACCTGGCTGTGAGTGGACTAGTCTAAGTCAGTATAGTGTATTGTTTTTACAATATTGAATTTTTTTACTGTCATTGTCACTCTTGTTGTATTTCCTTTACTAACACTAGTATTTTTCTTGTAAAATAGACAGTTAACAGCTTCATTTGGGTTCTACGGTGTTTTAGAAGAAATTCTATTGTTGGACTACAATCATATGTTTCAAATTCCAATATTCAAATGTGATTGGGCTCACACCAGTTTTGGTGTGAAGGTAGAATATGGTTTTACATTAGTCAATTTAAAACATCATAAGAACAATTACTGTAACGATCATTCATTTTAGCAAAACAAGCGCGACAAGTTTTCTATTCTCGAGAGTCAAATACATCTAACCGGTATGTGATGCATTACGAGAGAAGCTTACATACTGTTACTGACTCGGTCACTTGAGCATTACTTTTTGAGCATTATATTTTGTTTTACAACACTTATGAAGGGTTGTCATAAAGTTAGTGTATAGTTAGTGTATTAAAGAACCACAAACTTGACAGAACATGTGATAGTGTAGGATGGTTAGTGGTGTAGACTTCCATGCTTGAGGCTCAGGATCGAATCCCCCAACCTCATTTT
The DNA here is from genome assembly GCA_023531295.1 of Papaver armeniacum. NCBI lineage: Eukaryota > Viridiplantae > Streptophyta > Magnoliopsida > Ranunculales > Papaveraceae > Papaver > Papaver armeniacum. The sequence goes on from JAJJWW010007176.1 coordinate 198,769, forward strand.
TTCCAACATTATATATTTTTACTTCAACAACACTTATAAGTGTTGTTGTAGCTTTCTATTTAAAAAAAAGAAAAAAAAAAAAATCAAAACTTGTAAATTGAAAGGGTGGTTGATGAGTTAGACTTCCTTGCAGTAGGTTCATGTTCGAATCTCCCCTCTAACATATTTTTCATTGTCATATTTTTGTGTTCTTCAACAACACTTGTGAGAATTGTGATAGGCTAAGTCACTACATATATGGAACATTAAATATTTTTACTTCAATCATATTTTTGTGTTCTTCAACAACACTTGTTAGATGTGATAGGATAAGTCACTACATAAATGGAACATTATATATTTTTACTTCAACAACACTTATAAGTGTTGTTGTAGCTTTTTATTTAAAAAAAATAAAAAAAACCAAAACTTGTGAACTGAAAGGGTGGTTGATGAGCTTGACTTCCATGCAGTAGGTTCATGTTCGAATCTCCCCTTTAACATATTTTTCATTATCATATTTTTGTGTTCTTCAACAACACTTGTGAGAATTGTGATAGGCTAAGTCACTACATATATGGAACATTATATATTTTTACTTCAACAACACTTATAAGTGTTGTTGTAGGTTTCTATTTAAAAAAAAAAAAAATCAAAACTTGTGAACTGAAAGGGTGGTTGATGAGCTAGACTTCCATGTAGTAGGTTCATGTTCGAATCTCCCCTCTAACATATTTTTCATTATCATATTTTTGTGTTCTTCAACAACACTTGTGAGTATTGTGATCGGCTAAGTCACTACATATATGGAACAACGTTGTTATAGCTAAATGTCGTCACAACTGTTTTTCTTAAGGATTTGTCGTTTGTTTTCTTAGCGCAACCCCTTGTTTCCTAAGGGTTGGCAGTGATGATATACGACAATTCTTCCTTTGAAACCAGTTGTAAAACATAGGACTTTCTACAATACTTAGCGAAGTGTTGTAAATCTCCAGTTGTAGATGTATATTTTTCCTGTAGTGTAAGAAACATAGGCGACAATATTGTTTTAAAGAGCAAGGTGTTTCTTAATACCTTGTCATGCGAAGGCTTCCTCTTAAGGGACTTGTCATTTTTAGGGTTTGGAACAGTGAAACGAGTTTCAAATGAGGAAATTTTGTTGCAACAAAAAACATTATGGGAATTATCGATAACAACAACAGAGCTATAAAATGGCGATACAGAAAGAACAATAGCAGAGGAATAACAATGGTGGTGATTAACTACAGGCAACCGAAAACAAGCTACACACAATAAAAAGTACGATAGAAGAGATAAAACAAACCTTTGAGGAGAATCCATGGGATGACAACACTAGCAGGAAGTGGGAAGATGAAGATTCTGAGAAAACGAGAATTCAAGCAGGTTTGTGAAGAAGAAAAACTAAGGAAGAGAAAATCTCTCTCTCCCAAAAGGATTAAATAAGGAAGAATATGACCGGTTACACCAGGTGGAAAATAAGACGTGCCGGTAATAAGTGAAAAAGTGGGAACGTGTGAACAGTTACGCCAAAAACCGGAAACTTGTCGGTTAAAAAGAATATGAAAAGTTGATAGGGTGTGACAAATGACATATGAGGGTGCGAAAACGACCAAGGAAAGGTTTCTCTCATCACTCTTTCTTCGATAAAGATCGCTGAGAGAAGAGGCAAAATGTAGGGGTTAAATACCGCACAACCGATAAATCACGCGAAGCAACTGAATTATTAAGGAGCGAGGAGGATTCGCACGTAGCATATCTCAAATGACGGGATCAGTGACGTCACAAAGTCATCAGTAAAGTGCAAGAGTTGTGCGAAGACTAAGAGCACATGCGAGAAAACACAATGTAAACGCCCGAAGACATCGCGCGGTAGATCCGAAAATAGGGGGGCTTTATTAGCTGTCCTCCACTATGTAAAATCCCTATATATAGGACCGTAACCCCTGTGGTGAGGAGGGGGATCTTTTGGAGAGTTGAGATAGAATTTTAGGAGAGAGAAAGTTATTTGCTTCCCAAAGTTAGGGTTTTATCTTCTTTGTATTGATTTCTATACTTAATAAAAATCTCTTTAAATGTACTTCATAATGATTTCATAATTTACTATATAGATTGTTCAAGGGGTGTAGTAGTATGATTTTCTACTACTACAGCGAGAGTCGCATATTAAATTTAGGGTTACAATATATCTAGGTTACATCAGATTTTTGGTCACTAGCCAGACTTTGTGCCATAATGACAACTTCTAAAATCTGGGTCAGATTACTACCGGTAAGAGACAAATTTTGGGTCCTGAAAATATTTGGGATATTAGGATGATTTTGTTTTTAGCTCTGAGAGCAAATTAATTGAGTTAATTTCGCAAATTTGGTCTCTGAGATTTGTCCAGTTTATATTTCATTATGGACATCGTAGTTAACCATCTCATTATGGACAATTAGTGAATCTAGTTGTGCCGGAACCAGAGGCACATGTTATTTCCTAGGAGCCTTAAATTAGCTATCAACCGAGTCTAATGATTTATTTTTAGAGACAATAATTTATTCTTATTTTTAGAGACCCATTATTTTTATTCATGTTTTTAGAGCATACGGTCCTAGAAATGTTTAAAGGTGTCTAGACCTACCGAAACAATAATCTACCGGAGCATTTTGACTATCAGATTGTGTTTCCTATGGCCTGGTATTGAGTCAGCTACTAATCAATAACCAAAGCCCTTTTTCCAGTAGCAAGTACCAGGTATGGCAGAGATAATATCTCGTGAAGATTTTATCTCCAAAATATGGCTTAGTTTCTACTCCGGCTTGCCAACCTGAGCAACCTGTTCGAAGACAGTATTCAATCCTTGACACTTCTGTGCCGTGGGTGGAGCAGGGAGTGTGCACACTATTCTAGTAGGGTTTACGCATTCACGACCGTTAGAATAACATACCCACTATATCCCTTGCCCAGGGCTTGCAGGGCTACAAGGAGGAGTCCCCCCTTTCACGATCTTGCCGCTTGCATAGCTACAGGAGGGAGTCCCTCCCTTCACAATATGCTAGGATGATTTCACATGTTCACCATTTCAAGGGACAATAATCGATACCTTTTCAACAAGTAGGCACAGGGACCAAACGAGTCTTTCCCTAAGATGACTCGGGGAAGATGCTGAAGAGGTAGTCGGGCTTGTTGTCTCCGCGTGGAACGGGGGCCCACCCAGCACCGAAGACCAAACACCACTCATACGCCAACACGTATTGTCCAACAAGGAACAACCGTCTCCAGTAGAACAAGCCAGCCAAGCTTTTAAGACCAGGCGAGCACGAGCACCAGGGACAAGTTGTTTCAAGCGGGCACGCTGTGCGCGAAAGATCTATCTTACCAACGATAGGTAAGATTAAGCAGCCAACGGGGGCACCATCGATACCTTCTCGATAAATTGGCAACACAAGAACCAAATTGGGGCACGACACGGGGTTGAAGAGGTAATCAGGCTTATCGTTCATCACTCGGGACGGGGAGGTTACAAGCACTCGAGAACCAAACACCACTCATACGCCAACACGTATTGTCCATCGAGCAACAATCTTCTCATGAAGAACTAGCAACTCATATCAGTGGTGACGAGAGAAACACGAGCTCCCGTGACAAATCGTTCCCAATGTACACGCTGTGTGCGAACATGGAGATCTTTGCCATTAGGACAAGACAAAACCGATCAAAGGTGCAACTAAATACATGGAGATCTTTTTTTGGTTAGAGATTAAGCTTAATTAGATTCTGCTTTTCTTTTAGTAATTACTTTATAATAGTGGCATGTCTTTGCCAAACTTTGTCCTAAGAAAATCATCCAAACTAATCAAAGGAAGCTTGAAACAACACTTTTGAACACTTGGACATGGTCAAGTCTGTCTGAGTTCCTTAATCAGTCAGTCTTCTTTCTAATATAAAACCTGTTTACATATATCCATTTTTATTTTTAATATTTATTTATTGATATTTCATTAGAGATAATAAACAAATAAAATATCAGAGATAATAAACAAATAAAAGTGGAGCACTGAACTAAATGATTGAAGGCTTTGAAGCTAATAAAGGATACAGTCACACACTTATTTCCATAGAAAGTAGATAGAAGAAGATTTGGTCTAGCTTTCGTGTAGCAAACAAACTCAAGTACTTAACTTATGCATTAAGATTTAAAGAGGGATGGGTAGTGAAAGTAAAGCTTCCTTTACATCATCATTTACCATCACAGAGAAAATTATGCATGGCATGGGTGAACTTTGTACCATATTGGTTTCGAAAACGAAAGCATCTCACGTATCAGTGAAAGCCTAGTAGCATTCGTATTTTACCATTCTATTAAAGAAACATCAATTCTTAATGATGCTTCCTTATAACCAATTTGTTAACTAGCTAGATGTGCGCTTATATAATTTGCCGTAATTTAATCTTTGAACAGACATTTTATCTGTA
>JAJJWW010007177.1:0-229611 GCA_023531295.1 Papaver armeniacum
TAGTATGAGGCAACTATGATGTTGTGATGAATGAGGTTGGGTCGGGTGTTGTGACATGGCTTATGTTGGTAGAATACGGTGGTGATGGGTTGAAGGTTGTATTGGAGCAATCAAACGAGGAAGATGTTGAAATTCGAGAGATGAATGCGAAATGGAGGCATGAGATGGAGATGCGAGGGAGGGCATTATGGTTTGTAGGTGTAGGTATTTGGAGATAAATGGGTATGATTTGATGTTGGTTGTGTTGTGCTTTTATGAAGGCTGGTGGGCTGGTAATCTGAAGATGGTCCCAGTGATCTTGAGGTTGCTAATGGAGATGCGGGTGGTCTGTTGTGAAATGAGAGCAATAAGATAATGCAGTTTAAGCTACAAAGTTGAGCACAAGAAAGCGGCCTTTGCAATTGTGGTCTTTGTGGAGGCTGCGGTGTAGAGGCACACATTGATGGTGGTGGTGGAAGAAATGGGTTCTCATCTGTTTGGGTGTTGAATCAAAATGGAAATGATGCTTATGCCCTGTGGCCGAGCAGGTTATGGAGTTGTTGGAGTTGTTTGTGTTGATTGTTTGAGCTCAAGTCGAAGTGAAATCCTGAAATCAGAGGGAAGAAATGGCATTGCGGGCTGGCAATGAATTGTTGTGGAAACTTATGGAAGAGTATGGGATTCAAGACTATCCGAAACTACGGGAAGTATGAGTGTGAGAAGGAAGTATTTGCAATGGCCACGAGCTTTTGGCTCTTAAGTTGCGGTAGGTCGGGTGGATGCCAGATCCGAAGAGAATCCGGGAGATAAAGGAGCTGCTTTGGGTCACAAATGAAGGCTCAAATGGGCAAATATGGGAAGTGAAGGTGATGCTATCGATGTTGCAGGTGGATTGCAAGGTTTTGCTTGGTTTGTAATGCAAGAGGTTGAGGAGAGATATTCGGTTCCGGGTATTATGAAGCGATGAATGGAGAAGGTGGTGCGAGCTACATTTGGAGTTAGGACTGTATTGAACCCTGGTGGTTATGGCTGAAGTCTGCAAAAGTGAAGAAGGCACAGCCATGATGGCGAGGCGTGAAGCACTATCTGGTGCAACACACGGCTACGCGCGAGCAATGGCTTATGCCATGGCAACTTAGCCGAGTCAGCCCAGTTAGCTGGACTCAGATGCTGACTCGGTTCTGACTCATGACCTCCCTTTGACCCTGTTGACTAACAGTTGACTGACGGTTGACCACTTTGACCGTTAGTCCTAACGGTGGACTGACGGAAATTCACCAACCGCAGGAGCCTTGTCAGTTGCAGGAGACCTTTCGGAAGGAATCACCACAATAGCCATATTGTCCGGAACTTGTTCGGGACGGATTTCAAGGGGAGCCGTCTCAACTACAGCAGGCACTGTCTCTCTTACATCCCTTCCGGCATCTATTTCGCTCTGGGTGCTGATTTCCATCACGACCCCGTCGACAAGATCACTAAGGAAAGCGCCTTGTTCAACCGAGCTTGCATCATCTCTGTCATGGTCGGAAAAAGGAGTGGTTTCTCCAGACTTCTCACATGAAGGTCACATCGCGATTTCTCAAAGATGAAGGTCGGCACCGCGGACTTCTCAAAGCATGAAGGTCGAAAGACCGCCGAGACTTCTCAAAGCATGAAGGTCAAGACGCCCGGACTTCTCAAAGCATGAAGGTCGGTCCCGCCCGGATTTCTCAAGCATGAAGGTCGCATGCAGTCGAGTCAGAAGGCCAACATTACCGGCCTTCTCATTTTGAATGCGCGCCAACCTTGTGAAGACATTCTCTTCGGAATTCCCGATTTCAAGTAAAGATCGCTTTTAGAAGAATTTACCTTTGGGGAATGAAGAAATCAACGGAAAGAGATTTAAATACTCGCATCTTTGGAAGAATTGAGGACTACGGACCGCATGCTTGCCTCTTAGGTCTCTCTCCTACTTGGGGACTGCAATCCTCGGCTCCGGGTCCGTTTGGTGGAAGTGGCTTCACTTCGAAATGCTTCGTCAAGACGTCGGAAGATGGTTCACCACGGGGATCTGTCACAATACTCTCCGAGAATCCCCGAAAAACCAACGGTTTGCCTCCTCCAAAATTCCTTGACTTATCGGTCACCACTTGGTTTTTCTCCCAATAGGCCAGAAGGGAAGGCTCACCCGCTCTAAGAACACGTCAGCATCAAGATTATTCAGGAGAAATTCCTTTGAAATCACCGGTGGATGGATGAATGGAACACCCTGATCAAATCCCATTTGACGAGCAGCCCTGTCAATATTGTACGGAGTCTGACAAATTCTTCGTTAAATAGAGACGGGACATATCCGGGATGCAGTACAACGCATGTAAACAACTTCCCCCGGATCTCATAGTCTTAACATCAAGACGTTACAAGTACAACATCGTGGCCATCGAAGCAATAGCAAAAGTCTTTGGGTGAACAACGGAAGGATGGACCGGCCCCCATGGACGGAAATCTCTGAAGACACATTGTCAAATACGTCCACAAGTCTCGCACCTGGGTTCTCGGGGCGCTTCTTATTCCAAATGAGTATTCTCGAGCCACCATACAAGTTGGTGAGCAAATTTGTAAGGCGGGAGCATAGCTTTTGAAGTGTTCCCATAAGAATGCCTGAAGAAAAGCGAAGTGAACGTGCGATTCCACCTTCTTGTACCCGTTAGAAACATGCATGTCCATTGCTAAAGCGTCCAAATGAGAATACAGTGATCCAAGGAACAATGAGCCCGGAGGAAGAACTTCACCCTTCGCCAGCCTTTACATAGCAATCCTAACAAGCTCATCTCTTATGGTCTTCTTTCCTGAACCATCATCAAATATATCCCTGGATAGCCATAAAGACAGGAACGCAATCACGCTAAGCTCATTTTCCAACTCTTGATCCGGCGCTGGGTCTGCAGGAGACCACTCTGACACCCACCAAGTGTAAAAGCATCTCGCATCCTTTTTCTCCTCCTTGTCCAGTCATCGAATTCCGCCACTTTTTGAAGTATAGCGAAGATAGTTACTCTTTTCGATGATCGAGAGAGTTCATAAGAAAGACTTCCAAAGAACATGCGGGTTCATTAAAGCGACTACACTCTCCAAAGTAATAGTCATCTCTCCCCATCTAGATATGGCTGTGTGAGTATAAATACGCCACCGAGAAATGAAGGTAATCAAACCGCGGCGTCTTTCCTAATTTCGAGGGCAGCGGATGCCATGACCGCATTGAGGATTTGTGCTTTGGTCAAATTTTCCTTAATGCCCTTATTACTCAACATGCGTCTCATCCATCCTTCGTAAGAACCCGGTGGAGTATGGCAAGTCTTGAAGTCAATAGGAGAAGGCGGATATTCGTTTCTCTGGAGACAAAATCTCATCACAAGTCTTTGAAGAAGAGAATGGATCGGCGTCCATATTTTACGAACAGGAAAGCAAGACTATCTTATGAGAAGGATGTCTCCTAATGTTTGGAAAAGGCAAGATGAACAACTCATCATCAATGTTCGGCATATCTTTGAAGTCATCAACACCTCGACTTGGCACTGACATTATCTCGAGAAGACATATCGACAGGAGTTCTTTTTCTTTCTACCGCAATGAAATAAAAGACAGGGAGTTAGAACTTGTATGAAAGCACGGAAGAAATATAGTCACACGGCAAGACACAACTCACATCGGAGCATACAATGGCCGGCCCAAACATCATTCAAGTGCAGTATTGATCAAGCTTGGTATAACTCAAGTTTTCAAGTCGGCATAAATTTCAAATCCGGTACAAGTTTCAAGTTCGGCACAAATTTCAGTCAATCGTGTGTGGGTGAGACCCACGGTCAATCAAGCATGCACGGCGGACCCACGTTCATTCTCACGCATCATAACACGATTTTCCTTATTCATGAGAATCGTACGCGAGATTCAAGCCAAGGTTTTCCTTTTCAAGATACAACCCAAAAGCTAGGTCTTGCATGCAATGGCGGAAAAGCTAAGCATATACATGTCTTACAAAAGGTATTTACCTAACAAACTAGGGTTTGACCGTTAAAAAAAAAAAAAAAAAAAAAAAAAAAAAAAAAAAAAAAAGGGAGCGAAACCTACCTTGGACGGCCGTGCAGGGAGCAACTCTAGCAAGGGGCGGCACGGCTCGGCTAGCGAGATTGGCGCGCAGCAAGGTTGCGGATTTAGAGCAAGCCAAAAAAAAATTCGTGGGAAAAGAAAGGGTTTTTGTCTCTTTTATAGACAAAAATTAGAAGAATCCTAATAGAAGAAGGATTCCTCTCTTATTTGGTTTCCTCTTTTGATTCAAATACCCAAAGAAAGAAACCAGCCCGCCAAAGGATTCCATACAAGCGTGACGGCATAAGAAATTAGCGGTCGGCCAGCACTCTTCAGGGTAAACTCCTTTTATCCTGTCTTTCTCACATATGTATGTCACCATCTCATGCCTACCACGCAATAGCGTAACCATTGTGTGCTAGGCAGGGGACTTAATGTTGATGGTGGATTTTCGTTCAAGGTTAAATTTGTAAAAAAACCGAAAAATCATCGGTGACATCTTGTAAAAGATAAAGCCATTTATAAGTGTTGGATATTCCCTCACTTAATTCACCAAGAATGGATCATGTAGCAACAATCCCTTCTTGTGAATTTCATATCGACCTTGTATTTCTGTACTCATTATCGGTGTGGCATGATGGCGAGTGTTACTCATATATAGAGTAACACGAACCTCCAAGCACTATAATGAAACCATGTACGAAATACCCGTACTGGCCGATTCTCGGTGTGTTATACTAGCCCGAGCCCTCTCGGTGTGTTATACTAGCCCGATTGAGCCCTCTCGGTGTGTTATACTAGCCCGATTGAGCCCCTCTCGGTGTGTTATACTAGCCCGATTGAGCATCCAGGACTTGATCTGTATCGGTCTCCGGATATGATTCGATCTTGATCATCCAACTCCGTAAGCATGATTGGATGACCCCGGATCAATTCCATCACCCCCAAGCGGTATGGAATACCCACGGCCGACCCCCGCATGGTCGGCCATTGCCTCGCTTGCCAAAAAAGACGTTCATACCAAGCATTTTGGACGGAAAACCCGAATAAGGGTTTGCGGCATATTACATGTGTCGCAAAATAGTCTCAACCATCCATCTTCGCGGTATAGATGGAGGGTGTAGATGTAGACTTAAAGGGCCCCGAGCATGTCAACACGATCACCGTGAGACCGCCTACACACTTGACCAGTCGGTCAAGACCAACAATGTTTGGCCGTGACAAAATCGTCACCCAAACAAGAGGTGGCGCACGGCTTTGAAAGCCAAATTAGGGTTTCAAGCCATCACGCGCGTCCATCTTCTCCGGTACGAATGGAGGGTCACATATTAGATTTAATAGGTCCAGTCATACTAGCATGATCACCGTGGGCCCATCTATCTCCTCATGCGGTCGGCCAAGGCATATCATGCCCGGCTAATCCAAAACGCCCGCCCAAACATGCGTGGTTACACTTCCCAAATTGCAAATTGATCTCGACCGCTCAACTTCATAGGATGATTTGAATGGCTTAGATCACGTTTTCATGGGATAATCAGGTATAGGTGTGAACATCAACCTACCACCTACACGCTGGAGTGATCGACCAAGACCGACCAAGGACGGTTGTCTTGGAACGCGTGCGGGAATATCACGCGGTTATCAACTCCTTTGCGGTAAGAAATTCTGCAAGCAAACCGATCTCAACCACTCAAGTTGTGCCGGTCAATTTGAGTGGCCTAGATCGTGCCTTCTTGGGAAAGTGAGACATGGACGTGTACACCGGCATGCCATCAACATGCATGACCGGTCGGTCCTCTCAAAGCCCTTCCCATGCTTGGTTTCGACCAAGCTGAAGAGTGATGCTGCGCACCTCTTCAAAAACCCTAGTATTCATTAACGGTCGCGAGATGAGTGTCTCAAACATCATCTCATCCGTTCAACTTCACCGACTTGGTTATACAACCACAGTCGGGAGTTATTTGGTTAGTGAGGCGTCATTACCCATCACTTTACCACACCACAATGCAAGTCTTTCGCATAAAATACACACGATACTTCACAAGTATCGACTTTACGAATAACTTGTGATTTATTGATTGACATTACATGCTATCTTTCGTGGATCCACGATCCGCACATTCCAGACATCAATCATGTCACAAGCCGGGGATACATATTGGGGTATTGGTCTGGTGGTTTACAGCGTGCAGCGTGCAACGCGCCATCACAAGAACGTGTTAGGAAGTCATGGACGGTTAGGGATGAACAGGAAAAGTGGGCAAGACTGGTCGACGCACAACTCCACTACTCCATCACTCCACTTCCTCCACTTCCCACGAGAGACGTGAATGAGGCTCAATGACTTGTATAAATAGGTTCTCCGCCCTATTTCAAACAACAACACAAGTTCAGACGAGACAGAAAAACCAAGTGTTAATACAAAATCGTATTCAAACACCCAGAGCTTGCTTGCATCAACCGCAAGCCTGCTCACCTTTCTATTACAAGTCATAAGCAAGCCAACACCTTCACAATCTCAACACCTTCTTCGCTTCCCTCCCTAAGATCAACCCCATCTCCTTCACTTTGTGACCGAAACAAGTCTGGAACGGCCATTTCTTGGTTTAGGCAGGACTTGCACAGATTGATCTCTCGAATCTACAAGCACTCACTGCGCAGTGAATTTGTTTAAAGGTTTAAATTCATTCCTCATCCACACCCCAAATTACCAAATTCTGCAGGAGTAGTTTTCACCCATAAACACCAGCCAAATCTCAACGTTTTCATAAGGTTTTTCACAAGTAAGTTAAATGGCAATGTTTGGTTTGTATAAGACAACACCAAATAATTTAACACCACTGCACTAGGCAGGGGAGTTATGATCAATATATGATCCATTCATTTTTCCATATTTTCTAGGCTAAAGTAATTAAAAATGTGATCTAAAACTAAACTAATGTAGCATAAAGTAACAAGCTCGGTCTGAATCGATCTTTGGAAATCAAACGATCCGAACCCGACTAAACGGTCTAAATCTTTAGAAATTGCATCGATGATTCGAGTGATTGGTGTCTGAAATTGTGTCTAAATCTGTGACCACTGTCGTTTGGATCCCAGAATGTTCAATATTAGAGTTTGGGTTTTGGGACCTTAATTGATCGTCTTGACTGTTAAAAAAATTGGTTAAATAAGAAAATGACAAATTCAAATTTAAGTTCGTATTTATTTTAAACAGTTCCTATGGACTCAAAAAATCTTTGATTTGTTCACTTTGATCCCATTATGGACTCAATAAAAGAGAAAACTAGCTGGCCAAACGAGCTAATTTAATAGTTTGTTCATTGTAGGTTCTTGAGTTACCGCGCGTCTCGTCTTAGACCGCGCGGTTGTTTATAAGCCGCCAACGTATTTAGTTAAACCACGCGGTCTTAGTAAATCCGCAGGCGGGTGTTCTCAATCCTCGCACTCGGTGTTCGTCCGCCAAAAGCTACATCTGATGTTAATCATCCAGCGGGTCTAATTCTTTTCTCTATAAATTTAGCTCATTTTAAACTTAAAATTCACACCTTCTACACCCTTTACCTCTAAGTTTATCAATTTTATATGATCTCAATATTCAATTTTTCCCCATTTCAAACACAGTACTCATTGCATCTCAATCTATCAGAAAAATTTCCAAAAATCGTTTTCTATAACAAACATGGCAACCCCATCGCAACAATCACAACAACAAACGCAACAATCACCGGAACAAACGCAACAAACGTCCGGTCGAGTCCGTGGCGCCAAGTTTATGATGGATGGAGATGAATCAATTATAGGAATTATGTATTCTTCACATTAGATCAAATCAATGGTTGCGAGACGGAAAAGAATAAGTTTTATGGAAATATTTTTTAAAAAATTGTTGAAGAAACCGGTAACATCCATAATCGCGATCCGAAAGGTTGTTTCATCATTTTCGTGCAATTAGCAAAGATGTTACCGAATACGTAGCTTTGATCATGCAAATGTTCCGATACAAAAGAAATGGTGAAGGTGAACCATATGTGGCGCGAAGATGTCGAGAAGAGTGGAAAAGAACCTAGTTGACAAAATCCAGTTTCCTACACGAAAGTTGTTTCAACATTCTTAGGATACTTAAAAAATTTAATTCATACGTGTTGGAAGGTAATCAAATGCCAACAAGATCATCACATGGTTCAATTTCGAGAATTTTGAGAATGGTGCACATGTTTCCTCCGTAAGGACATGCATCTCCGCATCTTTGGGTCTCCAAGTAGTTAGGAACAACACAACACCAATCTGGATGTTAAACCAATGTCAAATGAAGAAGAGAAGGGGTCGAAGGCCGAAAAGAGAGATTGAAATTGAGAGAAATTAAGAAAAGATTTATTGGATGAATGATTGTTGTGAATTTTGGAGAAGAGAATTGAGTAATATATATTGGGGTGGGGTGGGGGGGGGGAACTATCCGTTCCGGTGACCGTTACAAAAGTAGCCGTTGGCGGCTTTAGAAAAGCTGCAAGCGGTCTATTTTAGACCGCGCGGAATCTTCTTTATCAACGCATCTCATCATGGTCCGCTGAATTGTATTTACCATCTTGAAAAATCCATTTTGCATATCCGCGTGGCTTAACAATTTTTTTAAAAGTGATTGCCATAAGAACTTCCATTACAAACTATACTATTCTTCTTCCTTTGACAAGCTGTGCAATGGAGAACCGCCCACTAATTGAGGGATGAGATGGTTTACATGGAAGAGTGCTCAGCGATGGTAGTTTTGTCCAAATATTTCGTTCTAGACATAGATGATGTGCATTATCTTGTAGTGGGATGTACTCTTTTCATAATTCCTTTACCGGTAAACTTGAAATTTGATAAGATTTTTGTTACATGGAAAAAATGGATCCGGGGAGTGCAAAAATCGTAGTTGACTCGGTAATCAAAACCGATTTCCTACACGGAAGTTGTTTCAACATTCGAGGATACTTAAAAAATTTAATTTATACGTGTTGTAAGGTAATCAAATTCCAACAAGATCACCACATGGTTCAATTTCGCAGAATTTTCGAGAATGGTGCACATGTTTCCTCTCAGGAAGGACACGCATCTCCGCATCTTTGGGTCTCCAAGTTTTTAGGAACAACACAACACCAATTTGGATGTTAAAACCAATGACAAATGAAGAAGATGAGGGGGTCAGAAGGCCGAAAAAACAACGAGAAACACAGCCCAAATGTTAGCAGATGGTGTTCAAACGAGTTCAACTACTCCGAGTACATGGAAAACGACCGCTTAGTCGAACAAGATAGAAGCAAAGACCAGGGCTTGGAAATAAGGTAATTTAGAAAAATTCGTCTTTCGCGAGAACAACATTACGGGGAATTTAACTGGAATAAGCTATTCTACACGAACACAGCTGTAATGAATTCATGACAACTTAGGTTATGAGAGCGGGTAATAGATAGGGTGGAACAACAATTTGAATAAACAACGAAACCAACAACTCCGCCTTGGTGATGAGAATGAGGAAGACAATGCCGATGTCGATGTCGATGCCTACGAAGAAGATGAAGATGAATACCGCCTTGATTAAATTTACTAGCTATTTTTAATTATAACTTAGTAGTTAAGTAATTTAGTTGTTAAATTTTATTTAATGTAATGCTTTTAACTTATCAATCAATTTGAACCGTCTCACTACATTACATCTTATTTCAAAGTACATAAATTGCTTAAAACACAATTAAAATAAATAAAATTTAATTGAAAAAGTTTGTTATCTACCTCGGTTTTAAAAACCGCGAGAGGGTGCTCTTGCTCCTTTTGCTCCTTTTGTGTCCCAAAGGTGCTTAGTTAGATCTTTACGTAGATGTCCATAGAGGTCCCGGTTTGCATTTTTTTCGGTGACTAGTTTATAGTCTCTTGCCAGACATCCACGTTTGCACTACAAGCCTTGGTGCCAAATCTTCATCCGGAAAACTATTCCATGTTGGATCACGTCCGGTTTCCTCAATGACCATATTGTGGAGAATAATGCAAGTTAGCATAATTTCATTCATTTCTTGAAGATCAAAAAAGCGTGTCGGCCTAGCTATGATGGAAAACTTCCTTTCAAAAGGCCAAAAGCGTGTTCAACATTCTTTCTCATATCCGTTTGTTGGGTGTTAAAATACTTCATATCCTTCGCATTCATTGGTCCAAACCCTATATGACTATAAGCTTGAACCAAAGTGGAGCATTCTGGATAGATCCAGGTTTGCAAGATAATACCCACGAGTGTAGTCATGGCCGTTGATGATGAAATTATAGTGTGACGCAATCCCATGCATAAGATCTTCAAACAATGGGCAATTTATGCAAAACATTGATATCATTATGGGAACTCGAGAGTCCAAAAAAAAAAACATGCCAAAAACAAGAATCATAATTAGCCGAAGCTTCCAATATTATAGTTGGTGTTGGATAGTGACCCTTATATTGACCTGATCATTCAATCGTGCACGCTTTTCACTTCTAGTGGATGCAATCAAAACTACCTAGCATTCCTGGAAAAACCCTATATTTGTGTTTCGGCGGTGATTCTATCAACATATATCCGAGTAAGTTTTCGTAAGAAAGTTGGACCAAAATGCTCGACCCTTGTTCCGCAAAACATTTTGAGATACCTAAATGCGGTTATTTTTCCCATCTGAGATGTCCTCATCCGTTGAATCCTTTGGTACCATATGACATAGTATTCGAAGAGATGCCGCGACCTTTTTCGAGGACTAAAGCCTCGTACATATCGTGCATCATACTGATAATTAAGTAAAGGTTATACCTGACAAAGCTCAGCAATAATCCTTTGAGTCAATTGCGTCTCATGCGGAATCGACGTTGAAAATCCGCATTGGAATAAATACATCCATGATTAAAGTAATCATTCATCAACTTGTCGTAGTAAAAATGTCGATCTTGTCACGTCCATCTTCTTGTCATAATTTCATGTGGCTCTAAAGGCTTTGGTATCATTTTGAATGTAATTGCAACATAAAATATCGCCTCCTTCTATCCTGAATTGCGTCTTCATCCTTTGACGCAAAAGCTCTACATACATTTCTTTCTCTTCTTCATGCTAGGTTCCATCCATTTAAATATCTTCTTCATAAGAACCAAAATATGGATTCATGGTTGAAAAAGAGATTGAAATTGAGAGAAATTAATAAAGGATTTATTGGATGAATGATTGTTGTGATTTTGGAAAAGAAAATTGAGTAATATATATTGGGGTGGGGTGGGGGGAATATCCTTCCGGTGACCGTTATAAAAGTAGCCGTTGGCGGCTTTAGAAAAAATGCCAGCGGTCTATTTTAGACCATAGCGGAATCTTCTTTATAAAGCGCGTCTCATCATGGTCCCCCTGACTTGTATTTACCTTACTGAAAAATCCATTTTGCATATCTGCGTGGCTTAACAATTTTTTTTTAAAAAAGTGATTTCCATAAGAACTTCCATTACAAACTATACTATTCTTCTTCCCTTTGACAACTGTGCGGTGGAGAACCGCCTACTAATTGAGGGATGAGATGGTTCACATGGAAGAGTGCTCAACTGTTGGTAGTTTTGTCCAAATATTTCTTTCTAGACGTAGATGATGTGCATTATCTTGTAGTGGGATGTACTCTTTTCATGATTCCTTTACCCGTAAACTTGAAATTCGATAAGTTTTTTGTTACAGGGAAAAAGTGGATCCGGGGAGTGCAAAAATCGTAGTTGACTCGGAAATCACAACCAGTTTCCTACACGGAAGTTGTTTCAACATTCTGAGGATACTTAAAAAATTTAATTCATACGTGTTGTAAGGTAATCAAATGCCAACAAGATCACCACATGGTTCAATTTCGCAGAATTTTCAGAACGGTGCACATGTTTCCTCTCCGGAAGGACACGCATCTCCGCATGCTGGGTCTCCAAGTTTTTAGGAACAACACAACACCAATTTGGATTTTAAAACCAATGACAAATGAAGAAGAGGAGAGGGGTCGGAAGGTAGAAAAACAACGAGAAACGCAACCCAAATGTTAGCGGATGGATGTTCAAACGATTTCAACTACTCCAAGAGTACATGGAAAACGACCGCTTAGTCGAACAAGATAGAAACAAAGACCAGGGCTTGGCAATAAGGTAATTTAGAAAAATTCGTCTTTCATGCGAGAACAACATTCTGTGGATTTTAATCGGAATAAGCTATTCTACACGAACACAACTGTAATGAATTCACGACCACTTAGGTTATGAGAGCGAGGTAATAGATAGGGGGAACACCAACTGAATAAACAACGAAACCAACAACCTGCCCGAGTATGAGAATGAAGAAGACAATGCCGATGTCGATGTCGATGTCTCTCGAAGAAGATGAAGATGAATACCGCCTTGATTAAATTTACTAGCTATTTCTAATTATAACTTAGTAGTTAAGTAATTTAGTTGTTAAATTTTATTTAATGTAATGCTTTTAACTTATCAATCAATTTGAACCGTCTCACTACATTACATCTTATTTCAAAGTACATAAATTGCTTAAAACACAATTAAAATAAACAACATTTAATTGAAAAAGTTTGTTATGCCTCGGTTTTAAAAACCGAGAGAGGGTGCTCTTGCTCCTTTTGCTCCTTTTGTGTCCCAAAGGTGTTTAGTTAGATCTTCACGTAGATGTCCATAGAGGTCCCGGTTTTGCATTTTTCGGTGACTAGTCTATAGTCTCTTGCCGGACATCCACGATGCACTACAAGCCTCGGTGCCAAATCTTCATCCTGGAAAACTATTCCATGTTGGATCACGTCCGGTTTCCTCAATGACCATGTTGTGGAGAATAATGCAAGTTAGCATAATTTCATTCATTTCTTGAAGATCAAAAAAGCGTGTCGGGCTAGCTATGATGGAAAACTTCCTTTTCAAAAGGCCAAAAGCGTGTTCAACATTCTTTCTCATATCCGTTTGTTGGGTGTTAAAATACTTCATATCCTTCGCATTCATTGGTCCAAACCCTATCTGACTATAAGCTTGAACCAAAGTGGAGCATTCAGGATAGATCCAGTTTACAAGATTATACCCCTGAGTGTAGTCATGGCCGTTGATGATGAAATTATAGTGTGACGCGATCCCATGCATAAGATCTTCAAACAATGGGCAATTTATGCAAAACATTGATATCATTATGGGAACTCGAGAGTCCAAAAAAAAAACATGCCAAAAACAAAAATCATAATTAGCCGAAGCTTCCAATATTATAGTTGGTTTTGGATAGTGACCCATATTGACCCGCTCATTCAACCGTGCACGCTTTTCACTTCTAGTGGATGCAATCAAAACTACCTAGCATTCCTGGAAAAACCCCATATTTGTGTTTTCGGCAGTGATTCTATCAACATATATCTGAGTAAGTTTTCGTAAGAAAGTTGGACCAAAATGCTCGACCCTTGTTCATGCAAAACATTTTGAGATACCTAAATGCGGTTATTTTTCCCATACAGATGTACTCATCCGTTGAATCCCTTTGGTACCATATGACATAGTATTCGAAGAGATGTCGCGACCTTTTTTCAAGGACTAAAGCCTCGTACATTTTAAGTGCATCATCTTTGATAATTAAGTAAAGGTTATACCGACAAAGCTCAACAATAATCCTTTGAGTCAAATTGCGTCTCATGCGGAATCGACGTTGAAACTCCGCATTGGAATAAATACATCCATGATTAAAGTAATCATTCATCAACTTGTCGTAGTAAAAATGTCGATCTTGTCACGTCCATCTTCTTGTCATAATTTCATGTGGCTCTAAAGACTTTGGTATCATCCCTGAATATAATTGCAACATAAAATATCGCCTCCTTCTATCATGAATTGCGTCTTCATCCATTTGACGCAAAAGCTCTACATACATTTCTTTCTCTTCTTCATGCTAGGTTCCATCCATTTCCATATCTTCTTCATAAGAACCAAAATATGGATTCATGGTTGAAAAAGAGAGATTGAAATTGAGAGAAATTAATAAGGGATTTATTGGATGAATGATTGTTGTGATTTTTGGAGAAGAAAATTGAGTAATATATATTGGGATGGGGATGGGGGTAGGGGGGGGGGACTAGCCGTTCCGGTGACCGTTATAAAAGTAGCCGTTGGCGGCTTTAGAAAAGCTGCCAGCGGTCTATTTTAGACCGCGCAAAATCTTCTTTATTACCGCGTCTCATCATGGTCCCCTGACTTGTATTTACCTTACTGAAAAATCCATTTTGCATATCTGCGTGGCTTAACAATTTTTTTTTTTAAAAGTGATTGCCATAAGAACTTCCATTACAAACTATACTATTCGTCTTCCCTTTGACAAGTGTGCGGTGGAGAACCGCCCACTAATTGAGGGATGAGATGGTTTACATGGAAGAGTGCTCAACTGATGGTAGTTTTGTCCAAATATTTCAGTCTAGACATAGATGATGTGCATTATCTTGTAGTGGGATGTACTCTTTTCATAATTCCTTTACCTGTAAACTTGAAATTTGGTAAGTTTTTTGTTACAGGGAAAAAGTGGATCCGGGGAGTCCAAAAATCGTAGTTGACTCGGTAATCACAACCGGTTTTATACATTCATATAAATCGTACAGAATTTCCCTCACTTTCCCCACATATTTTTTAACATGCTTACTTGTTCTAACGGACTAACCTTATACCAAAACTTGAATTTTATTAAAGGCGATAATTTTTGTTCCTATTATTGTTCCGCCATTCAAATCTATAAATCGAACCTAGAGATGATTTCTGCAATCAATCTGTAACAGTTGAAGGAACCCTTAGGGAAATTTCTATGTAATGAACAAACTTCAGTTCATTTTGCTCCCACTATAGACTCAACAAACATGAAAAATGGGTGGCCAAACCAAAAATTTTATTGGTTTGTTGATTGCGGATAAACAAGATATGCGTGTCTCACTTAAAACCGCGCGGACGAAGTAAACCCTCCGGAGGGGTGAAAAAAAAACTGCACGGATTGAGTTTACCCGCTGGCGGTTAATGTTGATCCTCCAGCAGGTCATTATCAAACGCCAACAGCTACATCTGAACGGCTAGAAACCCTCATCATCCAACAATTAAAAAATTTAAAACCTTTAAATACTCTTCATTTCAACTCTAAATTCACACATTCTACACCTCTATATCTCACTCACTCAAAAACCATATTCAAGAACGCCTCAGTGTCTCCTAGAGTTCGCGGTTGTAGATTCACTCTAGAAGAGGATTTAGCTATTTGTAGAGCCTTTGTTTTCCACACAAGAGATGCTATCAATGGGAATGTATCTGATTCGATGTTGTGTCTGTAGGAGAAAGTTTTTAGAATGTTCATCGCATAAACAGGAAAAACGGTTAATCGTGAGGCTACATGATTATCGTATGCTTTAGTGTAATTAGTCGAGAGGTATCGGAATTAGTAGGTCTACTAGTGCACAATCACAAAATTAAACTGAAAGGTGAAGTTGTAGATGAAGTGGAACCAAGAACACTAGCGATGTGGGCAGTATCTCACGACAAACCATTCGCCTTCCAAGCTTGTCTCAACATTCTTAGAGAGCTCAACTGGTTCAACCCCTTCACCATCTTAGGAATTCCATATGGCGGTTATTAAATGAGGATGTTAATTGTGTGTTATGGAGTAGTTGCTTTAAATCTAATGTATTTGCTTTAGATGATGTAGTTGGTTTAATCCAATGTAATATATTTTTATTATAAGAAAGGTTTAAATTAGTTATGATATTGATGGTGTAAATGAGAAGAAATTTTGGTTTAATTAGATACGTGTGTAGATGGTGGATTTTCCACAAAGGCTAAAATCGTAAAACCATAATTGTACATGCTCTGATCCAAAGCAATCGAGATGAGTATTGAGTCTCATGTTTCTCATTGAAGCATGAAAGCTCATACCACAAGAACCTTTGAATGAGAATCTTGTCTCTCGAGTCTATGTAGATGTGTAGTCTCGTGGTGAGGCAACGACATATCTCATGAATACTTTGAGCAATTTCGAGTAATTACTTCTATATATAATCGAAAGATTGGACGGCTCTAGACAGACTTGCTAGCTAGTATAGAGCAATAACGTCTTCAGGATGTAACAATATTTTCCCTTACTATATAAAAAAAATATGACGCTTCAACAAGCTCATATCACTCAATTCCTGAATAATTAATGCTTCTAGACGATCGTGCTAGTATAGAGCCATCAATTAATTATTCCTAAATCATTAGATTCATTAACTGAATCCCTGGAAAATATTCTACGCTTTTCATAATATTTCGTTACTTCAATTCATGGTTCTTCCCAGCAGAATCCATGGGTTAGTAATAAATATTCAACACACGGGCATCTGAGCCGCTATCGAGTAAGCCCCGACTAAAATGGTGCAAAGTGTACTCAGCAATAATGCACTAACGAGCACCTGAATGCACGAACGAGAATTCCAAAATACGAAGAAACAATGAACCTATGCAAAATAGGAAGAAAATAATAAATAATAAAATATTAATAAAGGCGTTGGGGGATTGGGCCCCCGGCTTGATAAAGCATCGTGGCCAGTCCCACGCCCAATTTTATATTTTATCATATTTTCATTATTTTCCTTGATCTCATGAAAATTCCCTCATTTGAACAAAATTCCTCCGTTTCATGGAAACTCCGCAGTTTCATTGTGTTTCCTTCACATCAAGGAAATAATAAATAATTAGGAAAGGTGTCGCGGAACCAAGCATACTAGCCGGCCGGTCATGCCCTGGTTGTGGCCGGTCCCACACTTTGCATTCCTTATTACTTTATTATTATTTCCTTCATCCCATGAAATTCCTGATTTCATGATATTTGCTTCAAATTATTAAAATTCCTTCAAATCATGAAAATAATACATAAAATTAGGGAAAGCTCACGGGACCGGTCCCTAGCCGGCCGACCATGCCCAAGCCGGTCCCACACGCCCTTATTTTATTATTATTAATATTAATATTATTTGTTTCCTTCATCCCATGGAAACTCCTTCACTTCAAGGAAAACTCCTTTATTTCAACAAACTCCTTGATTTCATGGTATTTCCCTAAAATCATGAAAAATAATATAAAATTAGGAAAAAGTGTCATGGGACGGGCTTATTGGCCGGCCGGCCATGCCTTGTCCATAGACGGTCCCACACTTCTTGATTCCTTCACTTTATTATTATTATTTCCTTTATCTTATGAAGTTTCCTCAGTTTGAGCAAAAACCTTGATTTCTTCATATTTTCTCAAATGATTGCTCAAATGCACGCAAGAAAATATCAAAATTCTCAAGACTCAGACGCGAGCATTTTGGTGACACGAGCATATTACCTTGACCGACCAAGGTTGGCTCTTTGGCTTGCAAGAGGCCGATCCCACATACTTTCATCGTTTGACCTAATTTGGTCATATTAGGTTCAAACTCTTCCAAGCAATTTTTGGAACTTCATAAAATGATCATCATACGATCCCGTGACCAACCAGGGCCGGTTTCATGACCCCTTGGTCGGTCCCTCATCTCTTCATAATTAATTAGGTTTTATCACCCAAGGCTCAGACGAGCATTATTTTTAATAAATGATTAAACCAACATTTAATCATCCTCTCAGCAATTGGTCTTCAAGTGACTTTGGTATTTTCTCACTCGAGCGTCTGGGCGCTACATGATCGACCCATCGTCCCATGTAGCCGGTCCCTCCTTCACTCCGTGGTTGATTTTCAATAAAGCATCAATTGATCAGCAAATGATCGAAATTAGGATTTTCGAGTCCAAGGTTCATAATTCCAGATTCAAATGCTAATAATTTTACGTTGATCCCATGATCAACATTTTTATTAATTATACTGCGGTTGATTTGATTATATTTTAAATTAATATTTTATTTGGTCCTTCTACCAATAATTCATCAAATGAGCAACATTGCTCAGATGAACAATATTTGCTCAGACTAAGGAATATTGGTTCAAATATCAATATTCAACAATCCATCGAATGAGCAATATTTTCTCACCTTGACTATCAATATTTACTTGAGAATCATACCTCTGTCTCAACAGACACGTTCAATTCATGAGTCTCAGAACATTTGCAAATCACGTTCGACTCAGCAATACAAGGACTCATCGTCCCATGAAGTCAGCAACTGACTAACTAAATACACGTCTGCCTTGCAGACTCCACAATCACGAGACATCAATCGTGTTACATGAAGGGATATTAACTAGGGTTTTGGTCTGGCGGTCTACGGCACGTGTGTTCATACACACGATGAGAATATGAGCAAGTCGTGCAATCAGTTGGAGGAGTTGGCAAAGTAGTGGATGGAAAATCAACTAAGTCTCATACGATGAGCAACCGGTTTTAACACGATTTCCACTTCCCCACCCTTTGACTCCAGCAACTGTCACACTTCATGGGATCAAGTTGTTATACAATTCTAGCAATATAAATAAGTTTCTGAATCATGATTGAAAAAAGCAAATCTTTCGTCAAACAGACAACAAGAGATTAACAACTCAACGTCTGAGGAATTACTCTCAACAAAGCAAATTCAATCAATCAGAGCTTATCTTATTTCTTTACGCAGAATACACAACACACATGCAATCTTCGATCATCATTGATCTCACACATTTCTCAGCTTCCCTCCTACAGATCGACCCATCCTCTCTTGTGACCGAATTGACTCTGGAACGGCCATTGTCTTGGTTTAAGCCGGAGTCCTACAGATTGATCTCTCGAATTCAAAGAACTCCCTTTTTTGCAGTGCATCTGTGTGAGGTTTGACCGTTCGCTCGGTTCAAGGAGTTTCCTCCGCACGGTCGACTTTTCAATTCCTTAAAAACTAGCAACTCGTTTTGCCCCATCTACAGATTGGCAACCACAGTGGGAGATCATTCTCTCGGTTGGAATCTTTCTCACAAAGATGGTCGATCTTAGGTCTATTTCAGTTACCAATCCGGGTTCAACACCTGACTCTCACATCGCAATTTCTAGTGATACTGCCACCGCAAGTACTACTCCTCTCAACATTGCAGGCTCCAGTGGTAACGCTAATACCACTCCTCTGGCCAGCAATGTCACACCACATGTTACTACTACTCCTTTGGGTGCTTTGGTGCTCCGGTGATCACTCTGTCAATGCTACGGGCAATGCTCACGGCACTATCAACAATTCACCTCTAGCGAATCTCCTGGAGAAACCATAGGAAATCAGCCTACCATAGTTGATCTCATGAAGGTTCAAACTGATGTGGCTACAACACGAAAAGAGTTGCGTGCTTATCTTAAAACTCTCACGGACAAGCTTGCGTCTGAACAAGCTCAGCCTCAGCGCGAGAAAGGAAAATCTAAAGAAACATCTTCAACCGCTGATCCTGAAATCTCTCCAATCCATGTTGTCGATGATGAAGAAGTCCGCAAAGCTGCAGACGATCCACCAGCAAATGAAACCTGCAAGTTTCATCACTCAAGAGGACCTGAAGTGCTTTTTAGAAAATCGAGGAAAAGACAAGACATCATTTGTCCACCGTCACCAACCTCCATATCCTGCTATTACACAAAGGATTCCTCTTCCAAAGGGCTACACTTCTCAAACGTTCACACTTTACAATGGAACGGGCAACGCTCGAGAACATGTTTCTCGATTCTTAGAATCATTGGGCGAGCATGAAAACAATGATGTCGTCCGTCTGAAGGAATTTTCAAAGTCACTGACAGGCAGAGCATATACCTAGTACAACAACATCGCACCAGGAAGTATCACCAGTTGGGGTGAGATGATTAATGCTTTCTACAAAAATATTTCTTCGTTTCAGAGCAAGTCACCCTCTCTGATTTAGGAAGGATGTTTCAAAGGAGATGACTATGTGAAAGGTTCAGACTTCAAGCCTTGGATTGCCACGATCCAAACGTCACAGAGCAACAACTCGTGGACTTGTGCATCAATGGAATGATTCCAGTCTACATGGCTTTATTGGAAAATCTCAGGTTCCAGACTTTCTCAGAACTTCATGAAGCGGCTAAGAGATCTGCAACTACTGCACCTGATTTATTGGAGAGAGCTAAAACTACAAAAGCTGAAGAACCACGAGAAACTCGAGGTAGCAGACGCTTAATCAACAAACAGTACAACCTCCAACCTTCCACAAATGTTGTTGCAGAAGGAAGCAAATGAAAAGCCGAGCCGCATCGCAAACATACTTCTCCGACCCCTTCGAAAGCACAAAGGAAGGATAATCAAACTCGAGATGCGCAAGCTCTTACCCAACACGCATGAGATGGTCAAGAAGCACCTGATTTCCCTTTTCCCATCGAAGATGTGATTGAATTATTATATGTTTGGGTTCAAGAAGGTGCAATGAAGTTACCATATGTCAAGAAAGAACCAACTGAAGAAGACATGGAAAATACTTGTTACTGTCACTTTCATAGATTCATCAATCATCCCACAAAGGACTACGGAATCTTGAAGCGCATATTCCAAGAAAAAGTCGAATCGGGAGAACTTAACTTGGGGACTGAAGGAGTGCACAGAGACCATCTCCCGGTCAGAACCTTCACTCTCTCTGAACCACCCGTCAAGGAAGCAGTTCAATCCTTAATCTAGCATGTCTGTGAATTACTGTACTTATCAAAGGCTCAAAGGAAAGACATGTTTGCTGCATTGAATCACATCATGTCAGGGAAGCATTTATTGATCTAGGAGACATTTCCCAAGCCTTCAGCAATAAACAAATAAATGTACGATCGGGGACTTCTCACTGAGTCCATCTCGGAGGAAATGAATTCGGAAGAATGTTGATCAATGCCGACACCTCCATCAACATCATTTCACTGAAAACCACCCACAGAGCCGCAGGCATCATTCGACAAAAATCTACTCATGCTCTCATCTCAATCAGAAACCATGAAGGAACGCTCAGAGATACTTGCGGCTACATCACTCTCAAAGTGAACATAAGTTCAACCTGGACAGAAACCAAGTTTCACATAATCAGGAAGATCTAGGATATGACATGGCCTTCAGACGAGCGTGGATTCATGCTAAAAAGATGGCCACCGACAAAGCACCTTTGGTTGCACATCTCTCCAATGCGGAAAGTTCGATCCGAGAAGATTCGGTGGACATTCCATCATCGAGAGCACTGGAGGAATTTCGAACTTTGATGAAGTTGAAGCAAGAACCTGCAAAAGATGCATAGACATTAATCAAGAGGTTTCACTCAGGCAAGTCTCATTCCTCCCATGTCTGTGTCATTTATTTCCTCACATGCTATCCTAGCATGGGGACTCAGTCTCGCTATCAACTCGCTATTGCAAGACGTTATGAAAGCATAGCTTCATCACATTTATTAAGTGGTTGAATCGACACTTCTCGAATCGAGTATCACACTTTGAGACATTCATTATTATATGATGTCCAAGCATGGCAAAAAACACTTTGGACGTTTCTCCATAGCATTACTGGAGTGTCCATGTGTGTCACAAAATCAGAAAGCTCTGATGTCTGCACAAGTGTTGAATCCCACTACCGCAACGAAGGAGTGCTGAAAATCAATAGAAGATAGTGGGACCGGGGGGATCAAACCTAAGACATTCGGCGCTCAAGGGATATGACACTTCAACGCTCAAGCATCTAAGAAGCCTTCAAATTTTACTCCCAATCATAGAGTACACCTTCGATAATGGCGCCTCTGGATTCAGCACAAATATCTCGACGATGATTCAACACCAACACGATCAAAGTATAATGAACTACAATTGATAAGTCTTCACTATCCCATAATACTTCAAGCAATGCAACATCAATCATCCATTGATGGCACAAACTCCTTCAACATACACTGGGACTTGATCTTATCGGAGAGATCGATTAAAATCTATTTCAACAAATGTTATCCACATAAAAAGTTACCGCAACCTGGTGTGATTCCATGAAACTTCATCAACGTGACCTCTCTACATCACAAACCCACCGCACGACCGAGGAACTTCCTCTCTTCACTAAAATAAGGACAGTGCTGGCATCTCCCACAACAACGTCGATTCAGCGACGGAGCCAGTTCTGATAAAGTCATATTGTTCAAGAGAATTCGGGCTGATCAGTACACCTTCATCTTGGGAATGCTCAACCCACCAACTTGTTCGTGAATGTAAAGGCTCACTGGATGGAGGAGCAAAGGCTATGTCGATAATCATGGTTCTAGCCTTTCGGTCTCTGGAACATATCCAACTATAGTATCGGCATCCAAAAGGAGATCTGGAGGAACTCCTTCCATGGCCTCAGCATCAACAACGGTCTCAGGAGCAACATCCTCATGACAGGGCTTCATCAACTAATCATTCTCTGAAGTGTTACACGTGAAGCGGACTTCTACAAGAACTAATGATTCATATCAAGATGCGTAGACATGATAACATGTTCACATGAAAGTATTCTCAAAGCTTGCAGTGGCGGACACAATCCAAAGTCTTCTACAAGATGTTCTCATTGCCTCTACAAATGAGATACAACACAGATTCAGGCCATGGGTTTACAAAAACGTACCAATGGGTGAGAAATTGGACAATACTTCCTCTATGAAAGATGTTCGCATATGTCTCTTCTACAACATACCAAAAGGGCGCATCAATTGGACATACGAGCTCAAAGATATGGCCTTTACCACCAGGTCTACGAAATCTGAAAAATTTGTACGGGATTACAAATTACAAATGTGCACGCTTCTTTGGCTGACCTCTACAACTCCAAATTGAGTGATTCTTTTCTCATGTGATAACTCAGTCTCTTAGCTTAAAAAGTTGGGATCAAGCATCGAATTCCGACGTCGTATGAGGTTCCTACAGCTTCCGAGCATACAAACATGCAAGCAGTAATTCTTAGACGGGATTCATAACCTCTACAGTCGATCGATGTCCACCAGGTCTTTTCGATAAGTCCTTCATCAAGGTACCTCCAACTTCGACCACCTAGGTCTTTACATAAAGTCTTTGTACCTGGGTCCTCTATCTAGGTCCTGCCAGAAGAAGGGAAAACGAAAAAGGAGATTCAACTAAATACTGGGGACTGACGATCCACTGATCATGACGGTCAGTTTCACAGTCCAAGACTCATGACTGAAACCAAGCTTGCTTATGCTAATCATTCATCATAAAACGAATGCTACAACCGAGACGTACAACCATGGTCATTACATCATCCCTTCTTGAGAGCAATTATGGTCCGTGACCGGGGTTTGAAGTAATGTTTCTACGTTGTGAAACAAAAATGGTAATGCAAGCGCCAGGCTCATGTATCAACCAAGGATTTCAGATTTCAATTAATCAATGTCATTGAAATCCTTCATCAAGCGTTCGAGACACAAGAAAATGGTCTAAAGACACAACGGGGCGTTTTACAACAAGCTCGTCGAGACAATTTTACTTTGTCATGCACAAAGAAGTGATCTGGGAGCAATTGGTGAGGAATCTAAGGTTGATTCATATGTCATTCTGTTCGTATGGATTTCCTCTACAACATATCCAAAATTCACAGCAATTGGATGAACGAGCAAAAAGATGTGGCCAAAACATTGGACTACATGACAGCTGAAAATTTTCTGAAAACCTTCTGGAAGTTTACTGTTTCATCAATTTCGGCCCTTAAACGTGCTCAAAAGCTGAAAATCTTTTTTGAAAAAGCTTGGAAATTTTCCTAGGATGAATAAACATGCTTAGATCACAAAAACCGACATCGGACGAAGATTCTACGGCAATTTCAATGAAGACCTAACTTCTGAATTTTCTGATGACGAATTATGACGAAATTCTTCATTCATCCACACCTGAATCAGGAGCTACATAGTCAACACCAGGCCAAACTTCATCTTCAGCCGATAGTCTCACTTTCAAGTCGGCGGTGCTTCTGCTGATGAGATATGAGCTTTTCATCTTCAGCTCTTTTCTTCTGTGATATTTCATCTAGCTTTCCCTCCGCGTCTGCTAAGACCAAGAAAGCATATATCTTAACACGAACCACTCTAAGAAGTCTTCATCTTTGACTTGATATTTCTGGAGCGTTCCCCGGAAGATCCAGAAGGGTGGTTGTAACTGGAAGTCCCCATTATCTGAGGCGAAAGACATGGAGTCATGGATATACCAATAACAAACACGCAACAAAAACGGTAATGATCAAACTCTTAAAACCGTGATTATAACCTCAGAATTTCGAAAACTTGCTCGTTCCTTCAAACCTGCAAAGACGATCAAAATTCATTATTCAAAATCATGACTTGATGTTCATAAAACAATGAACAACTCACGTGAGTTTTAACATCCACTGGTTTTTCAAAAATTGGACAGACGTCCATTCTACAATTGTGAAAACTTACATACGGACATTATTTCACCATGTATAATTGTCTACTTTCAACAGTTGTTCAAAATCAAAACACGGTTTTACAAAAATATATATATTTAACATGAAACTCACGTAAATTTGAAATATATATATATATATATATATATATGCTCCTCCCTCGCACGAGCATCTGTCTTTGAAGCGAGAGTATATTTTCAAAGATTTCGAAATCTCGAAGATAAAAAATTTCATGAAAGCTCATAAACAAAATTTTATTATTAACGTACGCACGTCATTCAAAAAAAAAAATTCTCTCGTACGAGCATCCACCTTTGAAACGAGAGTTTATTTCACTTTGTGAAATCTCACATATTTAAAAAATAAAATTTTGTTTTTCGTGAAAGCTCATAAACGAAATTTTTATCAATAGACGAAGGTCTATTTTGTTTGTTTCTTAAACTAACGAACGAACGAACGTCCGCGCTAAAACGGATTTCCTTTCTTGGGATCGGACCCGTGAATCCTAAATCGACCAAGGTTTCATCACCAAATCAGCGGTGCTACACCAATTTACGCTCGTTAGACGATGCTCCATCATACCACTGGGATCTTCGTTCAAGCCATGGTTCGCTCATGCAATCAAAAATCCGTTAACATCCTATCTTACGACTAAGTTCAATTACTTATTTCGTCTGTAACTAAAAAAAAAAAAATCACTATCTAGTGCTGACTGAGGAACATGACTATCTCTCACTAAGAAGGAGACTTAATGTAGATGGTGGATTTTCGACAAAGGCTAAAATCGTAAAACCATAATTGTACATGCTCCCGATCCAAAGAATCAAATGAGTATTGAGGCTCATGTCTCTCATTGAAGCATGAAATCTCATACCACAAGAACCTCTGACTGAGAATACTGTCTCTCGGAGTATATGTAGATGTGTAGTCTCTCAGGTGAGGCAACGGCATATCTCATGAATACTCGGCAATTTCGGTAATTACTTATATAGAATCGAAAGATTGGACGGCTCCTAGACAGACTTGTTTAGGCTAGTATAGAGCAATAACGTCTTCAGGATGTAACAATGTTTTCCCTGACTATATAAAAGAAATATGACGCTTCAACAAGCTCATATCACTCAATTCCTGAATAATTAATGCTCCTAGACGATCGTACTAGTATAGAGCCATTATTCCTAAATCATTAGATTCATTAACTGAATCCCTGGAAAATATTCTACGTTTTTCATAATATTTCGTTACTTCAATTCGTGGTTCTTCCCAGCAGAATTCCATGGGTTAGTAATAAATATTCAACACACGGGCATCTGAGCCGCTATCGAGTAAGCCCGAATAAAATGGTGCAAAGTGTACTCAGCAATAATGCACCAACGAGCACCTGAATGCACGAACGAGCATTCCAAAATACGAAGAAACAATGAACCTATGCAAAATAGGAAAAAAATAATAAATAATAAAATATTAATCAAGGCGTTGGGGGACTGGGCCCACTGGCCGGCCGTGTAAGCCGTGGCCAGTCCCACGCCCAATTTTATATTTTATCATATTTTCATTATTTTCTTTGATCTCATGAAAATTCCCTCATTTGAACAAAATTCCTTCGTTTCAAGGAAACTCCTCAGCTTCATGGTGTTTCCTTCACATCAAGGAAATAATAAATAATTAGGAAAGGTGTCGCGGAACCAAGCCTACTAGCCGGACGGTCATGCCCTAGTTGTGGCCGGTCCCACACCTTGCATTCCTTATTACTTTATTATTATTTCCTTCATCCCATGAAATTCCTTGATTTCATGATATTTCCTTCAAATTATGAAAATTCCTTCAAATCATGAAAATAATACATAAAATTAGGGAAAGCTCACGGGACCGGGCCCTAGCCGGCCGACCATGCCCAAGTCGGTCCCACATGCCCTTATTTTATTATTATTAATATTATTTGTTTCCTTCATCTCATGGAAACTCCTTCACTTCAAGGAAAACTCATTTATTTCAACAAACTCCTTGATTTCATGGTATTTCCCTAAAATCATGAAAAATAATATAAAATTAGGAAAAAGTGTCATGGGACGGGCTTATTGCCGGCCGGCCATGCCTTGGCCATAGCTTGGTCCCACACTTCATGATTCCTTCATTTTATTATTATTATTTCCTTCATCTTATGAAGTTTCCTCAGTTTAAGAAAAAACCTTGATTTCTTCATATTTTCTCAAATGATTGATCAAATGCACGCCAGAAAATATCAAAATTCTCAGGACTGAGACGCGAGCATTTTGGTGACACGAGCATATTACCTTGACCGACCAAGGTTGGCTCTTTGTCTTGCAAGAGGGTTCAAACTCTTCCAAACAATTTTGGAACTTCATAAAACGATCAACATACGATCCCGTGACCAACCAGGGCCGGTTTCATGACCCTTGGTCGGTCCCTCATCTCTTCATAATTGATTAGGTTTTATCACCCAAGGCTCAGACGAGCATTATTTTTAATAAATGATTAAACCAGCATTTAATCATCCTCTCAGCAATTGGTCTTCAAGAGACTTTGGTATTTGCTCACTCGAGCGTCTGGGCGCTACATGGTCGACCCATCGTCCCATGTAGCCGGTCCCTCCTTCACTCCATGGTTGATTTTCAATAAATCATCAATTGATCAGCAAATGATCGAAATTAGAGTTTTCGAGTCCAAGGTTCATAATTCCAGATTCAAACGCTAATAATTTTACGTTGATCCCATGATCAACATTTTTATTAATTATACTCGGTTCAGTTGCCAGTATTTTAAATTAATATTTTATTTGGTCCTTCTACCAATAATTCATCAAACGTGCAACATTTGCTCAGATTAGCAATATTTGCTCAGATTAAGGAATATTGGTTCGACTATCAATATTCAACAATCCATCGAATGAGCAATATTTGCTCACCTTAACTATCAACATTTACTTGATCATCATACCTCTGTCTCAACAGACACGTTCAATTCATGAGTCTCAGAATATTTGCAAATCACGTTCGACTCAGCAATACAAGGACTCATCGTCCATGAAGTCAGCAATTGACTAACTGAATACACGTCTGCATGCCTTGTAGACTCCACAATCACGAGACATCAATCGTGTTACTGATCGCTGTCGTAGGCGTCAAAAATAATTACACTTTCTTACTACTCAAAATATATTATGAAGCAAGGGCAAGAGAGAATCGTTCCCATAGAGAGGACTAAGGTTGTCGAATTGTTTCGGTTTCCTATAAATAACACCGGGGGGTTTTCTGATTTTTTATATACTAAAATAAAATAAAATCAAATGAAGAAAAGTAAACAAATAAATTCAAAGATGTGAAAGCATTGGTTAAGGATTTCGTTTTCATTCACAAACATATTCTTATCTTAATAACTAGAATTGGTATTTTAATCTCCTCTTGTCAAAGGCCCTAGAATACCTTGATCGCAAGTATATCCCGCAAATCTCCTCTTGTCATCAACAAACACATTAAAAGATGTGAATATGAATCCTATCTAAGAGAACAACCTAACGTGTAAAAGCACTAATCAAGTTTAATTCCCTAGATGCGTTAAGTTCTATGAAATCAGGCCAATCAAAGCAATCGAACGTGTAAAAGCACTAATCCGATTTAACAAAGGTTATGGTTCACATAAGATCATAAGAATATATCACTACAAACTATAATCATATTTATGCTACTTGCAATCAGGAATTATCACTTTTGCGTATAATAACCCTAATCTAGCAATAAAGATGAAAGCAAACTCAATCGATTCGCGACTCGACTAAACAAGCATTCAAATCATGTAACAATATTGATGGTGAATCATAAACGATAATACTGAGACAAAACTAATATATCAAACAAGGATTCATGTTATGTGAAATCAACTTTACCCATAACCAATAGAAAAATTAATTACTCATGTCATAGGAGTTCATAACAAGGAGAAAAAGAAAAGACTTCATATTTCTAAACCCTAGAACCAAAAGTAGAGGCAAAAGATGAGATAATTTTCTATATAGATGAGATGTGAGACCCTTTTATACTTTCTCTGCCAAAACCTAAGTTTCCACCGCATAGGCCCACTGTTGCTTCTGCTAGAAGTCCCAAAATCCAAGCCCACAAATCAAAACAGGTCCAAGTCATCTGTCAACTCGGGCTAACTCACTGAGTCAAATCAGACATTGCCGATTCCAGCACTTTACTGCCCAACTCCATTGACAGCAACACTTCTTCCCTGTAATTCATCATCAACAAATTTGCAATTCATGCCAGTTTTCTTCGCATTTCATCCTAACATACATCTATTTGAGTTTCAATCACTATCTTCTTGTCGAATTCTTACTTCACAATACCAACCAACATAAGCAATCACCACAGCAACTCATTGGAGCATCAGAAATCTACTGCTTAGCGGCTCCTTCATTTGAGTGCACAACTAACTTCCTGTGGCAACAATTCAGTTCATATCAGCTCTCACTATCCCTGGTCATTGCCAACTCCACTGTAATTCTAACTGCGTCTTCCCCTGTAGCTGCATATCACCTCATAATCCACAGTACCACCACCTGCAATCCTAAGCATACATCTAAATTTACATTCAACACACCTTGCGGCATCTGAACTTCCCTACCACTGTGTTTCTTAGCATCATACCTAAACCACAACCACATTTCTTGCAATCTGATCACTTGAACATCATCTCCAAGCCATATCTTTTCTTGCCTTAAGCCACCACCGACTTCAATTCCTTGTACCACCTTGAGTCGGTTCACGCAGTAAAACCCAAATACGAATCTTCCTCCACTACGGGTTCTAACTTCAGTTGAATTGCAACTTCACAACTTCACTTCAGCTGCAACTTGAGAGCATCTCCCATCAGTGCAAACACCTTGTTCCATTCAACCCATTACAGCTGCAATTCTACATCACAGCAAACTGTAATATCAATTCAATCCATTGCTTCATCTCGATTGCGAGCTTTATTCTCTCCCTGACTCAATACACACAACCAGCAGCACACTCAGTCGCCGTTCCATCTCTGCAACCCAACTCCAGCTCACACCTGCTTCTTGCACCACCAGAACAGCCAACACTAAACCATGACAGGACACTAAGACAACCCCTGCAACACCACAAATCTGCACAGTTCCATTCTCCGGAAACTCTCGATTACCAAAGAACAACGTCTCAACAACAGGCTCATATGGCAGCCATCAACTGCATTCTCCTTTATAGCACCGAGACTCAAGCCTTCTTTGTTCTTCTACCAAAGTGCCAATTCCTGCGTACTCTTGAGTCGCAGCCAAACGATTCACACTATTACAACAAATTGTATCTCAACCATTGCAACTGCATCAAGTTAACAGTACCAGATCAGAGCATCGCTTCAATCACTACAATTCCATGGCACAACTGACCCTTGCCTGCAACAGCTGCAATTTCGAATTGAGCACAACCCCATTCTCAAGCACACCAGAATTCATTCACTCAACCACAACTGCAATCTTTCATTGCCTTCAACAACAGCAAACAAAACACCAGCAACATCTCCTGTTCCTTCAAGAGGACTTCAGTTCTTGACAAATCTTCTATCACAACTTACCAAACAGAAACATCTCTTCATTCTCCATTTTTGACAAAGACCAACATCAACTCATGTATCTAGCAGGAATACCGACACCGTCTGTCATTTGTGCTTCCTCCATTCCATTCCTTTACTCGACACCTTCACCCTTGACAAACCACAAGACCCATTCAATTTCAAGCCACATCAATCTTTGTAACCTCTCAGCTCCATTGTCCCAGCATCACAATTAACTGCAATTCATCACTACAAACCCAACTCTATTCACCAGCTTCACATCAAACCTATCTAGTCTTTCCAGTCACAGCCAACAGAAATTCCACCTTTATTGACAGCCCAATAACCAGAACCCTAACCGCAACACATAAGCAGCAGTTGAACCCATCTATTATTCTTCATACAAACCTCCATTCCAGCAACAACGGGTGTTGTTCATCTTCTTCATTCCAAGAACCCACTACAACTCCATCCACTGAATCATTTGAACTCGTCTTCAAATCTCGGTTCAAACTCAAACCCGAGTTGAACCCATCTTCTCTTACTCATTCTGAGAACCATATTTCTTCTCCATAACCTTCGTTAATTCACTGGCAACAACATCAATTATTAAGCTCAAAACCTCTCTTCACTCGAATCTGGTTCCGTAGCAGTAGCCATCCCCATTTTATCTTCAATTTGTCCTCTCTCTTGAATTCGAGCGACAATAACTTGATTTCTCCCAAACTCTCTCAATTTGAAGCTGCCTCCATTTCTGTCTCTCGCTTCTCAGGTGGATAAAATGATTTGGGAAGTGATGGTTCTCGATCTAGGGTTAGAAATGATTGGGACGGTTATTGGCACCTTATGGGTTATGATAAGGGATACCTCCATAATTCTTCTTGTAATGTCAGTTTTAGGAACCGACAAGCTTATTCATAAATTTTGCTCATAACATTATCATACGACGCCTGGATTGACCTCGTTCTTTTGCCGCTAGATTTATATTTTCGTTCTTTTCAAGACGATTGAGAAGAAATCCTGGAATTAAGCGAGTTCCACTTCCTTTTGCTCCAATGACTCCAAAACACCTAATAACACTCAAAAGCAAACATAAGATACATAATTTACATGAAAACTCGCAAAGAAAGCATCAATAATAGATAAATATCAAGGTGTTTACAACACCTATCAAATTCCCCCACACTTAGACTTTGCTAGTCCTCGAGCAAATCAAACAAAACTTATTCTAAAGGATACATACAACTCCGTGTCATCGAGGCTACGGTCACACTTAGCACGTATAACAAGCCTTTGAACCCCTAGGTGTCCCTAGTGGACAAGTTATAGTCTCGTGAGGGTTTACTAGAGATATACCCACAAAACCTACTTTTCCAACTTACTGGTTCTCCGTAATGATAGCATCCAACGCGCTAAGAAGACATAGAGATTCTGCAAACTAGTCATAAGAAGTTAGACACATATATGAACACAATCTCATCCTTAAAAGTTGAGAGAGAAATAACCATCCCTTATCGAAAGAAATTCGGGTTCGGAGTGATCAAAAGTCTCGACTCTGCCTCACAAGAAAGGGTTTTATGAAGTTGCTCTCAATAATAAACAGCTTTTTTATGGGTCACACATGTGTCCAGGTAGGAATGAAGAGAGAATCCTGTGACACGTTGAATGGTAGGAAGGAAAAAACCCTCCGAATTGTTTTAAAATAACCCACATCTTTTATCATTTTTGAAAACCCATTTTTCTGACGATCTCTAAGAAAGGAAATCAACCACTTAACGAAGGTGGAAATATGCTTACTTACCTCGTATCCGTTCGATGTGCAGCTAGCACCACTCTCACAGCATCCATAGAAACGTCTTCGGTCTTCAATCTTTTTCTTCATCTTCGTCTTCGGTCTTCAACTCTTGATGACAACTCTTGAACTTCGTAAAATCTTGACAATGTGATTCTTTCCTCTAATTCCTTGTTGCTTGAAACTTCATTGTAGATATTCCTTCTTCCATTGGCTTTATTGAAAGAATACAAAACTAAAAACAAATTATACAAACCCAAAATATGATACAATGAATTTTTCTTGTCTCTATTTTTTCTTTTCTTTTTTCCTTTTTTCTTTTTTTTTTTTTCTTTTTGTTTCTTTTTTTTTTATAAGACAAGAAAAATAAAACAAATACAAAATGAAAACAAAACGAAACAAAACAATGAACCTAAAGAAATTTTCTCTTGTCTCTTTTTTTTTTTTTTTTTCATAATTTTTTTATAATTTTTTTTTCATATTTTTTTTTTTTTCATATTTTTTTCATATTTTTTTTTAAGACAAGAGAAAATGAAATAGAAATAAACAAATATAAATAAAAATGCAAGTACAAAGGCCATGGTGTAAGTACTTTACCGCTCAATTCTTCACAACTTGTATGTCTTGATATTATAAACTTCTCGAACTCCCATCTTGATAATCTTCGCTCTTGTACATAAAGTCTTCAACTTGTAAAACTTCTGCTCCTTGTCTTGTTGCTTTACTTGAATCTGAAATCTGATCATTTATGTGATGTTGCTTGTAAACCTTGAACGTCTTCAACTTTCCTTCGAATTTGTGATGCTCCTCTTGTTGATGATGATGGTGTTTCTATGGACCTGTTGGTGTAGAGAGAGATAAAGTGGATGGTGCTAACTGCGAACAAGATTACAAATGGTATGTAAGTTAGCAATTCGATGTCACCATCATGATTGATAAAAATAGCACTCAAGAGATCAAAATAGTGCTTCTATTGGTGGGAGGTTGGGCAGCTCACCATTCTGCCCGGAATTTACGTACGGTGACACACACTCTAAAAGCACAAATTTAGACAGTACAAAGAATTGAAGGTCGGTGCCTCACATTATGTAACATGGGTAGTCTCCACTATAGGGGACCACAACTCTACTACTGAATTCAGTCTGCACCTCATTTGCCACTGGCATGGTTAAATCCAACTTTAACTCGCATACAATTAAGAAACCCGATCATGTTCTCTGTCATCTCTAAGTTCAGTCACTCTTATGAGATTCTCGATGTAATCTTAGCGACATGTATACTATGTGACTCTAAACTAACTACAAGTTGGAGTTTTTATTCACTATTTTACACAAAAGTTGAAAATTTTGAAAAATTTACAATGCAAATGCTTAACCACTCCCCCACACTTAAACTTTACATTGTCCTCAATGTAAATTGAATCGTCCAAAGAAAGTCAAGGTGGGAAATTTATAATAATATGCTACAAGCAAAAATAAAAACAAGAAAAAAGAAATTAAAAGATAAGAGATACAAAACCTATGGGTTGCCTCCCATGTAGCGCTTGGTTTAAAGTCGTCAGCCCGACTATATCCTTGCAAGATTCATTCCCCATATACCAACAATCTGAAAAGTTGGGGATCCTTCCATAGAACCTGTTTTGCAAACACTAGCTTCACACAAATATTAGTAATATAAAAACAGAAATGAAGCTATTAACCGATAAAAGTTTCCCCCACACTTATTCTTGTCCACACTTGGAAGTGTATAAAGAATATAGAAGTCGGGTACTTCCACGGTTTCTTGTTCCAAAACCTGCATAGTTTGAGAATCAAGCATCTCTAATGGAGGATATCGCGAAACAAAGTCATTCAACAATATTCCCGAAGCACATACATTCAAACCAATAAAAGGTAAAGGAGAAGAAACAATAGGCAACGGGTTAGACAAACCTATCACAATCTCTTGTATCACGGAATCCTCTTCATCCTTGAAAAACTCAAGTGAATTATTCACCTCTTGTATATCATGGTCCTCTATCAAACCTTGCAACCATTCTTCATCCGTTTCTGCCTTAACCAAAGTCTCAACATAAACATCATCATTACAATCACTTGCAAGCTCAATTGAGTCTTCCACAATATTGGTCAAACCGGTCTCATTCTCAACACACTCCTCTTTGTTGTAAGGCACACACTCTTTTGCGGATCCAAATCTCGCTATAAGGAACTTTTTTAGAACACTCAAAAATGCACCATCCTCAAGCTCCACCCTTTGAATAGGCTCTTGATCATTATTAAGATCAATACTTGAGTAATCTAAACAAGTGTCGACATATTCCTCTTCAACTTCACCTTGATCGCAAAAAGATTCCATTGTACACTCCTCGGGGATGTCACCATAAATTGGTTCAAGCAATGTATCTTCACAATCATTGTTACTTTCATAGTTAACATAAGATGGGTTGTCGCTAAATTTAATGTTGCTAGTCTCAAACTCATCCTTTTAAATAGGCGAATGATCATTATTAAGATCAAGAGTTGAGTTATCTACACAATTATCAGCACAAGTCCCGAAAGGTTGGCCTTTTTCAACATTAGCATCAAACAAATATTCATTACAAACCACAGGCACATTAGAATAGTTATTGCTTTGAAAACAAAATTCTTCTTCATACCTTTCTTCCTTGTAATCATCAATGCTTCTTCGTAAGATAGTCATACCTTCACGAAGTTCTTGGAGTTGCTCGTTTGTAGCCTCTTTATCTTTTTGAAACTCTTGTCGTACAAAGTTGGAAAAGTTGTCTAACAAGTTAGAGACTTGTTGTTCACGAGCATAAGAATCCTCCAATCCTTGTGGTTGTTCACACACGTACCCGCCATAAGGTAGTTGAGGAAAACCATAAGATTCCATGGAATATTGGTCATAACCAATGAATTGGTTTTGATCATACCCCTGGAATTGGTAGTTGTAATATTGTTGAGGTTGTTGAAAACCGTATCCATCCATGTAGTATGCTCCTTCCATGAGAAACAAGTACATGAAATAAGATTATCAAACCAAGGTTAAAAACCAGAAAATAAAACAAAAACAAAACTAAAAACAAAAAAATAAGAAACCAAAAACAAGTGACAACCGCATTGCCTCCCCGACAACGACGCCAAAATTTGATCATTTGTCGTAGGCGTCAAAAATAATTACACTTTCTTACTACTCAAAATATATTATGAAGCAAGGGCAAGAAAGGATCGTTCCCATAGAGAGGACTAAGGTTGTCAAATTGTTTCGGTTTCCTATAAATAACACCGAGGGGTTTTCTGATTTTTATATACTAAAATAAAATAAAAGCAAATGAAGAAAAGTAAACAAATAAATTCAAAGATGTGAAAGCATTGGTTAAGGATTTCGTTTTCATTCACAAACATATTCTTATCTTAATAACTAGAATTGATATTTTAATCTCTATTTTATCAAAGGCCCTAGAATACCTTGATCGCAAGTATATCCCGCAAATCTCCTCTTGTCATCAACAAACACATTAAAAGATGTGAATATGAATCCTATCTAAGAGAACAACCTAACGTGTAAAAGCACTAATCAAGTTTTATTCCCTAGATGGGTTAAGTTCTATGAAATCAGGCCAATCAAAGCAATCGAACGTGTAAAAGCACTAATCCGATTTAACAAAGGTTATGGTTCACATAAGATCATAAGAATATATCACTACAAACTATAATCATATTTATGCTACTTGCAATCAGGAATTATCACTTTTGCGTATAATAACCCTAATCTAGCAATAAAGATGAAAGCAAACTCAATCGATTCGCGACTCGACTAAACAAGCATTCAAATCATGTAACAATATTGATGGTGAATCATAAACGATAATACTGAGACAAAACTAATATATCAAACAAGGATTCATGTTATGTGAAATCAACTTTATCCATAACCAATAGAAAAATTAAGTACTCATGTCATAGGAGTTCATAACAAGGAGAAAAAGAAAAGACTTCATGTTTCTAAACCCTAGAACCAAAAGTAGAGGCAAAAGATGAGATAATTTTCTATATAGATGAGATGTGAGACCCTTTTATACTTTCTCTGCCAAAACCTAAGTTTCCACCGCATAGGCCCACTGTTGCTTCTGCTAGAAGTCCCAAAATCCAAGCCCAAAAATCAAAACAGGTCCAAGTCATCTGTCAACTCGGTCTAACTCACTGAGTCAAATCAGACATTGCCGATTCC
This sequence comes from Papaver armeniacum, assembly GCA_023531295.1. Lineage (NCBI taxonomy): Eukaryota > Viridiplantae > Streptophyta > Magnoliopsida > Ranunculales > Papaveraceae > Papaver > Papaver armeniacum. The sequence continues at coordinate 36,064 of JAJJWW010007177.1, forward strand.
AGCACTTTACTGCCCAACTCCATTCACAACAACACTTCTTCCCTGTAATTCATCATCAACAGCTGCAATTCATGCCAGTTCTCTTCGCATTTCATCCTAACATACATCTATTTACAGTTTCAATCACTATCTTCTTGTCTGAATTCTTGCTTCACAATACCAACCAACATAAGCAATCACCACAGCAACTCATTGGAGCATTAGAAATCTACAGCCGCGGCTCCTTCATTGCAGGTGCACAACTAACTTCATGTGGCAACAATTCAGTTCATATCAGCTCTCACTATCCCTGGTCATTGCCAACTCCACTGTAATTCTAACTGCGTCTTCCCCTGTAGCTGCATATCACCTCATAATCCACAGTACCACCACCTGCAATCCTAAGCATACATCTAAATTTACATTCAACACACCTTACGGCATATGAACTTCCCTGCCATTGTGTTGCTTAGCATCATACCTAAACCACAGCCACATTTCTTGCAATCGATCACTTGAACATCATCTCCAAGCCATATCTTTTCTCTTTGCCTTAAGCCACCACCAGCTGCAATTCCTTGTACCACCTTGAGTCAGTTCACCGCAGAAACCCAAATACCAATCTTCCTCCACTACGGGTTCTAACTTCAGTTGAATTGCAACTTCACAACTTCACTTCAGCTGCAACTTGAGAGCATCTCCCATCAGTGCAAACACCTTGTTCCATTCAACCCATTACACTGCAGTCCGCATCACAAAGAACCGTAATATCAATTGATCCATTGCTTCATCTCGATTGCAGCTTTATTCTCTCCCTGACTCAATGCACACAACCAGCAGCACATTCAGTCGCCGTTCCATCTCTTCAACCCAACTCCAGCTCACAGCTGCTTCTTGCACCACCAGAACAGCCAACACTAAACCATGACAGGACACTAAGACAACCCCTGCAACACCACAAATCTGCACAGTTCCATTCTCCGGAAACTCTCGATTACCAAAGAACAACGTCTCAACAATAAGGCTCATATGGCAGCCATCAGCTGCATTCTCCTTTATAGCACCAGACTCAAGCCTTCTTTGTTCTTTTACCAGTGCCAATTCCTGCGTACTCTTGAGTCGCAGCCAAACGACCACACTATTACAACAAATTGTATCTCAACCATTGCAACTGCATCAAGTTAACAGTACCAGCTCAGAGCATCGCTTCAATCACTACAATTCCATGGCACAACTGACCCTTGCCTGCAACAGCTGCAATTTCAAATTGAGCACAACCCCATTCTCAAGCACACCAGAATTCATTCACTCAACCACAACTGCAATCTTTCATTGCCTTCAACAACAGCAAACAAAACACCAGCAACATCTCCTGTTCCTTCAAGAGGACTTCAGTTCTTGACAAATCTTCTATCACAACTTACCAGCAGAAACATCTCTTCATTCTCCATTTTTGACAGCACCAACATCAACTCATGTATCTAGCAGGGAATACCGACACCGTCTGTCGCTGTGCTTCCTCCATTCCATTCCTTTACTCTGACACCTTCACCCTTGACAAACCACAAGACCCATTCAATTTCAAGCCACATCAATCTGTAACCTCTCGGCTCCATTGTCCCAAAGATCACAATTAATCGCAATTCATCACTACAAACCCACATTCTATTCACTGACTTCACATCAAACCTATCTAGTCTTTCCAAATCCACAACCAATGTAAATTCCACCTTCATTCACAACCCAATAACAGTAACCCTAAGCGCAACACATAAGCAGTGAGTTGAACCCATCTATTATTCTTCATACAAACCTCCATTCCAGCAACAACGGGTGTTGTTCATCTTCTTCATTCCAATAACCCACTACAACTCCATCCACTGAATCATTTGAACTCGTCTTCAAATCTCGGTTCAAACTCAAACCTGAGTTGAACCCATCTTCTCTTACTCATTACAGAACCATATTTCTTCTCCATAACCTTCGTTAATTCACAGGCAACAACATCAATTATCAAGCTCAAAACCCTCTCTTCACCTGAATCTGGTTCACAGAACAGTAGCCATCCCCATTTTATCTTCAATTTGTCCTCTCTCTTGAATTCGAGCGACAATAACTTGATTTCTCCCAAACTCTCTCAATTTGAAGCTACCTCCATTTCTGTCTCTCGCTTCTCAGGTGGATAAAATGATTTGGGAAGTGATGGTTCTCGATATAGGGTTAGAAATGATTGGGACGGTTATTGGCACCTTATGGGTTATGATAAGGGATACCTCCATAATTCTTCTTGTAATGTCAGTTTTAGGGAACTGACAAGCTTATTCATAAATTTTGCTCATAACATTATCATACGACGCCGGATTGACCTCGTTCTTTTGCCGCTAGATTTATATTTTCGTTCTTTTCAAGACGATTGAGAAGAAATCCTGGAATTAAGCGAGTTCCACTTCCTTTTGCTCCAATGACTCCAAAACACCTAATAACACTCAAAAGCAAACATAAGATACATAATTTACATGAAAACTCGCAAAGAAAGCATCAATAATAGATAAATATCAAGGTGTTTACAACACCTATCAAATTCCCCCACACTTAGACTTTGATAGTCCTCGAGCAAATCAAACAAAACTTATTCTAAAGGATACATACAACTCCGTCTCGTCGAGGCTACGGTCACACTTAGCACGTATAACAAGCCTTTGAACCCCTAGGTGTCCCTAGTGGACAAGTTATAGTCTCGTGAGGGTTTACTAGAGATATACCCACAAAACCTACTTTTCCAACTTACTAGTTCTCCGTAATGATAGCATCCAACGCGCTAAGAAGACATAGAGATTCTGCAAACTAGTTATAAGAAGTTAGACACATATATGAACACAATCTCATCCTTAAAAGTTGAGAGAGAAATAACCATCCCTTATCGAAAGAAATTCGGGTTCGGAGTGATCAAAAGTCTCGACTCTGCCTCACAAGAAAGGGTTTTATGAAGTTGCTCTCAATAATAAATAGCTTTTTATGGGTCACACATGTGTCCAGGTAGGAATGAAGAGAGAATCCTGTGACACGTTGAATGGTAGGAAGGAAAAAACCCTCCGAATTGTTTTAAAATAACCCACATCTTTTATCATTTTTGAAAACCCATTTTTCTGACGATCTCTAAGAAAGGAAATCAACCACTTAACGAAGGTGGAAATATGCTTACTTACCTCGTATCCGTTCGATGTGCAGCTAGCACCACTCTCACAGCATCCATAGAAACGTCTTCGGTCTTCAATCTTTTTCTTCATCTTCGTCTACGGTCTTCAACTCTTGATGACAACTCTTGAACTTCGTAAAATCTTGACAATGTGATTCTTTCCTCTAATTCCTTGTTGCTTGAAACTTCATTGTAGATATTCCTTCTTCCATTGGCTTTATTGAAAGAATACAAAACTAAAAACAAATTATACAAACCCAAAATATGATACAATGAATTTTTCTTGTCTCTATTTTTTCTTTTCTTTTTTTTCCTTTTTTCTTTTCTTTTTTTTTCTTTTTTTTTTCTTTTTTTTATAAGACAAGAAAAATAAAACAAATACAAAATGAAAACAAAACGAAACAAAACAATGAACCTAAAGAAATTTTCTCTTGTCTCTTTTTTTTTTCTTTTTTTCAATAAAGAAACGAAGTTCATATTTTTTTTTTCTTTTTTTCATATTTTTTTTTCATATTTTTTTTTTAAGACAAGAGAAAATGAAATAGAAATAAACAAATATAAATAAAAATGCAAGTACAAAGGCCATGGTGTAAGTACTTTACCGCTCAATTCTTCACAACTTGTATGTCTTGATATTATAAACTTCTCGAACTCCCATCTTGATAATCTTCGCTCTTGTACATAAAGTCTTCAACTTGTAAAACTTCTGCTCCTTGTCTTGTTGCTTTACTTGAATCTGAAATCTGCTCATTTATGTGATGTTGCTTGTAAACCTTGAACGTCTTCAACTTTCCTTCGAATTTGTGATGCTCCTCTTGTTGATGATGATGGTGTTTCTATGGACCTGTTGGTGTAGAGAGAGATAAAGTGGATGGTGCTAACTGCGAACAAGATTACAAATGGTATGTAAGTTAGCAATTCGATGTCACCATCATGATTGATAAAAATAGCACTCAAGAGATCAAAATAGTGCTTCTATTGGTGGGAGGTTGGGCAGCTCACCATTTCCGCCGGAATTTACGTACGGTGACACACACTCTAAAAGCACAAATTTAGACAGGTACAAAGAATTGAAGGTCGGTGCCTCACATTATGTAACATGGGTAGTCTCCACTATAGGGGACCACAACTCTACTATCGAATTCGATCTGCACCTCATTTGCCACCGGCATGGTTAAATCCAACTTTAACTCGCATACAATTAAGAAACCCGATCATGTTCTCTGTCATCTCTAAGTTCAGTCACTCTTATGAGATTCTCGATGTAATCTTAGCGACATGTATACTATGTGACTCTAAACTAACTACAAGTTGGAGTTTTTATTCACTATTTTACACAAAAGTTGAAAATTTTGAAAAATTTACAATGCAAATGCTTAACCACTCCCCCACACTTAAACTTTACATTGTCCTCAATGTAAATTGAATAAATCCAAAGAAAGTCAAGGTGGGAAATTTATAATAATATGCTACAAGCAAAAATAAAAACAAGAAAAAAGAAATTAAAAGATAAGAGATACAAAACCTATGGGTTGCCTCCCATGTAGCGCTTGGTTTAAAGTCGTCAGCCCGACTATATCCTTGCAAGATTCATTCCCCATATACCAACAATCTGAAAAGTTGGGGATCCTTCCATAGAACCTGTTTTGCAAACACTAGCTTCACACAAATATTAGTAATATAAAAACAGAAATGAAGCTATTAACCGATAAAAGTTTCCCCCACACTTATTCTTGTCCACACTTGGAAGTGTATAAAGAATATAGAAGTCGGGTACTTCCACGATTTCTTGTTCCAAAACCTGCATAGTTTGAGAATCAAGCATCTTTAATGGAGGATATCGCGAAACAAAGTCATTCAACAATATTCCCGAAGCACATACATTCAAACCAATAAGAGGTAAAGGAGAAGAAACAATAGGCAACGGGTTAGACAAACCTATCACAATCTCTTGTATCACGGAATCCTCTTCATCCTTGAAAAACTCAAGTGAATTATTCACCTCTTGTATATCATGGTCCTCTATCAAACCTTGCAACCATTCTTCATCCGTTTCTGCCTTAACCAAAGTCTCAACATAAACATCATCATTACAATCATTTGCAAGCTCAATTGAGTCTTCCACAATATTGGTCAAACCGGTCTCATTCTCAACACACTCCTCTTTGTTGTAAGGCACACACTCTTTTGTGAATCCAAATCTCGCTATAAGGAACTTTTTTAGAACACTCAAAAATGCACCATCCTCAAGCTCCACCCTTTGAATAGGCTCTTGATCATTATTAAGATCAATACTTGAGTAATCTACACAAGTGTCGACATATTCTTCTTCAACTTCACCTTGATCGCAAAAAGATTCCATTGTACACTCCTCAGGGATGTCACCATAAATTGGTTCAAGCAATGTATCTTCACAATCATTGTTACTTTCATAGTTAACATAAGATGGGTTGTCGCTAAATTTAATGTTGCTAGTCTCAAACTCATCCTTTTGAATAGGCGAATGATCATTATTAAGATCAAGAGTTGAGTTATCTACACAATTATCAGCACAAGTCCCCAAAGGTTGGACTTTTTCAACATTAGCATCAAACAAATATTCATTACAAACCACAGGCACATTAGAATAGTTATTGCTTTGAAAACAAAATTCTTCTTCATACCTTTCTTCCTTGTAATCATCAATGCTTCTTCGTAAGATAGTCATACCTTCACGAAGTTCTTGGAGTTGCTCGTTTGTAGCCTCTTTATCTTTTTGAAACTCTTGTCGTACAAAGTTGGAAAAGTTGTCTAACAAGTTAGAGACTTGTTGTTCACGAGCATAAGAATCCTCCAATCCTTGTGGTTGTTCACACACATACCCGCCATAAGGTAGTTGAGGAAAACCATAAGATTCCATGGAATATTGGTCATAACCAATGAATTGGTTTTGATCATACCCCTGGAATTGGTAGTTGTAATATTGTTGAGGTTGTTGAAAACCGTATCCATCCATGTAGTATGCTCCTTCCATGAGAAACAAGTACCTGAAATAAGATTCTCAAACCAAGGTTAAAAACCGTAGAAAATAAAACAAAAACAAAACTAAAAACAAAAAAAATAAGAAACCAAAAACAAGTGACAACCATTTGCCTCCCGACAACGACGCCAAAATTTGATCGCTGTCGTAGGCGTCAAAAATAATTACACTTTCTTACTACTCAAAATATATTATGAAGCAAGGGCAAGAAAGGATCGTTCCCATAGAGAGGACTAAGGTTGTCAAATTGTTTCGGTTTCCTATAAATAACACCGGGGGGTTTTCTGATTTTTATATACTAAAATAAAATAAAAGCAAATGAAGAAAAGTAAACAAATAAATTCAAAGATGTGAAAGCATTGGTTAAGGATTTCGTTTTCATTCACAAACATATTCTTATCTTAATAACTAGAATTGATATTTTAATCTCTATTTTATCAAAGGCCCTAGAATACCTTGATCGCAAGTATATCCCGCAAATCTCCTCTTGTCATCAACAAACACATTAAAAGATGTAAATATGAATCCTATCTAAGAGAACAACCTAACGTGTAAAAGCACTAATCAAGTTTTATTCCCTAGATGCGTTAAGTTCTATGAAATCAGGCCAATCAAAGCAATCGAACGTGTAAAAGCACTAATCCGATTTAACAAAGGTTATGGTTCACATAAGATCATAAGAATATATCACTACAAACTATAATCATATTTATGCTACTTGCAATCAGGAATTATCACTTTTGCGTATAATAACCCTAATCTAGCAATAAAGATGAAAGCAAACTCAATCGATTCGCGACTCGACTAAACAAGCATTCAAATCATGTAACAATATTGATGGTGAATCATAAACGATAATACTGAGACAAAACTAATATATCAAACAAGGATTCATGTTATGTGAAATCAACTTTATCCATAACCAATAGAAAAATTAAGTACTCATGTCATAGGAGTTCATAACAAGGAGAAAAAGAAAAGACTTCATGTTTCTAAACCCTAGAACCAAAAGTAGAGGCAAAAGATGAGATAATTTTCTATATAGATGAGATGTGAGACCCTTTTATACTTTCTCTGCCAAAACCTAAGTTTCCACCGCATAGGCCCACTGTTGCTTCTGCTAGAAGTCCCAAAATCCAAGCCCAAAAATCAAAACAGGTCCAAGTCATCTGTCAACTCGGGCTAACTCACTGAGTCAAATCAGACATTGCCGATTCCAGCACTTTACTGCCCAACTCCATTCACAACAACACTTCTTCCCCTGTAATTCATCATCAACAGCTGCAATTCATGCCAGTTCTCTTCGCATTTCATCCTAACATACATCTATTTACAGTTTCAATCACTATCTTCTTGTCTGAATTCTTGCTTCACAATACCAACCAACATAAGCAATCACCACAGCAACTCATTGGAGCATTAGAAATCTACAGCCGCGGATCCTTCATTGCAGGTGCACAACTAACTTCATGTGGCAACAATTCAGTTCATATCAGCTCTTACTATCCCTGGCCATTGCCAACTCCACTGTCATTCTAAATGCGTCTTCCCTTGTAGCTGCATATCACCTCATAATCCACAGTACCACCACCTTCAATCCTAAGCATACATCTAAATTTACATTCAACACACCTTACGGCATATGAACTTCCCTGCCATTGTGTTGCTTAGCATCATACCTAAACCACAGCCACATTTCTTGCAATCTGATCACTTGAACATCATCTCCAAGCCATATCTTTTCTTCTGCCTTAAGCCACCACCAGCTGCAATTCCTTGTACCACCTTGAGTCAGTTCACCGCAGAAACCCAAATACCAATCTTCCTCCACTACGGGTTCTAACTTCAGTTGAATTGCAACTTCACAACTTCACTTCAGCTGCAACTTGAGAGCATCTCCCATCAGTGCAAACACCTTGTTCCATTCAACCCATTACAGCTGCAATTCTGCATCACAGCAAACTGTAATATCAATTCAGTCACTTCTTCATCTCAGTTGCGGCTTTATTCTCTCCCTGACTCAATACACACAACCAGCAGCACATTCAGTCGCCGTTCCATCTCTGCAACCCAACTCCAGCTCACAGCTGCTTCTTGCACCACCAGAACAGCCAACACTAAACCATGACAGGACACTAAGACAACCCCTGCAACACCACAAATCTGCACAGTTCCATTCTCCGGAAACTCTCGATGACCAGCAAGAACGTCTCAACAACAGGCTCATATGGCAGCCATCAGCTGCATTCTCCTTTATAGCACCAGACTCAAGCCTTCTTTGTTCTTTTACTAAAGTGCCAATTCTGCGTACTCTTGAGTCGCAGCCAAACTTGTTTCATAATATTACAACAAATTGTATCTCAACCATTGCAACTGCATCAAGTTAACAGTACCAGCCCAGAGCATCGCTTCAATCACTACAATTCCATGGCACAACTGACCCTTGCCTGCAACAGATGCAATTTCGAATTGAGCACAACCCCATTCTCAAGCACACCAGAATTCATTCACTCAACCACAACTGCAATCTTTCATTGCCTTCAACAACAACAAACAAAACACCAGCAGCATCTCCTGTGCCTTCAAGAGGACTTCAGTTCTTGACAAATCTTCTATCACAACTTACCAGCAGAAACATCTCTTCATTCTCCATTTTTGACAGCACCAACATCAACTCATGTATCTAGCAGGTAATACCGACACCGTCTGTCGCTGTGCTTCCTCCATTCCATTCCTTTACTCTGACATCCTCACCCTTGACAAACCACAAGACCCATTCAATTTCAAGCCACATCAATCTTTGTAACCTCTCAGCTCCATTGTCCCAAAGATCACAATTAAGCGCAATTCATCACTACAAACCCAACTCTATTCACCAGCTTCACATCAAACCTATCTAGTCTTTCCAGTCACAGCCAACAGAAATTCCACCTTCATTGACATCCCAATAACCAGAACCCTAACTGCAACACAGAAGCAGCAGTTGAACCCATCTATTATTCTTCATACAAACCTCCATTCCAGCAACAACGGGTGATGTTCATCTTCTTCATTCCAAGAACCCACTACAACTCCATCCACTGAATCATTTGAACTCGTCTTCAAATCTCGGTTCAAACTCAAACCTGAGTTGAACCCATCTTCTCTTACTCATTACAGAACCATATTTCTTCTCCATAACCTCCGTTAATTCACAGGAAACATCATCAATTATTAACCTCAAAACCCTCTCTTTACCTGAATCTGGTTCACATAACAGTAGGCATCCCCATTTTATCTTCAATTTGTCCTCTCTCATGAATTCGAGCGACAATAACTTGATTTCTCCCAAACTCTCTCAATTTGAAGCTGCCTCCATTTCTATCTCTCGCTTCTCGGGTGGATAAAATGATTTGGGAAGTGATGGTTCTCGATCTAGGGTTAGAAATGATTGGGACGGTTATTGGCACCTTATGGGTTATGATAAGGGCTACCTCCATAATTCTTCTTGTAATGTCATTTTTAGGGAACTGCCAAGCTTATTCATAAATTTTGCTCATAACTTTATCATACGACGCCGGATTGACCTCGTTCTTTTGCCGTTAGCTTTATATTTTCGTTCTTTTTAAGATGATTGAGAAGAAATCCTGGAATTAAGCGAGTTCCAGTTCCTTTTGCTCCAATGACTCCAAAACACCTAATAACACTCAAAAGCAAACATAAGATACATGATTTACATGAAAACTCGCAAAGAAAGCATCAATAATAGATAAATATCAAGGTGTTTACAACACCTATCAGTTACATGGGGGGATATTAACTTGGGTTTTGTCTGGCGGTCTACGACACGTGTGTTCGTACACACGATGAGAATGTGAGAAAGTCGTGCAATCAGTTGGAGGAGTTGGCATAGTAGTGGATGGAAAATCAACCAAGTCTCCGCATGATGAGCAACCGGTTTTAACACGATTTCCACTTCCCCACCCTTTGACTCCAGCAACTGTCACACTTCATGGGATCAAGGTGTTTTACAATTCTAGCAAAATAAATAAGTTTCTGAATCATGATTGAAAAAAGACAATCTTTCGTCAAACAGACAACAAGAGATTAACAACTCAACGTTTGAGCAATTACTCTCAACAGAGCAAATTGAATCAATCAGAGCTTATCTTATTTCTTCACGCAGAATATACAACACACCTACAATCTTCGATCATCATTGATCTCACACATTTCTCAGCTTCCCTCATACTGATCGACTCATCCTATCTTGTGACCGAATTGACTCTCCAACGGCCATTGTCTTGGTTTAGGCCGGAGTCCTACAGATTGATCTCTCGAATTCAAAGCGCTCCCTTTTTTGCAGTGCATCTGTGTGAGGTTTGACAGTTCGCTCGGTTCAAGGAGTATCCTCCGCACGGTCGTCTCCTCAATTCCTTAAAAACCAGCAACTCATTTTGCCCCATCTACAAAGTGGAGAAACAAAATTAGTGTTATATTTATAAGGAGCCGATGGTAATACACGTGGCGCGGTTTTCCTTTGACCGACAACGGCTACATTTCCAACGTATCTAATTTCTTACCCTATAAATTCAAATCTTCCCATCTTCAGATTCACATCTTATTCTTTCTTTATGAAAATCTTAATCTCTCAATCTATCAAAAAATGTATGTTATAATTGGTGGTCTTAAATTTACTCAAGAAGAGGATTTAGCTATATGCAAAGCCTACGTTTTTCATAAGATATAAAATTTTATGCGCGATCATGATATGTCGGACGCGTCTTTTTGGCATAACATTTTCACAATGTTCTTCTCACAAACGGAGTCCCCGAAAACCGAGATGCTCGTGGTTTGTATCTTCGTTTTTATTCAATTAATCTTGTTTTCATGTCATTGTTTGATCAGGTAATGGAAATTGATCGAGAATTTTTTTCCGGTGTAACTGAAGCTGAAATGATCCAAAATTACTATGGATAATTGGGAGAAAACTCACGACAAACCTTTTCTTTACGAAGCTTGTTTCAGCATTCTTAAAAATGGTCCATCTCAATCGCATCTTCACTACATCATAAGGGCTCTCCCTATCTTTATTATGGAAGAAGATGTTTCTCTTTTTCGATGCTGGATACATATTATAACGAAAAATATGACTAGTGGATATTTCTGGGAAGGAGTGTTGCAAAGGTTTGAAGCGTTGCGAAATGAATATATAAGAAACAACAAGATCCTAGATCAAATATTTTCATTCATCAACAATGATGTCAGATATTATACAAAATATTTATGGATGGTTCACCGTAGTAATTCTAGATTGTCCAACGAAGAACTGGTGAGTATATCTTACTTTCCTCACTGAGCTAGTTTAATCAAAATCATATTTTACGTTACTTGTTGTTTATCTTTTTTCAGAAAACCCCGGCTCAAGCAAAGTTTATTGAATAAAACGGAAGATAATTTAAGCATTTTGAATGCTATGAAATTCATAAGGTTCATGTCGCTGGAATTGATGTAGTTTGATGTTATTGTTGCCGTTATGAAATCAATTACTATATATGTAAGTCTAAATGTAACAAGTATCGCTTGATATAAAATGGAAGTCTAATTTAAGGTCTAAATATTTTCATTAATTAATACTACTGCCACTTCTTTTACAAGATATAAAATTATACAATAATAAGAAGTAACTAACAACTTCAATAAAAATCAAGTAAAATCTTTGGAATCATGTTTATCTTCATTTAACGTATCATCCATTCAACGCGCTCATGAACTGTTTCCCCTTTTGTTTTTTGAATTTTTTGTTGTTAACTTTCAAAACCGGAGCTTTTCTTTTCCTTTTAGCAAAATATTTTCTAGGATTGACTTATAAAAGTTTCACTTCCCTTTTACTATTTCAATCTTTTTAAAACTTCCACATATCTTATAAACAACAGCTACAAATTTTGCATCGCAAAAAAGTGTTATATCCTTTTCAGATATTTCACTTAACAAATATAATCACTAAATTAAAAAAGTTGAAATAGATTAGCAGAGAAAATTCAAGAGACGTGAATTTTTGTGTGAGTGGAGTGTTTGAAGATGCTTGTAATTTATAGTGGTAAAATTATGATATTTTTTACTTTTGAAAAAGTAGTCGTTCGCAGATGATCTTCGCCTGCCAGCGTGCTACCTTTGTCTGCGCGATTTTGTTGAACTCGCCAGCAGATTTACTGCACCGCACATGTCTTGATGTTCTGCCTATTACTTTTACCATAGTGGAAATTGCAGTTTGCCCATCCACCTGGATGATTAAATTTTTGAGTTTGGCAATTTCCATAGGAATTTCCCTTAGTAATAATAGGGAGAAAATGAAATATCATTGCAGAGATTAATTGAGAAAGTAGCCTTTAAACGTGAAGTTAATACTAGTAGGTTAACATCTCATTTGTAAGATAATAGAGACAAAACCAATCACTCAAGCAAATTCTAGATTGGTTGTAACGATTAAACTGTTAATAGTGCCAACCACATTAGAAAAGCGGAGAATAATAAATCGTCATCCATTAACGAACATCATCCGTAAAACAACATTAATATGGATATTAAGAAATCACTACCAAGTGATGGATGATGCATGTTTATAAATAGTTAGAGTAAAGAAGGTTTCAATTTAAATAAGATATCATGCATTCTTGTCAAAGGCCGAGAGGAGTTGGTGATGCAGTTTATTTATTAGGGTTTGACGATGCATTAAAGTTCTATTTTGATGTTGTTAAACGAGTGAGAAATTTCTGTGGTCATTAAGGGTAATTCTGTTTGATTCGTAAAGATATATAAAATTAACTTAATCTATGAGTCAACTATGATTTTTGCACTCCTCAAATTTGTTTTTGCTCTCTTTTTAATAAAAATACTTAACAAACTCAAGAATTCTAATCCCACACAAACGAGAAATACTTATTACCCTAATTTACAACCATTGATCATTTAAATCAACACAACATGTTCCTTTCTAAGTTGTTTTTGCGACTTGAAACTCCACCAAAAAAAAAAACTCTAACCGAGAATTTTTGTTAAGTGTTCGAACTAACAACCCAAAAATAGTAATTTAACGCTTTCTTTGTTGGGGAAGGATACAATGACATGATTAATGATAAAAGCTTGGTGGAACACTGATAAGGTTAGGTTTCAATTTCTAATCAGTGAACTTAGGTTTGGTTTTGATTGTAATTGTGATTAGTTTCTCATATGTATAAGGTGTTTAAGGAGATAAATTAAGGTTAGATTTGGCTTTGATAGGAACTTAAGTTAACTTCTAATTCAAATGAGAAGAGAAGAGAATAACTAGGTATCATAATGTTTCTTCTCCAAATGCCGTATTTTTTGTTCCTTTTTTCTTTTCGCCGTCTCATTTCTTCAAATTTGATTCTTCTCTTCCTATCCGATTTTGCTATGCAAGTCCTTTTGAACCCAACATTTCTTATCCTACCATCACCACCTTGGATGGTCAGATCAACTGTTTGTCTCTCAAAATGTTATCCGACCGTCCAAAGCTCAAAAACCCCTTCTGTTTTTTATAGATAAGAAATTCTCCATTTATTTATTTTTCCTCCAGATGATTTTAGCTTAACTTATTGATGGGTTTTTTTTTCTTGATATATATTATGGATTATTGTTTATCCTAATCAAATGTAATCTGGATCTTATTATTGAAATTGAGATAGTCAGTTCACAGTACCAATTAAAGTATGCTTCATAAACAGAAAACAATTTAAATTATATAAAAAAAAAGTTTAGACAAGTTAGGCAAGATAAATAACACTCCGAATTTATTCTTGGGAAAGCTAAATCGTTGGTTGTGGTTGTTTGCATCATTATTATATCATTCTCATAATAAATATTTTATTAATCTCTCATTAAAAATGTCTTATAATTATGTTGATAAATATACTTTCAATAAGTAAATAATAAATTTGTTTGATAAAAAAGCATGATAACTTAGTAAAATTATCTTTTCAGCCTATTATATTTTTCTAAATATATTTTCATTAAATAAATAATAAATTTGTTAGTAGAGTATCAGACATCACCCTCGAAGACTGAAGATCGACGAAGACATTTTAAGAACTTCATTAATTAGGTGTGTGAAGACTGAACCATTCTAGTTTACTCACCATCTTATGATTCTATCATTGAGACTATGTCTTATGACTTACGGTAGATTTATTGCAAAGAAGATATTTCGAGTCAAGCTTGGCTAGTTAAACATCTCATAATATGATTCAAGCATAGATGTTCGAAGGTCCTAGTTTTTTTTTTTTTTCTTCTACTTCTTCTTCTTCTCCAAACCCTGAAAGAGGAAATGAATTTCTACTCTAATCCTAACACTATAATCAAACTCAAACACTAATTAATTTAACGAATGTAGTATTCAAATATCGCACATCCTATTTTCTTAGTGTAGGATTCAAATATCGCACAACATATTTTCTTAGCGTGCGAGATTCAATTATTTCCTTAACTTGCGAGAATTTAGCAGAGCTTGCGAGAATGATTGAGAGAGAGAGCCTGCGAAATTATAAAGTGAGCCTGCGAAATTATAAAGAGAGTCTGAGCGAACGTAGCAGGGGATCCGAAAATGAAGGGGAATATGAGCTGTACTCCACTATGTAAACACCTATATAAAGAGGAGAGCAGGAGAGAGAAAGAGGGGAGGGACAATTTTGTAAGAGAGAGAAGATACACAATTAGGAGAGAGATACTTTATTTTCTTTATCATCTTCTTCCCCAAAACTAGATCTAGAGCTCTATCAAATATCCATTAATGGAGATTCTAAATGTAATAGTAATGTAACCTCAACAATCATAGTGAAGAACCATGGATGTAGATCACATTGATCGAACCATGTAAAAAATCCTTGTGTCCATTTTATAATTTTAGCACTTTAATCTTTATTTTGATTATGAAATAGATTTAGATCTAGAAAATATTATAAGGGGTGTGTTGTAGGAAATCCTGCAACTACAACGAATACTAACTTAATTAATCATCACTAATGAATAAGGGCATATTATTCATTCACAAAAATAGGTAGATAAGGGGTGTCTAGGGATTACTTCTTAATGACCCTTTTTTTTCTTTTAGAAAGCCACAAATAAACACACTAGGCCGCAAACCAGGAAGGATAAATTTCTCACTTTATATTAGATTTAAATAGAAGGAATTGGAAAGATCAAGTTGCTTCACAAACAAATTTTATAGTATGCCATTAAACTTATTGATTAGGTTTTGATGCATTTGAGTTACACATATGATGTTGAAACTAGGAAGTAAACAAAGGTGAATTAAAAATGATAATTTGTGTAAAATCCAAATGTATTAGTCATAAAATCGGTAAGATATATGAAATGAAATTTTCAGAATCAGTATTACCAAAAATAAAATAAAAATAAAAACAAAAAAAAATATAGGAAAAAATCGAATGAGTTAATTAGATCAAATTAAGCAGCAACAACATCAATTCAAAACCCAGGCCGTGACAGTACGGGTCATATCCTAGAATCAAAACAAAAATAAAAATCAACTGAAGAAACTAGTTTCTTTAGAGAGAACCACAGAAACTCAAATTCCAATTCTTTATAGAGAAAATCTTAGTGAAGAAATCATATTGATCTAGCTCGATGAAGATCATCCAAGATACAATAACTATAGTTTAAATAGGAAATACATGTATACATTTTCATGAAATCTAACTACAAATGATTGATCAATATGAAAAAATAAGTACAAGAGAAGTTGTTGCTATAGAGACGCGGAAATTAATGAGATAGAGGTGGGTGGTCGTGCTGTTTTAAGGTTGGTTGTGGTGGTGGCGGGATGTAGATTGGTTTTCTATGGTGATGGTTTAGCTGTGATGGTGGTGATTTATAAAGGGAAGTAGGGTGAAAAAAGGAACCCGAGTGAGGGGAGGCGATGAAAAATTGGAGGAAATTTTGATACGTTGGAGCATATAATAAGTGGCGCGTTCAAAAAAAAAAGTGGCGCATGTAGCTAGTATTTTTTTTTGGTAAGTCCAAAATTGTATTGATGAATAGCAAATATTTACAAAGAGAACTGTTTACAAGAAAAGAGGTCCGAAGACCCCAAAAACTTACAAACTATTTAAATCTGAAAGAACATGAGGATATTCTAAAGAGTTTAGAAAATAAGGCCTTTCATCATAGTTCAGCCCTTCTCCATTCCTAAGAAGACACCCTCTTTTTGCCATGGAATCAACTGCAAAATTAGCTTCACGATATGTGTGCACAAAACGGATCGAATCATAATTATCTTGGATCCTTCTCCACCTTTTCCTAAAAAACCAAGGTACATTTGAATTCAAAAAGGATGAAATCGCACCTACAAAATCTGACCTCACCAAGACTTTCCGAACAGCCCACTTTGTATCCCATTCTAAACCAACAATCACCCCATACAATTCCGCTAAGAAGTTAGTCGTTCTTCCCAGGCCAATGCTCATTGCTCGTAAAAAGTTACAATCATGGTCTCGAACTACAACACCAGCACCGACAGTTCCAGGGTTGCCTTTAGCCGCACCGTCACAACACAAAAGTAATTCATCAATATCAGGGTGAGTCCAACTACATTCAATTGGATGACATTGTCTCACCTGTCTATGTTTCACACGAAAGAAATTCAAAATACCCAAGTCCGCTGTAGTGTTGTGCATAAAACTCTTTATACGGACAGAGTAATCATGAATTAAGTGAAAAACACGCTGCTTGAAGAAGTGAACACTAACTGACTTTCCTTCAAAATATTCCATATTTCTTGTCTGCCATAACTCCGAATGAACAACCAAGATAGCTAATAGCCACAGGTCCTTGATGATTCTACTTCTTCCTTTGGCTGACTTATAGGAGGTAACAACATCATAATGAGGTTGAAGGTTGAAAATACCTGAAATCCACTCCCATATATGTTTCGCATAAGTACAGCTCCATAAAACGTGTTCCAAGGACTCCTCTTCAGCTTTGCATAAGTAACACCGGTTGGCCAACTCCACCTTGAATCTGTTTCTTATCTTATCTGAGGTCACACAAGCTTCTCTTGTCAGCTTCCAATTTTGCGCAGCTAACTTGGGATGTATAGTCTTCCTCCAAAGCGGGATCGTACACGTCCGAGCAAGGGTAATTCTTCCTTATAAGTTGTTTAGCAGACCGAACTGTGAAGGTACCTTTCAGCTCTGGCATCCATACCCTGCAGTCTGCTCCACCTTGCAGCATAGGAAGATTATTGAGGTCCACTCCAGCTCGAACCAAATTCAAGATGATCGCCCTGTACCTGCCATTCATTATTAGCAATAATTGAACTAACCATGGATGTGCTATCCAATTCATTATCACCAAGCATGTCAGCAATGCTTTGATTACCATACCAAACATCATAGTACAGAGAAGTAGCCCTCCCATCACCAAGAAGAACCTTAGTATTTCTATCCACAATGGTATGTACCAATCTAATGCCCGGAAGAATAGAAGAATTCACACCATATTGTTTAATTTTTCCAAGCCTAGTAGTATATTTCGCCCACAAAAAACGCGCCCATTTCTTGTTAGAAGAGCGAATACTCCACCAGAATTTCATGAGAAGATCCCTATTAGTAACATCCATACTAGTAATACCTAAACCTCCTTCCTTCAAAGGGCAACAGACTTTAGGATATCCGACAACACATTTTCTTGCAACTTCAGCATCTCCAGACCAAAGGAAGTTGCGGATAACTCTCTCAGCTTGTTGGATGAACTTTTTAGGCCATTTGTAAACATCCATGTTGTGAATGGCATAGCTGGCAATCACTGCATTAATAATAACAATTCTATCTTGAAAAGAAAGAAGTCTTCCCTTCCAAACAGCAAGTTGGTTCTTGATTTTATCAATCACATTACTAATGTGATGATTTCTAACAGCTCCGGGCATAATTTGAACACCTAAATACCTGTTTGGAAAAGTAGAAACCTCCATACCAAGTAAATTTGTGATTGTTCTACAACGACTCAAAGAACCACCACCATAGTAAACCTTACTCTTTTGACGACAAACTGTTTGGCCCGATGCCCTTTGATATTTACCAAGCAAAGCAATAAGATTATGCAAACTCTTCATGTTTCCCTTACAAAAAATCATTATGTCATCAGCAAAGAAAAGGTGAGTGGGAGAAATACCTTTTTTTGTAAGCATCGGCGTTATCTTCTTCTCATGAAATAACTTGGATAGGTTTCTACTAAGAACATCTTCAATCAAAACAAAAATAAGAGGAGATAAAGGATCGCCTTGCCTTAATCCTCTATTAATCTTGAAGAAACCCTATGGATTACCATTAAGAAGTATAGAAATACGAGCCGAGCTAAGAATCGAAAAGATCCAAGAACACCAATTCTCGGAAAAACCATACTTCCGAAAAACTTCCAAGACAAAAGACCAACTAACCGTATCAAAGGCTTGAGTGATGTCAAGTTTAAGACCCACATTGCCATCTTTACGCTTAGTTTTAAGATCATTCACCATCTCCGACGCCACGCTGATGTTTTCGTGAATGTTTCTCCCTTTCATAAAAGCAACTTGTTCCTCTGAAACAAGATTATCAAGAACACTACCTCGTCTTGTAGCTAAAATCTTAGTAAAAATTTTAAAGAAAAAATTACTAAGACCAATGGGCCGAAAGTTACGAAGAGTGTTGGCTCCTCTTACTTTGGCTAATAAGATCAAGACACTAGAACTATGAAGCACGGATACTTCAAAATTGGTGACGTATCCGTATCGGCGCCGTATCAGTATCAGATACTTGGGGATATCTGGGGATACGTATCAGATACTCCATTTAAAGTGTCACCTTTTTTTAATTACAAAAAGGGTAGGGGATACTCTGGGATACCTCTCAGATACTCTATAAGGGGATACTTCCTATAATCTAACATTTTTTTTATACAAAATCTATATATTTATAAATTTATACATAAAATCTAAAATTCTAAATATTTATAGTTATTTGTAATCATGATTATATTGAATAATTATATCTAAACATAATAACTTGTTGACTATAAAGAAAAAAGATTTGGTATTTATTTTTATGGTGCTTAAAAAAATGGTGCTAGAAAAATTTAAGGCTTATTGGCCAGTCATGTTTTTCATGTTGTTTTAGAGAAAAATCGGAGTACATGTGATGTTATCCATTCAATTAACATAAGTAAGACTGAAACCCATGCTGAAAATTTAATATTTGCTCTTTTTAATAATCAAAATAATATCTATCGGATTTTTTCATTTTATGATTTTTTAGTAGATTGAATTATTATTATATTAAATATTTTTTTGATAAATACACGTATCCCACCGTATCCCGTATCCCCATTTTATGAAAATTGACGAATCCCCGTATCAGTATCACCGTATCAGTATCCCCGTATCAATATCGGTGCATCATAGGACTAGAATTGGTACCTTGAGGAATTATTTTCTCATGCCAGCAATAAGTGATTGCATTGTAAAGGTCTTGTTGAATCACATCCCAACAATGCATGTAGAAACAACCAGAGAAACCGTCTGGGCCGGGTGCACTATCAGCGCCAAGATCAAAAACAGCAGACTTTATCTCTTCCATAGTAGGAATTTCATCCATTCGCTGACTATCTTCAGAAGAGATACTGCTATGATCATAAAGAAATAAATCCTCATCAATAGGTAATTCAGCACTATTAAATTTAGACTCAAAAAAAGAGACCGCATAGTCTCTAATTTGATCACAATCTGTTATGACAGTCCCATTATCATCCACCAACTCCGAAATCAGATTACTGCTCCTGCGAGTTCGAATATTAGTATGAAAGAAAGAAGTATTACTAGCACCATCCGTGAGCCATTTATTTCTCGATTTTTGCTTCAACATAATCGAATGTTGGGAACGAATTTCCTGAAGAGTAACTGAAGCTTCTTTGACAGAATTCAGCTTAGAAACGTCTTCTGGATCCTCATCCGAAATGCGAAGTGCAACCTCCATAGTCAATTTAGCCTGCTTGAGCTTAGCATAAACATTGCCAAAGACCCGTAAATTCCATTCTTTCATGGCAGTCTTTAGTCTCTTAAGCTTGAAAGGAAAAATAAAAGCCAGAGAACCAGAAACCGGAGCGTTCCAACTCTCAATAACCATGCGCATAAAATCAGGGTGAGAAAACCACATCTTTTGCACTCTAAAAGGATCTCTTTTCGGTCTTGAACTAGCAAAAGGAATGCCAATAAGAGTAGAATGGTCGGAAACTTCCCTAGGAAGATCTTTACACCTCCAATTCTCAAATATGTTAAGCCAAGCTTCATTTATTACAGACCTATCCAACTTGCAAAGGATTCGACGCACACCTGATTAGCCATTAGCCCAAGTGAATTTTGAACCCAAAAAGTCAGCTTCAAAGAGATCATTGTTATCCATCCAATCACTAAAATCATTAATGACTGAAGTCCGTGGTTCACGACCTCCTTTTTTTTCTTCATTACGTAACACGCAATTAAAATCACCCATAACTAACCACGGAGTGTTATTATCAACTGAAGAGAGTTGCTGCCATAACCTTCTTCGAGTGACTTGAAAACAACTAGCATGAACAAAGGACACCAACACACCCTCCACTTCAACTGTTATAGCTTGCTGTTTATGGGTGAAAACTATTCCTGCCGGATTTGGTAATTTGGGGTATGTGGATGAGGAATGAATTTAAACCCTAAACAAATGCACTGCGCGGTGAGTGCTTGTGATTCGAGAAATCAATCTGTACAACTCTGGCCTAAACCAATAAATGGCCGTTCCAGACTTGCTTCGGTCACAAAGTGAAGGAGATGGGGTTGATCTTAGGGAGGGAAGCGAAGAAGGTGTTGAGATTGTGAAGGTGTAGGCTTGTTTATGACTTGTAACAGAAAGGTGGGCAGGCTTACGATTGATGCAAGCAGGCTTTGAGTGTTTGAATACGTTTTATATTAACACTTGGTTTCTGTCTTGTCTTGACTTGTTCTGTTCTTGTTTTGTAAATAGGGAGGAGAACCTATTTATACAAGTCATTTGAGCCTTATTCACGTCTCTCGTGGGAAGTGGAGGAAGTGGAGTGATGGAGTAGTGGAGTTGTGTGTTGGTGTTACACGACCAGTCTTGCCCACTTCTCCTTATCTCTAACCGTCCAAGACTTCCTGAAACGTTCTTGTGATGGCGCGTTGCACGCTGCACGCTGTAAACCGCCAGACCAATACCCCAGTATGTATCCCCCAGTTTGTGACATGATTGATGTCTCGAGTGTGTGGATCATGGGACCCACAGAAAGTAGCATGTAATGCTAGACTAAATAACTAAATTATTTAGGAAGTCGATACTTGTGAAGTATCGTGCGTATTCTATGCAGGTACTACATCGAGTATATTCAACATGTATGAAGCATTGCTGTTTTTAAGGCTTACCGGAGTAAATCACGAATTTAAGCGTCTTAAAATAGCATCATGTCCAGCCATCTTCGAGTGATCGTTTGGAGGCTATACGGGTAAGCCACGACTTGACCGATCACTCCATGTGGAAGAGTGGTGGACGGTGATTGTGGTGACGCCTTGCTGGTCTCTTAACTCCTAACCAGGGATGCTTGACCAAGCTGGTAGAGTTGGACGGACGAGATGATCTGTGACACTCATCTGCGACCGTTGATGAAGTTTTAGGGCTTTTGAAGAGGTGCGCAGGCATCACTCTTCAGCTTGGTCGAAACCAAGCATAAGAGGTGTTTTGGAAAGGACCGACCGGGCATGCGTGTAGACGGCATGCCGGTGTACACGTCCGTACCTCACTATCTCATGAAGGTGCGATCTAGGCCACTCAATTTGATCGGCAAAGAGGAGCGGTTGAGATCGATTTGCAACAGAAATCTGGTGCCGCAAAAGCCGCGCATCATGCCCACTTCGGGAGCGCGTTTCAAGACGACCAAGCCTGGTCGGTCCCGGCGATTGATTCGGCGTGTGGGTGGTAGGCTGGTGTTCACGCCTGTACTTCATTGCCTCATAGAAACGTGATCTAAGCCACTCAATTTGTCCGGAGAAGTTGAGTGTTCGAGATCAGTTTACGATTAGGAGGTGCGACCATGCCTGGTTTGGGCGTGCGAATCGAAGTGTACAGCCAAGTTTGGTCTTGGCCGATCGGGTGTGGAGATAGGTGGGCCCGCAGTGATCATGTTGATACTTACCGGACCTGCTTAGTCTATTCCTGGACCCTTCATCCGAGTAGGAGAAAAAGGACGCTCGTGATCGCGACACAAACCCTAATCAGGTTTTGCCGGCCGTGTGTCATACCCAGTTTGGGACGCACGAATCAAGACGACCAACCATAGTTGGTCTGACCGATCGATCGGGTATGTAGGAGGGCCACGTTGTTTGTGTTGATATGTTACGGACCCTTTGAATCTACATCTACACCCTCCATCTATGCCTGCGAAGATGGATGGTTGAGACCGATTTGCGACACATGTAATGTGTCGTAACCCTAGTTTAGGGTTTCACGTCCATGTTGTTTTGGTGGACGGACAAACTAGTAAGTGTTGCTTCCCTCTTGAGGGTTATGGGAGGCCATCCAATGCGGTGAAGTTGGATGGTTATGATCCGAGACCGCATTGGGTCGGGTTCAAACGGTGGTGAATAACACACCAGATACCTGTATGGGTATTTTGTACATGTTTTATTATTAATGCTTGGAGATTCGTGTTGCTCTGCCGAGAACAACACTCGGTCGTCATGCCGCACCGTAATGAGTACGGGAAATACGAGGCTGGTCATGCATTAATTAATAATGTTGTAAATTCACGGGGTATATGGGATTGTTGCTACATGCTCCAACTCGGATGAATTTCGTGTATTTAATTCACTGAGAATCTTTGGGATTGTTGTCACATGCTCCATTCTAGGTGAATTAGTAAAGTGAAGAAGTATTCATCACTTATTAATGGATTTATCTTTTGCAAGATGTTAGCGCATAATTTTATGGCTTTTACAATTTTAACCTTAAATGAAAATCCACCATCAACATTAAGTCCCCTGCCTAGCACATAATGGTTACACTATTGTGGGGTAGGCATGAGAAGGTGACATATACAAACATAAGAATACAAGATAAAGGAAGTCTACCTGGAGGGATTCTGACCAATAGTGGGCAATCCTCCATACGTGCGTGACCACAGGCCTTGATGGACCGGCTTCCTCCCTTAGGTATTTGAGTTAGGGATAAGATTCTTCTTCTACTGAGATTCCGGGCGTGGGTGCTTACACACTGCTGGTTGAATCGCTCGTATCCAGATGCTCTTCTGATTCTTAATTAAGGTTCAAAAGAAAGCCTGACTTGGTCGGTGTCGAATCCCCATATATCGGGCGCCATAATCGTTTTAGGGTTTCCTCAGCATATATGCAGGTGTAGAGATTTTGAACCACTTTTACGATTTTACAATAGGGCTTTCTCGCGGAAACTCCGTTTCCTCATCATGTAGAACAACAGTGGATCGTCTTCTTCATACCATCCAGGATCTTCCGTTAAACGTGCACGACCTGCGTCTGAGCTTCATGATGAATCCCCTGCTCTTGTTCTCCGATTCAAGAAGATCATACCGATTCGTCTCTTTTTCCTTTTCTGAACAATTGCTTGTTCTTCATAATGATCAGGTGAATAATCCCCTCATTCTTGCAAAGATACCCTACCGGAACATGTGTGACGGTTATCGATGATGACGACTTAACCAGTCCTCTTCCTTCAAACTTAAACACGCCTACCCATGTGGACCTCGAAGATGATGATCTGGGTATCTCATCTTATGAATACCCCAATGCAGGTCTTTCATTCGATGTTCGCATGAAATGTTTATCCTCCATACCGAGATGTCGGTGGATTCTTAGTGCGGAAGGAGTTTGTGCCTTTGTACACAAAGTTATGGAGAAAGTATGACCATATCGCAACCGGGGAATGTGGTCGGCCTTTGTTCATCTGCTTTGGTCACCGCGGTAAACTGCCTTCTTCCTGTGATTGCTGAGATGGAGAATATTTCTATCCGCAACGTTGCTGAATCAAGCCTCGAAAAGTGGGAGAATATGGTATCTACCTGCGAATCCATGGAGTTCAACGTGGGCTAGTTGCGGCAGCGTCTTGATATCATTAAGGTCGATCGAGCGGGTATCCTCGTAAATGTTGTTCCTGTTGCGAAAGCTATCTTGGAAGAGGAGAAGGCTCTGGCTGCAGAATCAAAGGAGGTAGAGCGGGCTGTACAGGACTTGAAGAAAAGAACAGAAATATATCAAGCTAGACTGGAGATGATGCTCTCAAGGAACTATAATCTTCTAGATGGCCTCTTCTAAGTCGTATTCAATCTGTGTTCCCTTATTGTTAATGACGTTTATGTCAAAGTTTCTTGAACGTCTTTGCGGAATAAATTGCATTGGTTTTTTGATTGGTGAAACGGGTTTTTTCATTGATGCATGTCTGAATATAATTGATGATTAAAACATGTAATGAAAATAAATGCTTGTATTGTTGACATAGCAGATAGTGGTCAAGCATGATATGCCTTGAGCCACTTTCCATTGATGATTGCTTCCAATTTGCCTCCGTCTACCTTAATGATCTTGTAGTAGCCAGTATTGTAAGCCTTGGTGACTGTGTAAGGACCTTCCCATTTCGGTGAGAATTTTGGTGCGGACATGTCTTGTTGGATGTGTTTGGCCGTTTTCAAAACCAAATCTCCCACTTTGAAAACACGTGATTTTACAGTTTTGTTGTATGCCCTGGAAATTCTATTCGTGTACACCTGAGTGCATTTTTTTGCTTTGTTTCTTCTGAAATTCAGAGTGTCTAACTCCGCTACTCTAGATTTAGAGGCTTCAGCCTCGTTCCAGTGGATCCCGGTTGCCGTGCAATCTCGGGTGATGGGATTTTGATCTGTGGGAGAATTGCATCCGCTCCGTAAACAAGTGAGTATGGGGAAACTCCAATGGAGCTTCAGGTGATGTCCCGGTATGCCCATAGCGCCATTGGTAACTGGTCATGCCATTCCCTAGGATTATCGTGTACTGTTCGACTGATGATCCGGATCAATGTCTTGTTGGTACTTTTAGCTTGTCCGTTCCCTTGAGGATAGTAGATGGTGGAGAAGACCTGTTTAATGCCATACTCTTCAAGTAACTCTCGTACCTGTTTATTGGCGAAGGGAGTGCCATTATCAGTGATGATATGCTTAGGCACACCAAAACGACAAATGATATGTTCTTTAATGAAAGCCGCAATTGTTGCTCCTGTAGTCCCTCGCAGGGGAATGGCTTCTACCCATTTGGTGAAGTATTCTATCGCAGTTATGATGTACTCGTGCCGCTTTGATGATGGAGGGTTGATTTTCCCGATAATGTCCAGTCCCCAGCTGTAAAATAGCCATGGACTGCTTATCGAGTGCAAAGGGGTGGAAGGCGCATGAACAAGGTTCCCATGAATTTGGCATTTGTGACACCTTTGAACAAAAGCGGCTGCGTCATCCTCCATGGTCGGCCAATAATATTTCTCGTGTATCTGGAGAAACAGTTTCCTCTTCCCTTGATGTTCTCCTTCGTGTGTCTCCTTCAGCATGACTGGGATTTCTTCCCCAGCCAGACATCGTAGTAGATCACCTCCGAAGCTCTTGCGATACAGGATCCCTTCGTGGAATACGAACCGCTTGGCCTTTTGCTTTATCTTGATAGCATCCTTTTGATTGACAGGAGTTGTTCCATCACAGAGATAACTAATGTATGGCTCTCTCCAGTCCCCAGTGTGGTTCACGTTAAAAATTTCCAATTGATGTGGCGGTGCTTGGCAATTTGAGCAGGACTTCTGAAGTAGTCTGGATTGAGTATCCATCTCTTTCTAGTAATAGCCCAGGCGTTGAAGTCGTCGGTAAAGCGTTACCACCAGTGATTGTCCATAAATTTCATTATGAACATGACTCAGCTGTAGTTGTGCTTCGTCATCCCCAAGACATCTTGACATGGAACCATCCAGGGTTAGATAATCTGACATACCATGAAGCATGAAGAAGTTCTGCAGGGTTTTAAGACTGACATTTCCTTGGGAGAGTGAGTTGTTGAGCTCTTGAATGATCGAAGTTCGCCAATCGTCGGTCTTGGTATCTTTGTATTGTGATAGCCATGTCGATTCTATGGTTCTCCTCTTTACTGTCAGGGTTTATTCCAAACCTTCGAACTTCAATTTGGAAGCCAGTGTTGCTAGACAATCGGCGTGTTTGTTGTTGCTGCGACCGACATGGGTTATGGTTGCATCAGCAAAATAGTTTAGTAACCTTTGTGCTTCTGATCGATATGGAGCTAGCGTTACTTCCTTCAGTGCGTATACCCCATTCATATGATTCACCAGTAACTTGGAGTCACCTCTTATCTCCAGACGCGTGACTCCCGCTTGCTTGGCTATTGACATCCCTATGAGGAAGGCTTCATACTCTGCTGAGTTGTTGGTGCATTCGAAGTCCAGCTTGAAGGAGTGTGAGAATACTTCCCCAGTTGGAGATACTAATACCACGCCCACTCCTCTAGTATTACTGCTAGGGGTAGCAGAGCCATCAAAATACAAGAGCCACACTTCTTCTTCCAAAACAGAGATGTCTGGAAATTCTCTAGGAAGATCCTCGTGGAGCCCTGTAGTGCCTTCTCCAGGGAATGCTGCTAGTAAGTCCGCGACTGCTTGACCCTTGATAGCTCTAGGTTATGTACATGTTATGTCCAGCTCTGACATTTGGAGAAGCCACTTGCCTGTCCTTCCCGTCAAGACCGGCTTTGAAAGTAAAAACTTTGCGGGTCGATTTAGACACGAGTATCACCTTGTTGGATAGTAGGTAATGCCTAAACTTCGAATGGAATGGATCAAAGCTAAACATGCTTTCTCCGCTTTGGGATATCCGAGTTCAAGCATCTCTTAATATTCTACTGAAATAGTATATGGGACGTTCGATTCCCTCGTCGTCTCTTCCGAGTGAGTAGAGCCCCTACGGCGGTGTCACTGAAGGCAGTGTAGAGATATAGCGGCTTCCCTTGTGCAGGAGACTTCATGATGGCTGGAGATGACAGTATTCGTTGAATCTTTCGAAAAGCTTCCTGCTGGGTTGCGGTCCAAACGAAGTTGGCTCCTTTCTTCAACAAGGGGGTGAATGAGGCGGTAAGTTGGGCTAGACCAGGTATAAAACGTCGAATGTAGTTTACCTTGCCCATGAAACTCTGGATCTCCTTCACAGTTCGTGGGGGCGGCATTTTGAGGATAGCCTGAGTCTTGGATGGGTCTACCTTGATCCCTTCTGCAGTTACTTGGAATCCCAGAAATTTACCTGAAGAGACGCCGAAAGTGCATTTAAAAGGATTCATCTTCAATTTGTATTCTCGACACCTCTCAAACACTTGCCGTAAGACGCTGGTGTGATCTGCTCGAGCCCTTGACTTGACCACGATATCATCTACATAGTCTTCTACTTGTTTATGCATCATGTCGTGGAAGATTGTCGTCATAGCACGTTGATACGTTGCGCCGGCGTTCTTTAAACTGAATGGCATAACATTATAGTAAAAATTGCCAAGAGGGGTTCGGAAGGCTGTCTTACTTGCATCGTGCTCAAACATCCTTATCTGATTGTAGCCGTTGTAACCATCCATGAAGGAAAACATGCCGTGTCCGCTAGTGGCGTCTACTAACATGTCGATGTTAGGCAGAGGAAAGTCGTCCTTGGGGCAGCACTTGTTCAAGTCTCTGAAATCCACGCAAAGACCGAATCTGTCCATTTTTCTTCTTTCTTTGGGACCACATTAGCTAACCAGTCGGATGATGAATAGGTCTCGATGAAGCCCTGCTAGTAACTTCGAATTTCGTTCTTGATTTGTTCTTCTATTTCATGTCTGAATTGCCTCGGAGATTGCTTGATTGGCTTGGATCCAGGTATGACATGTAGGTGATGGGTGACCAGTTTTTCATCTAGACCAGGCATTTCCTCGTATGTCCAGGCGAACACATTTTGGTACTCCTTGAGTAGTTGAACAAGACTCGTACGTTCGTCTGTGGACAGAGTCGAAATGATAGAGACCGGCCTGGGATATTCTTCATTCCCGATGTTAACAGTCTCGAGCTCGTCAATCATGGAATTGTTTCCATCTTGTAGTTGTCGCGGGGCATCCAATACCTCCTCTTGTATTTCGTCGTTCTTGCAGCATTCAATTGGGCGGAGAGACTGGGTGTCAGTCTCTCCTGCTAATTGCTAACAGCGGCGCCGATATATTGTCTTCCCCTTCTAATCAAGTTTCACCTCGAAAGTGCGTTCCCTTTTGGTGTGAGTGTGGGTTGAAGCTTCACCGGATAAAGATGGACGCCTCGTCAGAGAAGGCATGTCGTGGTGCTTGGCCCCCAGTGATGCAAGTCGGTCTTCTTCCTGGATTGAAGCCCACGTGGGTAGTAGGGTGCACAGGACTTTGTCTGATCTTCCCTGCGGAGTATCTTTTGGCTCGAACAGCTCCACTCCGCATATTGGTGCGTACGGAGACAATGATGCAGGAATACGGATGACTTCCTCATTTAGCATGGTCTTCAGGCACTGGTGATACGTTGAAGGAATAACCTTGTTTTCATGAAGCCACGGTCTCCCTAGTATCATATGGTAGTCCGGCTCCTTTTCTATGACTTCAAATTTTGCTCTTGACTGAACGGGTCCTACTGATAAATTCATATTGACATACCCGTATGTGCTGGTCTGGTTTCCTTCGAAGTCCGTCATCGTGGTGGGCTGTCGTACAATCTTTCATGGGCTAACCTTGGCTGTCCTGAGAGTCTTGAGAGTAATCACATTCGTCGATGAGGGCCCTCCTGAACTCTGAACCCTTGATGTGTTCGGTAACATGTAGGGCCCGGTTGTGACCTTCCTCTGCCATCATGTCGTCTTCTGTAAATGTAACATTATTTACAGATGTTTCCGATGCAGTTAAGACTTCTGGACGAGAAGGAGTCAGGTGTACGTCCAGAGCTATTTTATTAACTGCAGCATACGTCTCTGCCCGTTGATTCTTTGATAGGTGCAAGAGTTCACACAAGCTTTCCACTAGAGATGCCGCTTCCTGATCCACTTGCCTCTGGTTCGTAGTAAAACTGTTGATCTGAGGGGAACTAGTCCCCACAGTGTAAAGGTCTCCGGAACGCTCATCTCTGATGTCATCTTGATGAGGAGATCAAGTATGCCATTTACCGCTTCTTTGATTAGCTCCATGTTCTTCGTGTGAATTTCCTGTACCCGTGCTAGTTCGCTTAACGTTGGGAATCTCCTGATCATGCCGTCAGATACGTCGTTAGGAGGAGGGGTATCTCCGTTGGAGGAACCATCAGGATTTGAGACCGTCGAGGTGGTCCTAAGACCAACCATCTCGAAACTGATTGAATGGTATTGAAGAAATTGACTTTACAACCGAGAGATTAACCTCCCGCTGTGGTCGCCAATTGTTTATGGGTGAAAACTATTCCTGCCGGATTTGGTAATTTGGGGTGTGTGGATGAGGAATGAATCTAAACCCTAAACAAATGCACTGCGTGGTGAGTGCTTGTGATTCGAGAAATCAATCTGTACAACTCTGGCCTAAACCAAGAAATGGCCGTTCCATACTTGCTTCGGTCACAGAGTGAAGGAGATGGGGTTGATCTTAGGGAGGGAAGCGAAGAAGGTGTTGAGATTGTGAAGGTTTAGGCTTGTTTATGACTTGTAACAGAATGGTGAGCAGGCTTACGATTGATGCAAGCAGGCTTTGAGTGTTTGAATACGTTTTATATTAACACTTGGTTTCTGTCTTGTCTTGACTTGTTCTGTTCTTGTTTTTGGAAATAGGGAGGAGAACCTATTTATACAAGTCATTTGAGACTTATTCACGTCTCTCGTGGGAAGTGGAGGAAGTGGAGTGATGGAGTTGTGGAGTTGTGTGTTGGTGTTACACGACCAGTCTTGCCCACTTCTCATGTATCTCTAACCGTCCAAGACTTTCTGACATGTTCTTGTGATGGCGCGTTGCACGCTGTAAACCGCCAGACCAATACCCCAGTATGTATCCCCCAGTTTGTGACATGATTGATGTCTCGAGTGTGTGGATCATGGGACCCACAGAAAGTAGCATGTAATGCTAGACTAAATAACTAAATTATTTAGGAAGTCGATACTTGTGAAGTATCGTGTGTATTTTATGCAGGTACTGCATCGAGTATATTCAACATGTATGAAGCATTGCTGTTTTTAAGGCTTACCGGAGTAAGTCACGAATTTAAGCGTCTTAAAATAGCATCATGTCCAGCCATCTTCGAGTGATCGTTTGGAGGCTATACATGTAAGCCCTGACTTGACCGATCACTCCATGTGGAAGAGTGGTGGACGGTGATTGTGGTGACGCCTTGCTAGTCTCTTAACTCCAAACCAGGGCTGCTTGACCAATCTGGTAGATTTGGACGGACGATATGATCTGTGACACTCATCTGCGACCGTTGATGAAGTTTTAGGGCTTTTGAAGAGGTGCGCAGGCATCACTCTTCAACTTGGTAGAAACCAAGCATGTGAGGTGTTTTGGAAAGGACCGACCGGGCATGCGTATAAACGGCATGACGGTGTACACGTCCGTACCTCACTGTCTCATGAAGGTGCGATCTAGGCCACTCAATTTGACCAGCAAAGAGGAGCGGTTGAGATCGATTTGAGACAGAAATCTGGTGCCGCAAAAGCCGCGCATCATGCCCACTTCGGGCGCGCGTTTCAAGACGACCAAGCCTGGTCGGTCCCGGCCGATTGATTCGGCGTGTGGGTGGTAGGCTAGTGTTCACGCATGTACTTCATTGCCTTATAGAAACGTGATCTAAGCCACTCAATTTGTCCGGAGAATTTGAGTGGTCGAGATCAGTTTACGATTAGGAGGTGCGACCACGCCTGGTTTGGGCGTGCGAATCGAGGTGTACATCCAAGTTTGGTCTTGGCCGATCGGGTGTGGAGATAGGTGGGCCCGCAGTGATCATGTTGATACTTATCGGACCTGCTTAGTCTATTCCTGGACCCTTCATCCGAGCAGGAAAAAGGGACGCTCGTGATCGCGACACAAACCCTAATCGGGTTTTGCCGGCCGTGTGTCATACTCAGTTTGGGACGCACGAATCAAGACGACCAACCATAGTTGGTCCTGACCGATCAGTCAGGTATGTAGGAGGGCCCACGCTGTTGGTGTTGATATGTTCTGGACCCTTTGAATCTACATCTACACCCTCCATCTATGCCTGCGAAGATGGATGGTTGAGACTGATTTGCGACACATGTAATGTGTCGTAACCCTAGTTTAGGGTTTCACGTCCATGTTGTTTTGGCTGGACAAACTGGTAAGCGTTGCTTCCCTCTTGGGGGGCCGACCATGCGGGGCCCGCATTGGGTCGGTGGTGAATACTCCAATACCTTCTTGAGGGTTATGGATTCGATCAGGGCCATCCAATCATGCTAGCAAAGTTGGATGGTTATGATCGTTTCTGAGACTGATATGGTCAGTTCAGGTTCAAACATGCTCAATCGGGCTAGTATAACACACCGAGAGTTGTAGCCTGTATGGGTATTTCGTACATGTTTTATTATTAATGCTTGGAGATTCGTGTTGCTCTGCTGAGAACAACACTCGGTCGTCATGCCGCACTTAGGTAATGAGTACAGGAAATACGAGGCTGGTCACGCATTAATTAATGATGTTGTAAATTCACAGGGTATATGGGATTGTTGCTACATGCTCCAACCTGGATGAATTTCGTGTATTTAATTCACAGAATGCTGGGATTGTTGTCACATGCTCCATTCTAGGTGAATTAGTAAAGTGAAGAAGTATTCATCACTTATTAATGGCTTTATCTTTTGCAAGATGTTAGCGCATAATTTTCTGGCTTTTACAATTTTAACCTTAACTGAAAATCCACCATCAACACCTGCTTACTAGAATTAACGACTACAGGCGTAGCCATATCAATGGACCAGAAAATCCATACATTTCATTTTGACGTCCCCACAGCATTATGAATAACTTCTTTCTTATAACCATCCACATAAAAACTTTGCATAAAATTAAAAGTACAATGTACCTTAGGCTCAGCTAAACAAAAAATGTCTGGCTTGAACTCTTTGAGAAGCTCTTGTAATTAGCACCTAGCTTCATGGCGTGCAATGCCATTTATGTTCCAATACAGAACATGCATTAAAAACTATTTTTGGAGGAGTGAATAACCAACTGGGATGAAGCACCAGTATTTAATCTTGGCGAATTTCCTTTTTCAACACGACTTCTAAGGTTTGAAACTTCTAAATCTGAAGCAGACACGGATTCAGACGTATCCTCCTTAGAATGAGATTTACCCGTTGTAGAATTAACTACCTTGTGCATGGCTAGCATGCGATTCTTCGTAGTTTCTTGTTCATCCCTAAATTTTGCATCTGCCGAACTCTCAGCCC
The DNA here is from genome assembly GCA_023531295.1 of Papaver armeniacum. Taxonomy (NCBI): domain Eukaryota; kingdom Viridiplantae; phylum Streptophyta; class Magnoliopsida; order Ranunculales; family Papaveraceae; genus Papaver; species Papaver armeniacum. The sequence continues at coordinate 68,790 of JAJJWW010007177.1, forward strand.
TATCAAGGATATTGAGAGCATCAAATTTATTACGCTGAAGCAAATATTCACCCGCTGTAAGTTGATCACAAAGAGGAGTCGAAGGAGCAGCAAGAGGCCTAACAGGTTTGGGAATCCTAGTTGCAACCAGACCTGACTTAGTAGAAGGAATAGTTTTACCCACTTTTCCATTCATAACTAACGCTGAGTTTGAGGCCTGCATATGTTTAGTTTTTGCCAATTCAACATAGGCAACTTCAAGTTCAGCTTTGGACCTTGCTATAACATCCTCCAACTGCTGAGCTTTCACCAGCTTAGCAGTAAACTCCAGATCAACAACTTCATCCCCCATATTATCAGCGACTTCATGAATAACAGGGATTGTAGGAGCTTTCTTCCCCTTTTTCTTTCGTTTGGAGACCTGCCATTCACCACCATTATTATCCTTACTTTCATTGTTAATGCGTAAAACATCATTGACCTTAGGGATAGCTTCCGAATTCTTTTGGTGCACTACAACATTAGCGTTAATATTCGTATCTTTTGTTTTTTTCCTGCATTCCTGATCATTGTGACCGATTATCTTGCATTTGGAACAATATTTAGGCATCTTTTGGATCTCAACTGACTGCCAGAATTCCAACCCCCCCACAGTAACATTGATTGAATCCGTAGCAGGTTCAGCAAAATCAATATCCACCAGAACTGATGCAAAGTGACCATATTCATGTGCAAGTGTGCGTTTGTCTACGACAATTAGAGTTCCCAAAGATTTAGCCATTGATAGCAGAGTTTTTTCAATCCAAAATTCAACTGGCAAACCCGGAAAAGTAACCCACACGGAAGCATGAGAACTTTTCTGTTTTTCTGCGTCAAAACCTGGAAACCATTCAATTAGGTTTAGTTTTTGCTGGCCAAAAAACCAAGCATCAGCGTTTAACAATCTGTCTTTGGCCTCCTGAGACTGTAACTTAATGATGAAAAACCCTCTGCTCATGGGAACAAATTGAATAGCGCCTTGACCAAGCTGACATTGCTGTTCTAGGTCATTCTTCACGTCAGTAAAATTCACTCCTTTTAAATCTAGCCTCCCTATAAGGCTGAACTTCCAAATATCACAACCTTCCAAGTAAAAAGATTCGGGAAGAACTACTGCGGGTTTTCCTTCCTTCATTGTTGGTTTTGGTAGAGAACTTAAATCAACAGTGGTTGTAGGTAGTTGTTGTTTACCCTTCACCTGATCAGCATACGTGAGAGTTCTCGGTTGAGATTGAGAACTATCACCCATCTTGAATCACCAAAGTGATGATCCAAAGATGAAGCGCGAGAAAAAAAAATTTGAAAAAAAGTGTAAAACCCTAAAATCGCCAGAGAGATTTTAGGAGAGAGAAACGCATGTAGCTAGTACATATAATTAGGTGTATGAAAAGTTTAACGTAGCTTTTAACTACATGTTAGATGATTAGACGCTTGAAACTCGACATATGTGTTCTTTTAAACTAAAAAAAGTTGAGTTCGCCACACTAAATTACACGTGATAAGAGATACATTCAAGATGTAAGCGCATTGCTTGTGCGGTTCCAATAATTTGAAAACTTTTCGAATGAAAAATTCGTAATTGGAACAGGACCGGCACTCATATCTCCCGTGCATCTTTTGCTAGTTTCCATAAAAATACTAGTATTTGAAAAATAAAAATATTGATTAGTATTTTTTTTTTTTGAAGGCTATACTGATCTCACGGAAAAAATTTAGAGTGCAACTCTTGAACTTGGAAATGTATCTGAAGATATTATACATCACTATGAATCTGAAGAAGAAGAAGAAGAAGAAGAAGCAAAGGAAGGTCAGTGGGATAACTGACTCATTGGTAAAATTATTATAGAAGGGAAAATTAGTGACAAGACAGTGAAGAAACAGATTCAGTTCACCTGGAACTTTATCCCTCCCGAAGAGGTCAAAGTTATTGAGCTTTTCCCAAACATGATGGTCTTCAAGTTCAAAAACCAAACACAACTCAACAATGTTTTCATAACAAGACCCTGGAGCTACATTTACAAGGGTTTTGATTGGGATACTCAAGATTTCTAAATCGAACTAAAAGGATTACTTCCAGAACTTATGAAGGTTAAGATTATTGAGGACATGGGAAAAATAATGGGAGAAGTACGTTGTAGTAGGGTAAAAACTGATTCTGCTGAAAATGGTAATTTTGGTGTGCCGCCGAGAAATGAATCTAAACCCTAAACAAATGTACTACACATGAGTACTTTAGATTCAAGAGATCAATTTGTACAATTCTGGTCTAAACCAAGAAATGGTCGTTCCGGTCTTGCTTCGGTCACAAAATGAAGGAGAATGGTTGATATTAGGGAGAGAAGCAAAGAATGTGTTGAGATCAAAATGATGAACTATGAAAGTGTGGTTGTTTTATGACTCGTATCAGAATGTAGAACCCGCTTGCAGAATGTAAGCTATAGGTTCTTGGTGTTTTCTGGATACTTGTGTTAAGGAACTCTCGTCTGTTGAAATAGATTGAAAATCTATTTATACAAGTCATAATCAAACACTCTGATCTCACAAGAAGTGGAAGCAGTTGAGTAATAGAGAAGTGGAGATCGTGCAAAATGGTGAAAACCACGTCCCCATTATGAAGGGAAGACTGGTCGATTTTACTCCCCACTAATTGTCTGCCTTTCCTGACACTTTCTCATAATGGGCACGTTGCATGCCGCACGCTATAAACCGCCAAACCAATACCCTGATGAACATCCCCCAGTTTGTGACATGTTTGATGTCCCGAGTATTTTGTAGAAAATATGTAGCAAGTTGCTGAGTGGGTCTTGCTTGCAAGACCTAATTATTTCTACTCACGCGCAAGCTAGGAGGCAGGTAGTCATATGACTTGCCGCAAAAATAGCAGGCGACGCTTTTAGGTTAAATAATTAAATTATTTGTGAAATCGATATTCAGAAAATATCGTTTGTAATCGATGCTAGTAAATCATCGCTTTTAAGCAAGCAACTCAAAATAATCGATGCTCATGAAACATCGTTGTATAAAGCCTGTTTTAGTTAGCCGCAGAACTCAATGTCTTAAAAGGAGCGTGACCGACCATATTTGGGAAGCTACCAAGAGCTATCCATGTACGTTAGAGATGAGATGGTCATCCCTCATACGAGAAGGATGGCTGGTAGCCATTTTGACCTTCCATTGGTCGGCTCAAATTAGATCCAAACCGGTTAAATCGGCCATCCAAGTTAGATGACTGAGATGATTTGCGGCAGTTATTGATTGCCGCTGAATTTATTTAAGACTTTTGTAGGCTGCATGACTAGACTACTTTGGCCAATGATTCGGAGCGCAACACACAAGCTAGAAGTGGTGTGGTCGGTCGAAGTCAAAGACGGGCTGCCGGTGATCATAACGACACCTCATTGGTCGGTCCAGATTAGATCTAAGTCGTTCAATCCGGCTGGCCAAGTTGGATGGCCGTGATTAATTTAAGTCCGCCTTGGGCGGTAATGACTTAATTAAGACCCTTTTCAGGTGGCTCGACTAGCCTACTTTGGTAAGCATTTGCGGATGTTGCCTGCGTGCTAGGAGTTCTGATTGGCTGAAATAACAGAGGGCCGGTCGGTGAACATCATGGAGTTCGTTCGGTCGCGCCAGGAGAAGGCTAAGCTTGATAAATTGGAGGGCCAAGTCGTACAACCGTAATCGTTTTATGACTGACATGGACAGTCTAGATTTAATTTCTTAAGAAATTAATCGCGTCGGCCAGCCAACTTCCATCTTTAATTAAAAGTATAGGCTGCGACTTTAGAGCGATTTGACTGGCTGGTGAGGAAGAGGATCCGGCAGACTGCAATATAGGGCATGGCCGGTCGGCCAGGGGAGGCGGCCGCTAGGCAAACTGGCCGGCCAAGCGGCGCTGCCGCTCCCCTTTAGCTGTTGCCTTTATTTGTCGCAATTTCCTTTTATTTATTGTTTTCCAACTTTTGGTAGGATTTTGCTCCTACTAGGTCCATGATGGATCAATTTCCTAGTATGCCTAGGTTTAGTCTCGACCAATATGGATCGAGATATTGCGCAGACCGCAAAAAACCTAATTTTTGTAAATTGATAAAATTATATTAGAATTGAATTTTGCGAGCTGACACAAAATTAATCAATTTTTCTTGAATATTGTGCGTTGATACAAAATCACTAATTTTTATCTCTCTGGTTGGGTACTTTCAAGCACATCTTAATCCTGACACTTTGGGAAACTCATGTTGCTCAGCTGAGAACGAACATTAGTTGTCATATCATGTCAATATTAAGAGTCCGACTAGGAACATAACATAGTGAAAACACTCAACAAGCCATGCATTAGTAATAATGCAGGTGGAGATTAATAAAATTTACAGAATACTTGGAATTTTTGCAATAAATACTATTCTAAATAAATTTCATATATATAAGTATAATGATTTGTTCAATACCTATGTAAGTAAAGAGGCGTAGGCACTCATCACTTTTAAATGGCTATATTTCTTTGCAGAATGATAACACATTAAATATAGGGTTTTACGATTTTATCCCTGAACTAAAAACCACCATCAACATTAAGTCTCATGCTTATTACGTAACAGTGATATTGTTGCGGGGTAGGCACTAGATGGTGACAGGCGAAAATGGAATTATCGAGAAAAGATAGACGGATGTTACCGTGGAAATTGCAGTCGACCCGGCGGAAGAAGACCAATTGATAGGTGTCTTAAACACCTTGATATTTATCTATTGTTTATGCTTTCTTTGAGAGTTTTCTTATAAATTATGTATCTTATGTTTGCATTTGAGTTTATTCGGTACTTTGGAGTCATTCGGATCGAAAGAAAGATAAATCATATATTTGGAGCGTAAAGAGCAAAAGATCAATTCACATGCGAGTGATACTTGGAATCGGCTAAGGTTATGCAGCAAAGGAGATGAAGAATGAACTGTCAGTTCCCCACAACCGATGGTTGAGCAAGAAAGAGAATATGCATGCCAGTTCCAGCCGACTGACAAGCCATGTATGAACTGGGTAGCCCTTATCCAGTAGTGCAGGGTGCCAATATTAATTTTAATCATTACAGCCCTGAAACCTACAAATTTCTCTTCATTATTGTGTCCGTCTGAAATTGAGAGACTGGAGGAAATAGAGGCGCTGCCAAGAGAGAAACTCAGAGATCCATGAAGTTTTGATGGGAGATGATGGAAGCAGTGGCGAAACTGGCTCGCATTGCATCTGTGTCTTACATGGAATAGGGTTGATGGTAATTTAGGTCAAGGAATTGTGGAGGTAATGAAATTCGAATTCATCTGTTGTTGCCAAGGATTAGAAGAATCAGAAGATGGGTATTGTTTCTGCTGTCAGTTAATTAAAGATGATGATGAATTTACAGGGTTCTGATGGATTTCTGAATCTGAAATGAAGACAGTGAAGAAGGTATGTTTGATGGTTACATTTTAAGAGATGATGTTGATGTCAGAAATCAGGTTAGGGTTTTGAAGATGATGAATCTGAAGAACTGATAATGAGATGGTGTTTCTGAGGTTGTGAGAAGGAAACGAAGAATATTGTGGCTATGGGTTCTGTTTGCTGCTATGGTGCTGAGACAATGTATATGGAATCGAAGGTGGGTTTGTCTTGGATTGAAGTTCTGATGCTGAGGAAACGAGAAAATGGGGTTGGAGGCTGAGAGGAACAATAGGTACCTGCAGATGATGGAGATTCTGGTGGTACTGAAGTTGATGAAGAAGAATGGGTCTTGAGATGAATTGTTGTTCTTGATGTTACAGATAATAAAGAAAGGGAAAGGAAGTGAAGTTATTATTGTGTAGAGCTGAGTTACAGCTGTTGTTGTAGGTGAGTATAAGATTCAGCTGTAGATGGAGTTACTACCATGGCTCTGGTGGTTTAATGAGTTAAGATGGTGCTGGATGTGTATGTGCAACTGAGATAGAGAAGGTTGTGTCATGGTGGTGCAGGACAATGGAATACAGTGATGCTGATGGAAAGATGTGATGCTGCAGGAATTGGTCGAGCGATCGGCTGAGTAACTGGTGCTTTTTAGATGTTGTTGATAAGAGAATGGAAGCTGGGTAGATGGGATTTGAAGCTACAGAAGACATGAATCGGAGTTGAAGCTGTAGATTGGTGGAGCTGCAATGGGTGAGCCATTTGTGCAATGGCTAGGAAAGACAATGAAGCTGAATGTATGAGCAGTTGCAGGTGCATTGGTTATAAGCTGAATGGTATGGTGGTGCAGTTTGAATGGTTGTTGCTACAGGAAATGCCAGGAAAGAAGATAGAATCAGTGGTGCTGAGAGGTGGAATTGGTAATGAGCTGCAGGATTGAACAGATGCAAGTAATGCAACTGCAAATGAAGCTACAGAAAATATGAGTTCAGGTTGCGCTGGTGACAGTAGTTGGCCTAGAAGTAAGATGTTACTGCAATGAAGTACAGGTTGTTGGTTGATTGAACTGCAGGAGAACCGGAAGTGTTGAATAGATGAATGTTAGGGGTTGCGCATGACTGAATGAAAGTGAAGGAAAGGACCAGGAAAATGGCCTGAGAAACAGCCAGAAATCGGTCAGAACTCGCCCGGATTCAGAGTTCAGTGAGTTGACTCACCGATCCAGTAGCTGACTCAGGTGGACTTGGGCTGGGCTCTAGTGTTTACATGCTAGCCCATGAAGGTGTTGGACGTGCAGATTATACTTACACGAGTTTGGCAAGTGAGCTATCAAAAAGGGAGAAACCCACAGCTATTCTAATATCTTGGCTACTTCTCTACTTTTATTCTGGGGTTTGAACATGATAGATTTTATGTTTCTTCTTGTGATGAACTCCATTATGTTTGCCTAGTTTTCTTTTGGTTAAGGAATAAGTTGGAATTCCAATCATGTTTTTGGTGCAATGAATTAGTTTAGTCTCCATACTTACCGCTTATGATTCATCGTTAATATTGTTAAATGATTTGAATGCTTGTTTGGTAGAGTCTAGAATCGATTGAGTTTGTTTTCATCTCTATTGCAAGATTAGAGATTATTATACGCAAAAGTGATAAATTTCTGACTGCAAGTAGCATAATTGTGAATATTGCTTGTAGTGATACATCCTAGTAGTCACAAGTGGATCATAACCTTTGTTAAATCGGATTAGTGCTTTTACACGTTCGATTGCTTTGATTGGCCTGATTTCATAGAACTTGATGCATCTAGGGAATTAAACTTGATTAGTGCTTTTACACGTTAGGTTGTTCTCTTAGATAGAATTCATATTCGAATCTTTTAATGTGTTTGTTGATGACAAGAGGAAATTAGCGAGGTATTCTTGCAATCAAGATATCTTAGGGTCACATTTCTGATTTGCTTGTTTATTTTCCTTGTTTTAGTTTTATATTAGTTTAATTACATAAAAATCAGAAAATCCCCCTATTGTTTTATATAGGAAGCCGAAACATATTGACAACCTTAGTCATCTCTGTGGGAACGATCCTTTCTTTCCTTTGCTATATTATATATTTTGACTAGTGAGAAAGTGTAATTTATTTTTGACGCATACGACAGCGATCACCAATGAAGCACTAATCTAGAAGCATTGGCTGATTAGGAATCTGAGTTTGGCATGGAGACCCCAAGCCCGTACGTGAGCAAAAGAAATCTTCTCCTTCCCGGATTTGGAGAATCCATTTGATATAAAAAGGGGTTTTAACCTCTCTCTTTTTCCCCTATCGATTTCTCCCCTCCTGCGTCTTCGTCTATAGCATCACACGTCTCTCAGACGTCGTCATCGACAACTCCATCACCGAGAGCTTCAATTGTCGGCTTGAAGGTAGGTGCATCTTCTTCTCTCTTTTTACATAAAGTTCCAGCTTGATTTCAGCCGCAAATATAACACCAGCAGGCTTCATAATTATTTTTTTTGAGGCTCGAGCGAGCATAAACCCTAACTCGAGTTTTTTCCATGTGTTGAATATCCGTAATGATTGACTTTTATTTGTCATCCTTCATTATGTTAATTGTAGGTGTTTCTGTAGCGTATGATGAGGACCTCTAGCGACGATCATACTTCTAGTTTTTCAGAAGAGGAGTTCCCCAGAATGACTATATTCGAGGAAGCATTGATCAAAATAGATCGCCCGTTTCGTGAGGCCAGACAAGCCATATAGGGCATGTCTCTCGCGCATCTAACCATCGTTCGAGAACGTGTTCATGCTTTCTTGACTTCGGTGAGTATGGAGGAAAAGTGGAGACATGATGAAGCATATTAGCATACAAGTGTCGGGGCTGAAAGATTTAATGCTCGTCAAAAACGTCGACGGGTTGAGCATGAGGAACTTTTGAGTGAAGATGCACTTCTGAATAAACATGAATATCCTATTCATAACGGCGTCATAATTTTCGACTTTGATATGGACGAACCCTATCATGGGGAATACCCTCAAAAGGCTGTTGAAATAGTTTCTGAAAAGAATGTTGAAGCGGCTTCCGAAGAGGATGTAGGAGCAGCTTCTGAAGAATATGTTGAAGCAGCTTCCAAAGAGGATGGAGGAGCGGAATCTTAAGGAGATGTTGAAGCAGCTTCCAAAGAGGATGGAGGAGCGGCTTCTGAAGGAGATGTTGAAGCAGCTCCCAAAGAGGATGGAGGAGCGGCTTCTAAAGAAGATGTTGAAGCAGCTTCCAAAGAGGACTCCGGTGAAGGTGATATTAATCCTGGTGTAACTAGATTTTCCACTTAGTGATTTCTTTTGTAGATGATCATCCTTTTCGTAGTTTGCAGATGCTCCTTTGATATTTAGTAGTTATGCTTCATATGGATGGAGCCATGACTTCTTAGAATAATAATTCTTCATTCATGCTGCTTTCATGATATTATGTTTCCAGATGGATGAATGAATGAAACCTCCACGACTAAGAAATCCAAATTTCTCGAAAGATCTCATAATATTTTGAAACTTTAGATGTAGCAATCTTCGGTAGGGTTTCGGTAGAATCTCCATACTCAATATTCATTCTTCGAATGTCACGGTTAGTATCTTGATTTTGCAACTCAAGCCATTCCCAATTTATTGAGGCGATGTGGCAGACAGAAAATGGTACATAAGTGGCGATGGTCAACAACACTGGGAGAACCGTGCTTTATTTTCATGAGATGGGATATCACTTCCACGGTGATATTTAACACATGTAACCCTATTAATAACAACTCTAAAGTAGAGAAAACAACAATAATGTTTAAGGATTCAGTGGTGAACCTGTAACTTTCCAATTTGATATTCTCCTTGCAGATTACGTGTTGCTTGGAGATTTTAGCGTGCCAGCGTTTCTGAAAAAGTAGTTGCATACTAGGAGTATTATCGGGACATGTGCGTTAATTTCAGATTCAACGCTCCCTGGATCTGTGAAGGGATCTCCAAAATCCAAAAGTTGCAAACTGAAATGGATAAAACTCCTTCCACGGATCTCAGTAGTAAGAGAGAGGCGGAAGTTGAGAGATTATCTCAGGAATTGAAGTTGAAGCAGGTTGCTCTTCAGGGCATGAAGGATGCTTTCTCTAAGAAGGATGTACTTCTGCTGGAAGATTTCTCTTGAATATTTTGTTCTTTCTTTTTCCTTTACATATTCCCATCTTAGGTATTTTTTGAAAGATAGGAGATGCTTCCTCCATGGTTCAATTTTATGGTTTTGAGCTAGTAGGTAATTGTTTTGTGAGGATTTTGAGTTTATTTGAGATTTTGTTTTGAAATGATTCAAGGGTAATTTTCCGAAAAGAAATAATGTTTCGATTAACTAATAAACTGAAATCCTAATTATGAATGCAAGTCAGTGCAATCATTTTGGAGGAATTACAAATGTTGCATGAAAAGGGAAATGCTAGAGGAAATTCTAGGGAAAAGGCGACACGATATCTTAGGTATTGAAATATTTGAGCCACCTAGCATGTATTACCACGCCTTCTAGTTTGTCAGCGTTGATGAGCTTGCAGTAGCCTCCCAAGATAACTTCTGCCACTAGGTACGGCTCATATTTTCCTTATGGGAAATCGGGTAGAGCAGGTTGAGTAATAATCCTTACTACCATATCTCCAACTTGAAAGGGGTTTGGGTGTTGCATAGCTACTTGACTCTTAGATTTATTATCTCCGGCTGAGACAACTTCTAAACACTTGATAAAATATTTGAAAGGATCGGCACCCCACTCACATCGCCTAGTGATAGCTAGGTTGATAATCGGATCAATTCCCCAGGTCTTGACGGAATGAGGTGTGACTGGTTGTAAAAGGGGTTGTTCAACAAGACTTACTTGTGTTCGGAATATACGAACAAATGCTGCTACACTCTCTCCAGGTAATTGTGTCACGTTTGCGAGTTGTCCATAAGGCAGCAAATAATATTCAGGATTGGACAACTTGTTGGAGACCCTCTCAGGTATAAACACTGGGAAAGGACATACTCTTAGTTTCGCTTTGTTGTTATGCATCCATGAGCGCCCCATAACCATATCATAATTTGGGTATTCCGGAACAATATGAAACTTGGCGTGTGTTATGGCGTCTCCTACCTTGATTTCGAGATTGATGTACCCATAGGTTGGGCTCTCCTCCTTAGTTTTTGATCACAGTTGGGCAGTGAACAACTTCTTCCTTTGAAATCCCTGCAGCTCTCAGAGTCTTGATGGTGACAATGTTGAAGTCAGATGCCGCATCGATTAACATGCTATCGAACTCGACACCTTTCGGATGAGCAGTGGTTAGGAGTCCCCGGTTACATTTACCAGTTGTACCTTCCATGAGAGGTTGGGATTTTGGAGCAGCTTCTCCGACTGAAAACAGTCGCTTGCCTGATACAACATGGTTGAGGGCTGCAAAAATGTGTCTTGACGCTGCGCCTTGGAGAAATAGAGAATCTCACATAAATGCCCCATCATAGACTACATGGTTTTGTGGATGGAGTCCCCAGAAAGCATGCAGCTCCTAACAGGAATAGAATCTCTGTGAACTCCCTAAGTGCCCAGTTGAAGCTCTCTTGCATCCACCTTCTCTTTGAAAATGCGTTTCAATTTGTTGCAGTCACTGGTGGGGTGATAAACGAACCTATGGTAACGACAATATTTGGGGTCTTTGATAAGTGCCTTAAATACATCTTTTGAATGTCAATTTCTTATGCTTTTCTTTACTATTTTTCTTGTATTTTTGTATATTATGCTTTGTTTTGCTTTTTGTAGGTATTTTGGAGTCATGAGAAGAAATAATGAAAATTTGAGCTTAATTCATTGCTTGGCGAATATGGAAACCGACGGACTCTGAGCTAGCAAGGATGAAAGTCTTCAAGAGTGTCAATAGAGTGGATTCACTGAAGTCAGACTTACTGTTTCTGCAGATTACTACGGGGAAACTAAGTTTACAAAGGAATTGAGAAATTACTAGGGGGAAGCCCACTGTTCCCTGAAGCGTTGCTATGGGCAGTCACTCAGAAACCGTTGAAGGCAGACAGGCTTTTCTCTCAGGGCAACCTCTCCTCTTACTTAACAGCCAGGCCGGGTTCAATACAGTCCACAATTCCGTTGTTTTTAATCGAACCAAGACCCTGCAACAAGAGTTCCTGCTCAAGTCTTGCAGCTGTTCATAGTTCACTGCCAAGTTACCGTCGATTAGTCATTGCTCTGGTGGGTCTTTACGATGGGTCAAGAGATGGTTTTGAAGACAAGCAAGGACAAGAAATCAATGTCACGAGTTATGGTTATTTGGGTCTGTTTCGTACCGAGAATACAGGGAAGAAGGAGTAAGTTTAATGCCATTGAAATACAAATGAATGGAGGGATTGGATGTGGCTTTTGAATTCAAGAAGGAACTGGAGATTGGGTGTGAATCATTCCATGATTTGGGTTGGAGTTTGACAAGCTTCTGGTGAAACTCTGTGCTGCCACTGATTGATGATTCATGGATAAATAATGGTGTTAGATGAATGTTTAGGGCTTTGAATGAATGGGTTCTGTATGTAATGCAGGGAAGGAGTTTGTGCAATCTTCAATTTACAGGCAATACACAACCACTATCAGTTTGCAGATGGCACACCCACTGTTTGTAAAAATGCCTGAACTACACAGCTCTTGCCAACCTCAACGGAACCAGTTTACTGCTCCAAGTCTGATGGGTATTTTCCTTGGGTTAGGACATGGACTCGAAGCCAATGAAGAAACAGAGGTTGGGTACGTATTTTTATGGCTTTTGGGTCGATTTCTGGCTGACTTACAAGCCGAGAAAACAACAAGGGAGGATGAGTTACTGCTGGTACAAACTGATGGCTCGTGGCTGATATTGAAGTGTTGTTTTCTTAAAGAAGTCGGAGAAGATTTTTAAGCTCAGATCAACCGAGAATTCATTCAGTATTGAACTATTGTGGTTGCCGTTTGATTGAGTAGTTAATGGTATAGATTGAAACCTGTTTTAGAAGTCGAGAAGAAATAGGAATTGGGGTTGTATCCCATTCGAATATGCAGGATTGAAGAGCAAGTAATTGAGAGCTATAAAAGAAACCCTCGACTGCCAGAAATAATATCTCATACCTCTCATCACTGCCGAATCATCAACAGAGAGGAGCTCTCTGCTCCTCTCCAACAGCATATCTCCACCTGCATACCATTCCCACCTGCATAATCATTCCACCACCTGCATCTCCACCAGTTTTGCATCTCCACCAACATACAATAGCATCAGTTTCTAACTGCCTGTTTTCATACCCGCCTGCATCTTGTCGAGCTACAACAGATTACCGAGCTAACAGCAACCTCCACATCACAGCCATCATTCCATTACCAGTCCACCATCTGACTACCACCAGCACCTCCACAATCCATCTCCGCAACTGACTACTAGGCAAGCATACCAACAACAAGTGAATATCACTTTCAGTCGCAACTCCATCCACAGTTCTCGCATCTTTGCCACCACCACTCCATTACTTCACACGAGCTGGACACTTTATGTCATTGGTTTGATTTGTCTTTTAGATTTCTTTGTGGTTTGTTGTTTTGCTTTGTTTACTATGAACTCCAGTAGCTAATTGCATCTTGATTAGGGACGATTTCAACGTCCGGAACAAGAACTCAAATTGATATTTAAATAACTTTGTTTCGCAATTTATCTTGGTATTGCTTATTCCCTACTGAGCTAATAATGCTTATGAGTTATTTTTGAATCGTTTAAGTTGCAAATTGAATTGGTTTATGGATGATTCTTGTAGTTGCAGGAAATCCCACACTACACCCCTTACTCAGTTTTGCTTGACTAATCCATTGAAAGATGTGTGATCAAGAATATTTATTAATTGATTCCATGAAATGTTTACACAGTACAATAGAATTACACTTAGAAATTAAGGCGCTCTTAAACTTTCTCTCTCCTAATGACTTGCTTCACAATTCAAAAAGATCTCTCCCTTTCAACGAGACTCATTTAGCCCTTTATATAGGGTAATACATAGTGGATGACAATGACTAAGCTATCCTTTATTTTGGGAATGTCTCGCGAAGTGTCGCAAGTGCACGAATATTCATTCTCGCGACACTTCTTAACCCTCGCCAGGTTTCATGTCTTCCAATTGTTTTGTTTGTCGTTATTCATCGCGTCGTTTATTTTAGCTCCCTGCGACTCCCTCGCGACACCGTCATTTATTAATCCCGCGAACCTTGTCCGTTGCGATATTATGATCCTACATCTTGCCTCTTTTTCCTTGAATATTGCTTGAAGAGCGATTTGAAGGAAAAATTCATTGTTGTAATAATCCTTGGTTTTAATTGGTGAAGGAACGAGCGAAAGAATACTTTTCTTGAAAAGTACGTACTTGCCTCTATTCTTTTGGCGAAGTTCTGGAGCTTCTTTGTAATATATATATGAAGTGTCATTTCTTGCCTCATGAGTTACGGAAAATAATCAATCTCGCAAGCTCTTCTCGTTTGTTAGGAAATATGTTGTGCGATATTTGGATCCTCTTTGAAATTCCTTTTGCCGGTTTTCTTGGATTTAGTAGTGACCGTTTACACGTGTCTATATTTACCCCTTTTACTGGGTGCATTTAATGTTATCCGGTCGTAATATTTTTTCGTCTATTTATAGGAGTGTCCCCTTTGAAGAATTTTCCTTTTCTTTTTCATCTTCTTCATCGTCTCGCAAGTGTTCTTCTTCTTCATCATTCTGCAAGTGTCGGCTGCTATTTTCTCTCACCATCTTCTTTACCATTTTTATCAGTTGTCGTTCTCATGGCGTCTAGGTTTGTTAATCTTGCCATATCTGACTGATTTTGTGGTTGATTAATTTTGAGATTATCTTTCTTTGTTAAAATCACACTGGTATGATTGATTTTGTAGTTTTCTTTCTGCCATTGTTATTTAGCAAGAACCAGCCCAGAACTAAATTTACCGTGAAGAACCCTCTTCTTTCTTTGGGCTCATCGTCGAAATCTACTTCGCAACAAGAATCCCTTACTTAATCAAAGCCCTCTTCGCGAGTAAAATCTATGGCTTCAAAGAGAAAGCTGCGAGTGACAAGGTATTTAAGAAACATTTGTTTTTTATTAACAATATATTGTTGCCTCTATTTCTTATTTAACTTGTTATTCGCAGGATGATGGAAGTATTGACAAAACTCCTAAAAGACTTCGCCAACCCAAGCCTGTTACTCCCGGTGTTTCCTTTCCCTCCTTTACACCTTCTTCTCTAGGTTGCAAGATCATCGCAAGATGATTTCTTTGGCCGATTCTCGCGAGAACATTATTAATGACTGACATTCCTATACCCGAACTCTTCGCAGATCAAGCTCCTCATAATAATCCTACTATTCATGCCTCGACATTTCTCCAGTCATCATCCTTCCCGAGACTTCCTTTCCCGTGACGTTTGCCTTGATGAAAGATGCCCCGTCTCCTCCTTCCTTGCTATTATTACTTCTTCATCCGAGCAAATCCCTCTTACCAAAGAAAACTTGGAAGGGATAGAAGTGGCTCTCAAAGTCCTTTCGGATCTTGTGAATGATGCCAAGAAAACTTCCGTCGACCTGTCCAAGTCGATGTTTGCGAGATTCTAAGTAAACATCTTGGTCTGATAGGATTTCGCAAGCATCTTTGGTTCAAGAAATCACTAGATTGAGGAATGATCTCCAAGCTATGACTGAGAAATGTAACATTTCCACCTTGAAAATCAAAAATTTCACAACCTCTCGCTAGACCGTGATAATCTTCGCAGGAAGAATGAGGAGTTAAAAGGTATACTCTCGCCAGCCCATCATTTTTTTTTTTTTTTTTTTTTTTTTAACGATATATCTCGCCTCTCTTATTCTTTGAATAAAGCTAATTTGGAAATGGAAACTTTATCAGATGAGAACGGAACTCTTTCTCAAGAAAAGCGTTCTCTATTAAACAAATTGGCGACCTATTCGCAACAATATAATGCTTGTCAAAAATTATGTGAAGAACAAGGACGAGCTATTCACATTTGAGGAGTCATCTTGAAGAAGTTACAGCCGAAAGAGATAAACTTATTCAAGGTAGAATATCCTTGAGTGTAAAAGCGAACCAATTCAAGGATCAATGTTCTCGGTTAGAAAAATCCAATTCTTCGCTTGTTGCGAGAATGCCATACTTATTTCCAACGAAAAATCTTTGCGATCTCGTGCGGAGGGCTTAGTTGGGGACACATTCGATGACGCCATGGACCGATTGGGAAATAGTTGTTCGTCTTTTATTCAAAGATCTTGTTTCTCAAAAGGAAGGTAGTCATATTATTTGACTACCTTAATTCATTTATGAATCCCATAATCCTTAAGATTGTCTTTTAATCTTTACTTATTCAATTGTTGTGCGATTCGAGAAAAGCTTTCGCTCTGTTATTTCTACTCTCAAGTCGAGACAACTCTAAACTTCGCAAAGAAAATGGGTCGCTTGCTACTTCCCTTGCTCTTTCTCGCGATCGTGCCGAAAGGAGATTTGACTATATGTCGATTGTAAGGACATAGATAGTAAAAATCAGCAGAAAGCGCTCCTTCGTCAATTTCATCTCAAGGCCGAGGTCATTGTGAATGACATTTTATTGTCCAAATCTCTTGAACCTGTTCGTGTCAAACCTTTAGAAGTAAGTGATGATGAAGTCCCCAACTCTCGATGATGATTATGATTATGAAAGTGGCGAAGACGTCGCCGATCCGAAGTTGTCAATAAAGATCTTCTTTGAAAAAGTTTCGACGAAATTCCATTCTCTGGCGAAGCTGAAGCTGAGAAAACTATTGGCGAAAATGATAACATTGATGTAGAGAATTAACTGTTTTATAACTTTTTCTGCAACTTTCTTTTTGTTTTGAAAGATTAAACCCCTTGTTGAATAATCCTCTTATTTTCTTCTTCTTAACTATGACTATAATCTCGCAAGCTTATTCGCTTACATTTTTATGAAATGATTTTTACTCGAGTCATCATCATTTTTGCATTGTATTCTTCAGCGATGTCGAATTTTTTATATTGCGACGAGGTCGCAGTATCTCCATGAATGAAGAAACCTACTTTTCTCGCCTTATCATTTCGGTAGTCTTTATTTTATCTCTTGGTTGCGACAAGGTCGCAAGTCGCCTTTACATTTTCATGCAATGGCCCATTGACCGTGCCTTATCATTTTTGTGTGGTCTTCCAAGTTAGACCTCCCTAATTAGAGGTCTTCCCATACCTTTCATTGCGACAAAATCGCGGGACGTCTTTACACTTGCATGTAAAGACCCATTGATCTTGCCTTATCATTTTCCAAGTATTTTTGCCTCTGCAGGATGTTTTAGTTGCGACAATATGACAGGTCTAGATATCCTTGCGAACATAAAGCCCCATGACATTGCCGTCTTGCGACGAAATCGCAGGACGTCCGTACACTGTTGTGTAAAGACCCATTGATCTCGCCTTACCCTCGCGTTAGTATTATTGCCTCTGCAGGATCATTGCACAAATATGACAAGCCTAAATTCTCTTGCGAAAACATAGCCTTATGACATTTGCGTCTGTTTTGACACTCCCCCTAATGGAGAGCATCGCCCTTATCATCTCCCCGGTTGCCCCTTCAAGGAGGCGAAACATCGGCCATACAAGACTAGCTCCTCCCATCCGGTCTTAACAACAACTAAGTTGTTTCGCAGCCTCTTATCCCTTATACCTATAGGGTTTATGGTTACGAGGCTGCACCCTAAGTGGAGTTTTCTTCGGGCGAGTGCAACATATGCCAAGACTTGCCAAGAATGGCCGGGGTAGGTTCATCCATCCGGGCACTCGGCTCAACCAGTGTACCTCGGCGCCTTGAGCATACACTGACTCCTTGGAAGAGACCCTCGGTCGCCCAACCAGGGTATAACCTTATATATATAGTTGGGAATCCAAGGTACCTCTTCCGGTTAGGCTTTCATGGGCCCCAAATTTTCATGACTCGGGGCTTCGGGAGCGGTGTAACCTTTCCCCCGAGCCATGTCGAGAGATACCCCCTTATATGACGCACTTTAGGTCTTACATTTGCCTCTTACGAAATGTTATTCGCGAACTAGGGTGTACGCCATAAAGGTTCGTCCCATTCTTTTGTTCGTTCATTTTTGTTAAGCCATTCATGACTCTTTGTTATTCTTATCGCGAGATCTTCGCGAATTTTCTCTGCATTTTATTGAATTTCGCAAATATTTTACGTAGAAGTACTTCTTCTTGATTCATTTTTCCTCTCCCATTTTCATGGGTAATATTTCTTTAGATATAATCTATTCCATGGTCTATCCAATTTTTGTCCCACATCTTTTCCTTCGGGATCCATCAATCTATATGCCCCATGTACCAACTACTTCTTTGATGATATAAGGTCCATCCCATTTTCTTGCCAACTTGCCTCCACTTTCACGTTGATATCTTGGGGTTTTCGCAACACCAAATCTCTGGTTGGAACTCACGTATTTTGACACGCTTGTTATATTCTCTAGCGGAGTCTTGCCGATAATTCTCCATGTGTCGCAATGCCTTTTCTCGTTTTTCTTCCAATTCATCTAACTTGATTAGAATGTTGCCTGCACTAAGATTTTTCTCCCAAACCTCTTTTTGGTTGTCGGGATTATGACCTCTCTGTTGGGAGTCTTGCTTCAACTCCATAAGTTAAGCAAAAAGGAGACATTCTGTGGCTTCTCTTCTAGTTGTATTATAAGCCCATACTTGCATTGTGTACTTGTTCGCACCATCCCTTATTGTGTCCTTCCAACTTTTTCTTCAAGATATATCGGCAATCGTTTTATTTGTTGCATCCGCTTGGCCGTTAGCTTGCGGATATAATGGAGTTGATTTCCCACATCTTATCTCGAAATGCATTAAGCAAGAACTCTATATTTTGCCCTTCAAATCTGTTTCCCATTATCGGATACCAATTGTGCGGGAATCCCGAATCTGCATATAATATTTTCAAATATGAAGGTAAAGACATCCTTATCGCGAATGTCTTTGGACCGCTTTCACCTCTGCCCATTTTGTGAAATAGTCCGTTGCGACAATTAAGTACCTTCTTTGTCACATTCTGGTAAAAATGGTCCCACAATGTCTAAACCCCACTTTCCAAAAGGCCACACACTTGTGGAAGAACTTGAGTGCCCACAGCGCGTGTATCTTCTTCCCATGTCTTTGTGATCCTCGCAGCGTCTTGATATTGCTCTTGCGTCCTCATGCATATATGGCCAATAATATCCTTGTGTCTTTGCTTTGTACGCCAAAGATCTCCCGCCGCTATGATTTCCAGCATCCCCACTATGCAGCATCTTCAATATGGTTTCTCCTTCTTTCCTTGTTAGACATCGAAGCGAAGGCCCATCAAAAGATCGCCGATAAAGCACGCCATCTCGTAATTCATAATTTGTTGCCCGGCTCTTTAACTTGTGTGCTTCCAATATATTTTTTGGTACCTCTCCTTTCATTAAGTACGCGTGAAGTTCTACTCTCCAGTCTTCCTCGCGACATTGCATTTCATCTACTACCATCATTATATCTGCTTCTTGTTCTTCCTCTTTATTAATTGATGGCGCCAGTAGTGTCTGTATTTTGATATTCCTCATGGTCGGGTCTGTCATCATACTTGATATAAAGGCAAAAGCGTCTGCGAGTCTATTATCTCTCCTTGATATGTGCCTCCATTTTATTTTCGGTATCTGTGCCGACAATTCTTCGACATGCTTCTTATACTTTTTCAAAGATGGATTATTTGTAGTGTATTTCTCTATTACCTGGTGAATTGCTAGTTGCGAATCACTGGTAATCCTTATATTCTCCAATTTCATTTCTATTGCAAGTCGCAGAGCATGTATTATAGCTTCATACTCTGTTTCATTATTCGTGGATTCAAACTCCAATCTAAAAGAGAAAGCTAACTTATTGCCTTCTGGTGAAATCATAACAATTCCCACTCCATTTCCTTCTCCATTTGATGATCCATCTACTAATATTTCCCATCTGTCTGGCTCAGTTAGCAGGTCTTTTGGGTCTCCATACTCTTCTTCTACATCCATCATTTCATCTATCGCTTCATCTTCTTCCAAGGGAAATTCTGCTAAAAAGTCTGCGACAACCTGTGACTTAGTTGAGGATAATATCTCATACTTGAGCTTACAATGGCTTATTTGAGCATTCCATCTTTCAACTCTTCCCGATCTTTTTAAATGTTTCATCACTGACTCAATTGGTATTTTCGTGACTACCTTAATAGTGTGCGCTTGAAAATATATGCGAAGCTTGAATGTTGCATAAACTAATGCCAGGATTAATTTTTCGATCTTCGAATAATTTCTTTCTGCGGCATTAAAAGTTTTGCTGATGTAATAGATTGGTTTTTCTACTCTGCGTCCGTTCGCATAAAAAAGCGCACTTAAGGCATGCGAAGTTGTCGCGAGGTATATTAATAATTCCTCTCCCGGTTACGCTTCTCGCATAATGGATATATCCATTAAATGCTCTTTGATCCCTTGTAAAGCCTTTTCACATTCGTCCGTCCACTCAAACTTCGATCCCTTTTTTCAGAATGTTGAAAAAGTGTTTACACTTATCGGATGACCGCGAGATGAACCTTCCTAGTGATGCTAACAACCCATTCAGCTTTTGAACATCCTTTACTGTCGCAGGTGTCGGCATATCGCGAACTGCTTTTACTTTCTCCGGGTCAACATGTATTCCTTCCTTTGATACAATGTAACCCAAGAACTTCCCTGACGCAACTCCGAAGGTACATTTTTCTGGATTTACTTTGATGTTAAAACGCCTCATCTGCTCAAAAATTTCTTTCAGGTCTCGCACGTGATCTTCTCGCCTTCTTACTTTTACCAAAGATGTCATCTACGTATACCTCTAGTGTTTTATGTATCCATTCTGCGAATACCTCTTCTACCATCCTTTGATACGTTGCTCCAAAGATTTCGCAGACCAAACGGCATTTTAGTATAGCAAAGTATAATCCTCTTGGAGCGAAGAAAAAAGGATGCTCTTGATCTTCCTCGGCGAGAGGAATCTGGTTGTAACCTTTGTACCCGTCCAGAGATGATACTCTTTCATTCCCGGCCGCTGATTCGACTAGTTGTGGAATATCTGGCAATGGAAAACTGTCTTTAGGGCAAGCTTTATTTAAATCAGTGAAATCAATGCAAATCCTTATTCCCTTGTTCTTCTTTGGAACTATAACCATATTCGCTATCCATTCAGGATATTTTGCTTGTCTAATAATTCCTGCATCCAAAGATCTTCTCAGTTCTTCTTCTATCCGAGGGTGATATGTTGTTGCTATCTTTCTAATTCTTTGTTTAAATGGTTTCACATTTTTATCAATTTCTAACTTGTGACAAAGCGATCGACGGATCTATACCAGGCATTTCATCCATATCCCACGCGAAGATGTCTTTATAATCTCGCAACAGATCGACAGTTCTTTTCTCTTCATCTGCTTCCATGTTAGTTCCAATCTTTAGCATCTTGGGTTTTTCCTTAGTTCCAATATTCACTTCTTTGGTTTGTTACGCGCGACGTAATCGGCCTTCGGTTCTCCCATAGGGGTTGGTCCTTTTGGTTCTTTCGCAAGATCATTTTCTTCTCCCGAGGTCTCGCTAGGTATGCCTTTTCCTTCCTTTGCTCTTATCATATAAACTCTAAACTCTTCTTCTTTCTTAGCCACCCTCGCCATCTTTTTGCGATACTTTGATATATTCTTTCGCTTGTTTACTTGTTCCTCGCAACACTTTACTTCATTTTGATAATATATTCTTCCTTTAGTAGCATCCCCTTTGATCTTGCCAATTCCAGTGGGTATAGGAAACTTGATACATTGATGAAGCGTTGACGCCACAGCTTTTATTGCATGTACCCATGGTCTTCCTAGTAATATGTTGTACGGTGATTCCATATCCACTACACTTAATGTCACCTGTGTTTCAATTCCTCCTAACGGAATACGTATTCTTATCTCCCCTTTAACTTTTGTTACGGATTTACCAAAACCTTGAATATTGTATGCCGCGAAAATCATATCTTCGTCTTTATATCCCATCTTTTTGTAAGCGTGATAGAACATGATGTTCACCAGACTCCCTGTATCGATTAAAACTCCATTCACCACCCATGTTTTCACCGTGTTCTCCGATTCCTCTCCTTCCTTATACGCATTTATTGTGATCACCAGTGGAGATGTGTGATCCAAATTTTCTTTGGATATTTCCCCCGCCGTGAATGTTATCTCTTGCTTTTCCCAATCCTTCAAAGGTGATGCCATTTCTCTATCCGTAATCTTCTTTCCTTCGAAATCCCGTTTGTGTATTCTTCCTTTGATATTTTCATGAAATTCGCTAATCATTACTCTTGTGTCTGTGCTGCATGCCATATCTTTTTCATCCGATTTAAGATTTTCCTTTCTCATTTTCCTGATTCAAACAACTTTAATTGCAATCTTCTCTCTTTTACAAATGATCCTCCCTGTTTCTAGCGCATATGTAGTTGCAGGAAATCCCACACTACACCCCTTACTCAGTTTTGCTTGACTAATCCATTGAAAGATGTGTGATCAAGAATATTTATTAATTGATTCCATGAAATGTTTACACAGTACAATAGAATTACACTTAGAAATTAAGGCGCTCTTAAACTTTCTCTCTCCTAATGACTTGCTTCACAATTCAAAAAGATCTCTCCCTTTCAACAGACTCATTTAGCCCTTTATATAGGGTAATACATAGTGGATGACAGCTAAGCTATCCTTTATTTTCGGGAATGTCTCGCGAAGTGTCGCAAGTGCACGAATATTCATTCTCGCGACACTTCTTAACCCTCGCCAGGTTTCATGTCTTCCAATTGTTTTGTTTGTCGTTATTCATCGCGTCGTTTATTTTAGCTCCCTGCGACTCCCTCGCGACACCGTCATTTATTAATCCCGCGAACCTTGTCCGTTGCGATATTATGATCCTACAATTCTAATGCTAGTTGAGACCTCTTCGACCTGTAATTGTCTAGAGAGTCTTAACACAAGTAGTAATATGTGGTTATTGACGATGGGATTTTGTTAAGTAATCATATTTATTGAATGACACTAGTAGATGAATCGAGCTTTTGTATTTGTCACTAGGAATAGCCTATCTCACGGAACTTAATGCATTTGTTTAAGTCACACCTAGAGAGCGTAATTCTAGGAAACTTGATGAGTAGAATCCGGTAGTCGAGCGCTTCCATGTCCGGTGAACTTAGGAGATATTGCGGGATATTTGAGCGTATGGGTACTTTGCAGAAACATAACTATATTGATTAGATTCACGTTTCGTGACTGAGAAAGAGTCCTTGATCATTCTCATCTTTATATTTGCATTATTCTTATTCAGAAATTGAATCGACAACTTTAGACTCAACTCTCCCTTGGGAACGACCCTGCTTGTCATTGTACTACTAGTTAGTGTAAGAGAAGTAAGGAATTTATTTTTGCGAGTTCGACACCTCGTCAGTCTTCCGTTTCTTTTTCAGTTGGTGTACGTCTGATAGGAGGTAGCTTGATAGCATCATCTTGAATCCATGCCTCCAAGAGCTCAATTACCTCTTCGATTGGAAATGGGAAGTTTGGAGCAGCCTCTCCAGTTTCTTTTTGTTGTGCGGGAGTCTTAGTCACATCCTTCCGGGGTTGAGTTGTCTGTTGTCCTGGTGCCGCACGTTTGGGTTGTTGTTTCGCAGCTGGAGCCTTTCTATTTCCTCCTTCACCCACCACTCTTACAGAGGGTTGAGTATTGTATTGTTTGTTGACGAGACGTCTGCTTCCTCGAGTCTCGCGCATCTTCATTCCTGGCGGGTCTGGTTCTTTCCAGCAAAGCTGGTGCTGTTGTAGCCGACCGCTTAGTAGCTTCATGGAGTTTAGGGAATGTTAGGAAGCACAGGTTCTCCAGTAAAGCGCGATAGACGGGTACCATATCGTTAATGCATACCTCCACCAATTGTTGTTCAGTCACATTTGGATCATGACAATCCAGTGCCTGAATTCTGAATCTCTTGACAAAATCATTTGGATGCTCATTGTTTCGCTGAAACATTCTTCCCAAGTCTGACAGAATGATTTGCTCAGACACAAAGAAATATTTCTTGTAGAAAGCGGTAACCATCTCACACCAATTGGTTATGCTGTTTGGTGCAATGTTGTTATACCAGGTGTATGCTCTCCCAGTGAGTGATTTTGAGAACTCTTTCAGGCAGAGGACGTGGTTGTATTTATGTTCTCCTAGTGATTCCAAAAAACGAGATATGTGTTCACGAGCGTTACCAGTACCGTCATAAAGGGATAACTGAGGAGAGGAATATCCTCTTGGAAGAGGAACTCTTTGTACATCAGGAGGGTAAGGAGGTTGGTGATGATGAATGGTAGCCGGGTTTTCCTTGCCTCGATTCTGGATAAGTCGTTCCAGGTTCTCACATGTGATAAAATTGGATTGTTGATTCCTTTCTGATGGATGTTCAAGAGCAACGTGAGCCTCTTCATCTATAAAAGCACGCACGGTCGAAGTGCTTACGCTAGGAGTCTTGAAAGCATTCCTTGTTTGATCCACTTGGGGTTGACGCGGCTCTGGTGGTAGTCGCTCTATTAGCGTCTTGAGGAAAGTGAGTACTTCTTTCTAAGTTGTAGCCATGTCCGTCTGAGCCTTAGCAAGAACTTTATGTCTCTCCATTAAATCGACAATGGTAATGGGAGGGTGGTTTCCTCGGGCTCCTCCAGCCTCCCGTCCTGACGAAGAAGTGGTGGCAGCTCTGGTGGTGATTGGAGGCGTCACGCTCGAATAAATATTAGGAAGAATAGCAGCGGCTCTGGCTCTGGTGATATGAGGTGTCACGCCAGAGGGAATGTTTCCAGCACCGCTGGTGTTGGTGGTAGAGGATGTAACGCCATGAGATGTATTGACAGTGCTGGCAGGCGGTACGTTGGTGTCAGCAGCAGGAATATTGACGCCAGGAGTGTTGTCGGCGCTAGTAGTATCAGGATTAGTTATTGATCCAGACCTAAGATCCACCATTTTGACATTGAGAAAATTGAAATGAAAATTGGGAAATTGATTTTGCAGCCGAGAGATTAATCTCCCACTGTGGTCGCCAATTTGTCGTAGGGTAAACACTGATTCTGCTAAAAATGGTAAATTGGGTGTGCCGCCGAGAAACGAATCTAAACCCTAAACAAATGTAATGCACATGAGTACTTTAGCGAGAGATCAATCTGTACAATTATGGCTTAAACCAAGAAATGGTCGTTCCAGTCTTGCTTCGGTCACAAAATGAAGGAGAAGGGTTGATCTTAGGGAGAGAAGCAAAGAATGTGTTGAGATCAAAATGATGAACTATGAAAGTGTGGTTGTTTTATGACTCGTATCAGAATGTAGAACCTGCTTGCAGAATGTAAGCTATAGGTTCTTGGTGTTTTCTGGATACTTGTGTTAATGAACTCTTGTCTGTTGAAATATATTGAACATCTATTTATACAAGTCATAATCGAACACTCTGATCTCATAGGAAGTGGAAGCAGTTGAGTAATGGAGAAGTGGAGATCGTGCAAAATGGTGAAAACCACATCCGTATTATGAAGGGAAGACGGGTCGATTTTACTCCCACTACTTCTCGCCACTAACTGTCCGCCTTTCCTGACACTTTCTCATAATGGGCACGTTGCACGTCGCACGCTATAAACCGCCAGACCAATACCCTGATGTACATCCCCCAGTTTGTGACATGTTTGATGTCTCGAGTATTTTGTAGAAAATATGTAGCAAGTTGCTGAGTGGGTCTTGCTTGCAAGACCTAATTATTTCGACCAATCACGCGCAAGCTAGCGGCAGGTAGTCATATGACTTGTCGCGAAAATATAACGTTTTTTTATATCCGTAGATTTAAACGAGCCGTTGAAAATCTAATGGCTGAGAAAAAAAACGCTAATCTTAATAGCGTAAAGCGCTATTCTTATTAGCGTTTTTCTAACGCTATTCTTATTAGCGTTTTACGCTATTTTGAATAGCGTTTCTACTATTCCACCACTACACTTGCACTTCCATCCACAATTCTAAATGCTGAGGCGGCGTGGAAGATGGAAGATGAAACTATTCCACCATAAGACTTGCTCTAAAGAACGTACTACCGATACAAATTTCAAATTATCACAATCTTTTTTTAAATAGGAAAGAAGATACATTAAGAACTTAAACTTCAATGTACATAAGAGGAGTATTTCATGAAATTTCCAAACTCTTGAGAGGAGACTCGATCCGTTGACCTCCTATTTGAGAGTCAGGCTCCTAGCCAACTGGGCTAACCCCTGATGGTTTCAAATTTTCACGATCACATCAAGATTTTTTTCGACGTTACAGTCATTATTTTATTACTTTATTTTCACGTACTCCCAAAATGATCTAATTCAAATTTTCAAATCTGACTGTTGTAGGTCTCTGTTTTGACTTCACTTGTTTATTATTTTCCCTCACAATCATTTTAAAATCATCTTCTTCCATCAAAATCTTATAATTTCATATTAAACTACTCATATTTTCTTCATCTCTCTTCGTTCTCTCTCTTTTACAGTAATCTTTCTTTTCAGGGTGTTAGTCGTCAAGGGAGTTGGGTGTAGTTGGATTTTTTCCCGTTAGTCGTGGGGGAGTTTGAAGGAGTCTCTCAAAATCCCCGTTAGTCGTGGGAGAGTTTAGAAGAGTTTCCCAAACTCCCTAGAAAACCCTCGTTAGTCGTGGGAGAGTTTGAAGAACAAAACTCTTGAACTCCCTGTTAGTGGTAAAACCTTAGAATGCTAGGGAGTTGATTGTTTTGGGGAGTTCCGGTGAGTTCATAGTGTATTTTTTCCTGTACACAAATTGATCGCTGTCGTAAGCGTCAAAAATAAATTACACTTTCTTACTACTCAAAATATAAATATAGCAAGGGCAAGAAAGGATCGTTCCCACAGAGAGGTCTAGGTTGTCAAATTGTTATGGTTTCCTATATAAAACACCCGGAAGAATTTCTGATTGTGTAAATAAAAATAAACAAAAAACAAATAAAGTACGCAAATCAAGGATGTGAGATATTGGGTAAAGGTTTCATCTTCAATTGCAAACAAGTTTATGAATGTATGAATAGAATTCGTATTTAATCTCGCTATCATGAAAAGCCATAGAATACCTTATTGCAAGAATACTCCGTAATTTCCTAAGTCATCAACACACACATTAGGGCTGCGTATGTGAAATCTACCTAAAGAATAACCTAACGCCTTGCGCTAATCAAGTTCAATTCCTAGGAGCATTAAGTTTCAGAAATAGGCTAATCAATGCAATTGTAATACATTGCGCAAACAATTCGAACAAAGGTCAATTTCTACATATGACTACAAGGATGTATCACTACAACCTAGAATCATATCATGCTACTCGCATTCAAGGTTATCGCTCGATGAAAACCCTAAAATAGCTATAGATATGGATGTGAGTTCAATCAATTCTAGACTTAACTAAACAAACATTCAATCATATTGCAATCCATCAATCATGCAATTATTGTAACCCATAGAAAGTGAACGATAATATTGAGAGAAAACTAATTCATAAAAATCATAACTTGGTTGCAAAATCCAACTACATCTTCAACCAATAATAAAAACTTAGTTCATATTCATGGAGTTCATAACAAGAAGAAAGAGAAAACCTATCATGTCTAAACCCTAGAACAAAAGTAGAGGCCAAAAGAATAGAAAAAGATATATGTTTTGAGAAAAGTCTTCTCTTTTATAGCTCCACTCCTTCCAAAATTAGGTTTTGTCTTCAAAGTCCATTAGTTGGAAATTCACCCGGCCACAAGTGAGAGAAACCCGTGTAGAAATTCTCGTCCCAAAAATCGTCGACGGAAAACTGGGATTATGGCGGAAGTTGGCGGAAAAGTCGCCGGAAACTATTTGGTGTGACCGCAAAGTCCGCTTTGGGTCACCGGTTCACGAGTCAAATCGGCCAGCTCCGAGTCAATGAGTCAAATCAATGTGAATCGGTGAGTCAGAACTGGGTCATATGAGTCAGGTGGTCTAGTCAGACCTGAGTCAGGCTACTCAGCTAACTTGGTTCACCTTCTAGGCCAGTGCACAGGCTAGTGCACCATGATTGTGCTTCACCACCTAAGTTACGGCCATGATGGCCCTATGTTGCATCTATCACAGCCATCAATTCCACCAGCTGCATTGCATATCTCCCATCTTATTTCAAGCACATCCACTAGCAACATCTGCAATTTAGCTCAACAACACTGCCTACAACTCAACATCTCAGCCAACTCACAACTGCAATATCTACTTCCCTGCCTGCAACACAGCATCATCATTCCATGACTCATCACCTCAAACAACACATTCCCTCACTGCAACATTAGAATCGACACACCACTGCAGTTTCAATTCCTCATCTATGCTCCATCAGCAGCTTAAGCTGCAAACTATAAGTTCGCATTCACTCAATCAACACCAAGCAACCACAGTCCACCTGCAATACTGATTTCGCAATCACCACAACTCATGGCACTAACCCTTGACTGCAATTCAAGTCATCTCTTCTCAGCTCCGGCTCAAAATGGCAGAAGCAGCACACATAATCTTCCTTGTAGTTCACCACTTCAAATTCGTCCACCCCATTACAGCTGCATCGCCTCGCCACTTCCAATTCCATCTCCGATGCCATCATGCAGTCTCCACAGTCTCGGCAACCCATGTCAAAAGCCTTATACGTCATTAGCAATTATTCACAGCACCATCGATCAAATGCATCTTCTCCGGCTCGACATCGTCATCATCGCCGCTAGCTCAATCGCCATTCTCTTGGCGTCACCATCATCAACACCAACTTCCAGTACTTCACAAGCAACAAAATCCACTAGTAACTTCAACATCATCCCACCACTGCATTTACCTGCAATTCCACTGCTTCATCCATAAGTCCATACCTCCACTGCATCCACCAGGCCTACATAACCTACAGCATTGCCCTGTAACTCTGCATCACCTCAGAGACATTCTCAAACTCTAACCAAGTCCCTGCAATCGAAACCAAACATCACAGTGTTACCAGCACTACCAGACTCTCCTCTTCTCAGTTGTTGTAGCTTCAAAACCACCGGTCTTTGCAACTTCTCCGCTTCTCGAACCACAAAGCACCAAATTCGTCTCCATTCTGACTCAGTTCAACCCCATTTGCATTACTTGCACAACCTCCGAGCCATTACCACCATATCTCCATTTCGGACATACAAATCACCATCCGATTAATCTCCAATCGAATTCTTGAGCTCACGGTGACCCTTCATGCACAATTGCAAGCAACATCAACACCCATTCTCACCGAGCAATGACTTCATTCATTCTCCATTTGTCCATTCCATTACCACCATCTTTTCATCTTCAGTTCATCACCAGCCTCTCATGGCAGTGACCACCAATTCCATGTCAAGAACCTATCTGCTCATTCAACAACAGCAGCAACCATGGCAACTTCATCTCAGATGCACACAACCCTTGATAATCATCCGCACCTGTTGTATACTTGAATCCATTAAAACCCATCATCTTATTCTCTCGATCTGAAGCTTCAGGCAACCTTAATCATATTTTGGGGAAGAACAGAAAGGGTTAATCGAATCCCTAATTCTCTCATCCATCTCAGTTAACTCCTCCTCGAATTCGAGTCAAGATACGACCCATTAAATCACCACAGAGAAACCCATTTATTCCTCCATTGTCTTCTTCTCTTCAATGTCTTCTGTTACAACTCAACTTCAGTTCTTCATCATCTTACATCTCATATGTGATAACCCTAATTATCAAATCGCTCACCAGAACCATCTTCTTCAAAAACCACAGATCCCATTTCTTGACTGCTACTTGATCTGACCCCAAGCTCAATTTCCTGTCAACTTCAGATAACTCCTCTCGAATTCAAGAATGAATCATTGCCGCTCTTGTCTCGCAATTTAGAACTTGGTCTGAATTGTGTTGGTCGACCTAGTTTCGGGTTATAGCCACAAAGTGGATTAGGCACTGTTTCTGGATAAGGGCCACCTCAGAATGGCAATCCCATAGCTCATTAGAGAATTTGGCTGTCGATTTTGGGAAACCGACAACCTAATTCTCTGCTTTGTCATCTTTCTCATACGCAGTCGGATTGACTTCAATCTTTCGCCACTGGCTTCATATTTTCGTTCTCTTCAAGATGATTGAGAATCAATCCTCGAAGTAAGCGAGTTCCACTTCCTTTTGCTCCAAATGACTCCAAAGTACCTGATTAGCTCAAAAGTAATCATAAGATACATAATTTACAAGAAAACTCGCAAAGAAAGCATAAACAATAGATAAATATCACGGTGTTTACAACACCTATCAAATTCCCCCACACTTAGACTTTGCTAGTCCTCGAGCAAATCAAACACAACTTATTCTAAAACATACATACAACTCCGTGTCGTCGAGGCTACGGTCACTTATAGCATAAATAACAAGCCTTTAAACCCCTAGGTGTCCCTAGTGGACGAGTTATAATCTCGTGAAGGTTTACTAGAGATATACCTACAAAACCTATATTTCAAACTCCGTCTATTCGTGACAAATCAATGAATGAATCCAAAATGACTACAGGAGGAGGTACCTTGCAAATTCAATTCATATATTAGTAAATAAAGCTCTAATTAGATAGTCGAACAAGCCACAATACTCGGAAACTAACAAACCACAATCACAATGAAAAGATTAAGAAGATGGATGTAGATGTAGATGTTGGCGAATGTTCACAAGTGTTCGATGTTTCCCATATTATCGTAAGAAGGTCACTACTAAGATGAACCTAATCCTATTGGATTGAGCTGTTGGTCTTTGAATGCTACATCAAATCAATTGGCATATACAAGGGAACCAAGAGTGACTTTATTCAACACAATAATAATTTCTTCTCTTTTTTTTTTTTTTTTTTATATGATTGGATCAAACTGGATCCAATTTCTTTTTTTTTTAGACGGCATGATTAGATCTTTTGGATCCAAGCGCATGCTTCCTTGTCAACACGTATATGATAGTTGCCTTGGATCCTGCATTCCACGCTTGTTTAGGCGACGGAGACAGGGACTACGTTTCACACATACTTGCTATTCCCAAGTGTCTTTTTATTCCGTTTTTGGTCTAATTGATCGGTCTTTTTTTTTTTTTTTTTTTTTTCATATATATTTTTCATCATTTTTTTTTTTTTTTCTAGTAACTCAATCACTCTATTTCATCCTAGCGTTAATAACACGTCGATGTTTAGTGACCCACCAAAGCACTTAGAGAACAATAGATAAATATGGAAAAATAAAAATAGAATGTGATATGGTGATATTCCGAGATATGGTAACAACTATCATGTTAATTTGTGATTTAGAGCTATGTTCGTCCCTTTTAGTTAATTGGTTCCTCAACTCCTGCATTCAAAATGGTTCCATCCACTAATGGTGTCATCCTAAAGGCACAAGTTCTAGATTTTGGAGTTCAAAAACACAATTTTTTTCTTGGTTTTTTCTATTTTTCTGATTTTTTTTTTTTTTATACATAAAACAAACTAAAACATATAAATGCTCCCCCACACTTAAACTTTACATTGTCCTCAATGTAAAATTGAATCTTCCAAAGAGAGTTCAAGGTGGGAAATCATATAACAATATGCGATAAGAAAAGGCTAAAAACAAGAAAAGAAAAATTAAAAGATAAGAGATACAAAACCGGTGGGTTGCCTCCCATGTAGCGCTTGGTTTAAAGTCGTCAGCCCGACTATATCCTTGCAAGATTCATTCCCATATATCAACAACTTTGAAAAGTTGGGGATCCTTCCATAGAACCTGTTTTGGAAACTCTAGCTTCACACAAATATTAGTACAATAAAGCAAAAGTGAAGTTATGAACCGATAAAAGCTTCCCCCACACTTATTCTTGTCCACACTTGGAAGTGTATAAAGAATATAGAGTCGGAGTACTTCCACGGTTTCCTGTTCCATAACCTGCATAGTATGAGAATCAAGTATCTCTAATGGCGGAAAACGAGAAATAAAGTCATTCAACAATATTCTCGAAGCACATACATTCAAACCAATAAGAGGTAAAGGAGAAGAAACAATAGGCAAAGGGTTAGATAAACCTTGCACAATCTCTTGTATCACGGAATCCTCTTCGTCCTTGAAAAACTCAAGTGAATTATTCACCTCTTGTATATCATGGTCCTCTATCAAACCTTGCAACCATTCTTCGTCCGTTTCTGCCTTAACCAAAGTTTCGACATAAACATCATCATTACAATCATTTGCAAGCTCAATTGGGTCTTCCACAATATTGGTTTGTCTCATTCTCAACATGCTCCTCCTTTTTATTGTAAGGCACATACTCTTTTGCGGATGCAATATTATCCATAAGGAATTTCTTTAGAACAATTGCATCATCCTCAAGCTCTACCTTTTGAATAGGTTGTTGATAGTTATAAAGATCAATGCTTGAGTAAGGTACACTAGTGTCATTTTTTTGGGCTGTATAGGTTGTTGATCGTTATAAAGATCAATGCTTGAGAATTTTTTGGGCTGTAAAAAAGTACAGCGTGGTAGAGTTGATTTCGTTTTGGCTACACCATCATTCATCTAGGTGGTATTTAGAATGTTCCCGGTTATGCAAATACTGACATAGGGTTGTTAATGCCATGTTTTGATACAGTATTCATTTTTGTGCGCCAAAAAACTCTGGCTACTGGTTCCATCGTTCATATGGTGTTGTTTGGTGTTACCTTAATAAGAATAAGTGCATATGAATCAAGAAGCTAGAAGCAAATTTTTACGATGTCAGGTTAATTGTCTTTTGAGAAACTACTTGTAGCTAACATTCAGCAGAAAAACTTAGGACTTAATTATTTGTGTTGCTCAGTAATGCTACCTTGTGGGGTAAATTTTCGACAACTTCCAGTTCTGAATTTTTCAAAAGGAAGCAATTGGTTTTGACAGAGCTCTAGTGTCTAGACTTCTTGTATGAAGTTCTAAAATCTGATTTCTCATAGGAGGTCTCTGTAAGTTTGTGATTTAGATGGGTATAATAGGTGTATGGGATGCCCAGGGTACTTGATGGACGTAAGTTTACATTATATAGTCTATCACACCTTATAGATAGGAATTAAACTGAAGTTAAATGTTAACAAAATTGTGAAAACGGTAGTGTAGTGGAAATGTGGAATGACAGGATCACCTAATCTGGACCAGTAATCGACCACTAACAGTACCACGTTGATCATATTAACTAGTGCCTATTATAAGTTTCTGCTAAAGCAAGTTCAATAATTATGCTCCTATTTTGAGTTCCCAGTGACTTACATGTACTTACTATTTCAAAGACATATACAGGAAAATGTGATGTGTGTCGTAACCACAACAAATTAGTGATATTTTTCTACCTAATTAACAAGTAATATTGTGTAGTCAAGTTCATTACCACGAGGAGCAAGAGGTTTTAGTTGTCTTATAATGTCACAAAAATGGGGGTTTTGGTTTTAGATTTTATAAAGCAAAGTAAATAAACAAATCAATTAAAAGATAAAGGAAAATTGATAAGAGAAACAAGATCAAGGAATCCTTCTTCGTTGCAAAACAATGATTCAAGTTATGTTTTATCTACTTGTTATTAGTCACAAATTATCACCAACCGTAGGTTAACAGGTTCGCTTAGCTAACCCCAAAATTCCTCGTTTCACTGAATAACAGGTCCGCTTAGTTATCAGATTCTATTCTAAAGAACCACCTTGAGGTTCGCTTACAAGATGTAATTCAATGAACGCATTAAGATTTATGAATTTAGGTTTAGTATTAGTAGTTAATTCAATGACCATACTCAGAGTGTAAAAGAGTCTCAAGCCTCCAAGAAGCTATGAGGACATAGAGTTTCTGCATGCTAGTAACAGAAGTTAGAACTACCAAAGAACGCATTCTCATCCTTAAGTGCTGAGCGAGAAGTAACCATACCATATGAAAGAATTCGGATTCGATTGTGATCATAAGTCTCAACTTCTGCCTCACCATTAGGATTTTATGATAATTGCACTCAAAAAGATCGCTTTTTTAGTCTCTCATGTGTGCAGGCAGGAGTAAAGAGAGAAATCCTGCACACGTTGTAGGTAAGAAGGATAACCTTCGAAATAAAATCTGGAGACTCCACAGAGGTGTGGACAAAAAGAATCTTTTTCTGATGATCTCTAAGGAAGGAAATCAACCATTAGCAAGGGTGGGAGTACTCACTTACCTTCTCACCCGATCGGCAATTAATATCACTCTCTCATAAGAACCATAGAAACGTCTTCAATCTTCGGTCTTCGGTCTTCAAATGTTGATGACGAACTTCTAAACTTCACAAAACTTGACAAATTTTAATTTTTCTACTCAAATTCCTTGTTGTTTGGATTTTTCTTTTTGAACTCTTCTTTACCATGGTGGTAGCAAAAATAAACTACAATATTTTTTTTATTTTTTATTTTTTTACAAAAAATAAAAATACAAATAATGAAATAACTAACTCCATGGACAAAGGACTTTATCACTCAATTTTTCCACAACTTGTATTGTCTTGATTTTATAAATTTTATTAATTCTCATCCTATTTTCTTTTCTTTTTCTTTGTTGCACGTAAACCTTGGACTATATCAATTTTTCTTTCAATATTCTGATGATGCTCCGCTTGTTGACGATGATGTGTTTCTATGAGTCTGTTGATTGAGAGAGAGAGTGATGCTAACTGCAAATCGATATTTAGAAGGAGTTTTCATCTTTAGACGTCACCCTCATGATTGACAAAAACTAGCACTCAAGAGATCAAAAGTAGTCTTTGAAATTGGTGCGAAGTTGGGTAGCTCACCATTCCTACCCGGAATTTACGTACGGTGACACACACTCTAATGACTTTTCTAGAAAGTTGCAAAAAAATTGAAGGTTGGTGCCTCACTTGATGTAAAATGGGTAGTCTCCACTATGGGTGATCACAATTCTACTACCGAATATCTAAACAGCACCTAATTCGCCCTCCGGTATGGTTAAATCCAACTTTAACGCTCTAATCAACTAAGAAACCCGATTGTGTTCTCCGGTACTTCTAACTTCTGTTATTTCGGTCAGAATCTCTATGTAAACATAGATAGAAGCATGCTAGTGACTCTAAAATCTCTAAAAGTTGGAGGTTTTTACAAAAAGAGTTTTGAATTTTTATTTTTATTTTTTATTTTATTTTTTATTTTTTTTTATTTTTTTTGAAAATAAAAGGTAAAATAAAAGACTAAAAACTATAAATGCAAATGCACCCCCAAACCTAAATCAAACATTGTCCTCAATGTGTCTACATATAGAAAAAATTTAAACAGTTACATACCACGAGAACTATGCTGATAAGAGAAAAGGGAAGAGATTACCGGATGTCGGCAGGAGCAAGGTGGAGCTTCATTAGTCAAGGCTAGAATCCAACATATCATATCGGATTAGCATCATATATGCGCAAGAAGACTCAACCGAATCAAGAAAAGAAAAATTTAACAAGTCCTACTGAATTATATACAAAAATTTACTAACAATCTAAAGAGTTGAGGGTCAACCCAAAAGATAATGTACAGAAACATTAACATTCTTACAAATATAACATGAAAATGGGCTTTGGTTTATGTGGGAATTTGGTTTATATGGGTTTCAATTTGGTTTATGAGCAGCCAAAGAAAGTGTGAAACCGCACACTTTGATTGCATAGCCCAGTATTTGGGTTTCAAATTTGGTTTTGTGGGCTTGTAGTTTGGTTTATGTTGGGATTTGGTTTGTTTGGGCTTCCGTTTTGGTTTCTGTGGGAATGCATGTTGTGTGGGCTTCAGCCCAGGTTATGAAAATGCACAGCCCAGATTATGAAAATGCACAGCCCAGAGGTTATGCAAGCCCAGTGCACAGTGGGCTGGTTTGGTTTGTTGGGAATGTACAGCCCAGTGGAACTGTGGGCTCAGAAGTTTGCACGGCCCAGGTTAGATGAACATGTGCAGCCCAGTTGCACAGCCCAATAGTGTGGGTTCTAGCCCAGCAGTATGGCTTATGTGGGCTGAAAGTCCAGAATGCTAAGCCTAGTAAGTGGGCTTCAGCTTATGCAGCCCAGCTGCTCAGTTTGGTTCATTATGGGCTGGCTTGGGTAGAGAGCCCAGTTGTTGTGGGAAGATTTGTTTGCAGCCCAGTGCACATTGGATTTCAGACTTGTGCAAAAACAGCTATGGCACAACTCAAGCAAGGGTTGGTTTATGCTTTAGCACAAGCAATGTGCAACACAGGTTAGAAGAATCACAGCTCATGCACAGCACAGTTTAAGCATACTCATACTCAATGACAAGCTCACACTCAATGACACCTGATTTTTTCAAAACTCAGCACACAGAAGTGCTGGATATTTGCACAGCACAAGTAATGTGCTGTAAAATTTAGCACAGCACAGCTTATCACCAACTCATACAGAATTGACACAGAACAGATTAGGATCAAATGCTAGCAAATTGAGCTCTTGCATAACAAACTAACACAGAATTGAGCTCTTGCACACGACTTATCAACCAAGACATGACTTATCACCAACTCACACTGAGAATTGACACGAGTAAGATTAGGATCAAATCTTTGGTTGATTTGCACTGGTGGCTCGATTCTTTGGCGGTAAACAAAGAAAGTTTAAAGCTGTGTATGGTGCACAGGTTGTGCAGGGTTTGAGTTTTTTTTTTTTTTTTTTGAAAAACAGACTAACCGCTAATGCCACTCTACTACTCAACAACTCAATCATTTGTCACAAGATCACACAGATTGCATAAAAATGAAGCTAACAGTTCATGTCAACTGGGTCAGTTGACCTCAGTTGTTAGGGATCAAAATCACAAGGATGCAGGTCTTAGCAGAGTATAAAACTTCACAGCATGCACATGGATTGCAATCACTCAAAGCTGTCAACAGCTGGAGTTGATGTCAGCTAGAGCTACTTGGGCTAACCAGTTAACAAGCTTAGCTAGAATGCAGCTTAAGCTTAGCAGCTACAGGGCACTGCAGCTCAGGGTAGATGGCTCACTAGGCACACAAGCACAGGTTATAGCATGTATTCAAGGTAACAACCTTGGTTGACTGAGTAGAGTATGCAAGGCTCAGAGCATCTAGTCCATCATGCAAAACATGGTTCACAGGGCAATACAATGTTTGGTCAGCTTACCTCAAGTTAATCAACAATCATTCAGATGTTATAAGATCATACACAATGCTAAAGCCAATTCACAACTGCAGTAAGGTTGACAGGGCTGATGGCATACAAGGTCAGTTGAACTTGAGTTTCACAGGCTATGCTCAGGTCACACTAGTACATGGCAGATAATACTAAGGAGGTTATAGCTCAGGATTGACAGGTATTCCAGTTAGCACAGATGTGACTCATCATACAGCAGGGGAATGATGTTCTAGCTCTCACAGAAGTATGCTCAGATATGGTTCAGCAGATATTACAGTTTGGCCACATGCAAGTTAAGTATATAACCAAGGAGTAATGGCTTACAATAAAAAATGCTCAGCACAGAACAGATCAATGTCAGTGCGCAAAGTAGTGAGGCAATGATCAAAGAGCAGGTGACAAATTCATACAGGGGAAATTAGTGAGCATACAAGGCAGAACAATCACCACAGCATCATGCTTATGAGAACCAAGAACTGGTTATTACGCACACAGAGTCAAAATACTGCACTAGGTGGTTGAGATGGATTTGCACACTTCACAGCTCATTCAAAAGGTAATACAATGTTCAACAAATCACAGTAGCTATCAAAACTCATTCACAGGCTAACCTCAGGTCACAGATTCACAGACCTATCATGCATATATATAGTGTAAAAGGAATTGAGAGTGACCAACCGGTTTAGCCACAATGGCTATGTTGTTCTGCTCCCTGTCTTTTCTCTGGGTTGGTTCAGCTGCTCCACAGTAGCACAGGGGGTACCTGCTATCTCAACAAAGAGTAATCTCAGTTCCAAGAAATGAGCCACAAGATAATAGTGCTAACACAGGGGAAAGACAACAATTGTTATTCTTATTTGGACTGACAGGGAGAAAGAGTTACAAGTGATACTAAGCTACAGGGCAATGTTGCTTAGTTTCCTTGTAAACTAGTGACAAAGCTCAGCTGAGCTAAAAGTTACAGGGCTAGTGAATATTGCAGCTAAGACACAGCTGGATGAAGAATTAAACTAACTAGATGCAAAGTAAACTAACTAGAAAGACAGCTTAAAGATGCAGATGAGAGACTAGAAGTCACAACTAACTAATCAGCTGAAAAGGCACAGCAATGAAGATGCAAGTAAAGGAAAACAACTAAGTTACACTAAGAAGGTATTGATGCAATGTAAGTTATGGATGATATAAACAAGATTAAATGAAAAACTAGCAGATGTAAACAAGATTAAATGTAATAACAGATAGAATATGTACAGGGGTGAAATAGACTCAGTGAAGTACTAGCCAAAAATCAGCAAGGCACGCGCCAAGTCCCCGGCAGCGGCGCCAAAAACTTGGTAGGCCTTGGGATGTGT
Source organism: Papaver armeniacum (assembly GCA_023531295.1). NCBI lineage: Eukaryota > Viridiplantae > Streptophyta > Magnoliopsida > Ranunculales > Papaveraceae > Papaver > Papaver armeniacum. The sequence continues at coordinate 106,966 of JAJJWW010007177.1, forward strand.
ATGAATTATGACCTACAGTGATAAACCGCAAGTGCACGGCGTCTATCGGAGACGCGGCAAGTACGGGTCGAACCACAGAGACTTGTGGTGCCTAAGATGATCTTATGGCTTCCTAAACTGACTTCAAGTGAGTAACAAAGTAACAACAGATGTTTTGTGCCGATACGGCTGATATGATATTGTGACAGTGAACTAAGGAATGACTAGATTATAAAGCACTAGAGTGTCGAATCCACCACCTAGTCTCAGCTAAATCGGTTCAATGGTTGATAAAGTTCTCGTCCCTTGTAATGGCAAGGCTGCCATTCATCCAGGGTCTCTATGGACAGCTTACTATCAACTAAGGCAATTAACTAATTCCTAGTATTAGTTGTCTTGTCATAGTACAACTAATCACAAATCGGCTTCATTACTCGGGTGATCAAACTCATCCTAAAATGGATATCTAATCGCAATTAGGTATCTCTCCCAAGCACTAGTTGTCTTCTCAGGGCACAACTAGTCTGAGGATTAATAACATTCGATGAAGCATAAATTGCACACATTTTACATAGAAATAACCTGACTACAAAGCATACATGGCATACTTTGTGAAAGTAAAATGCAAAAGTGTTATGATTATATATAACCTACACAATAAAGCACAACAAGAACAGATATCAACATGTGAACAAATCTTAGCAACAGATTATGGGCTTCATCTCAACTCTAGCCAAAGTGATTAAAACATGATACAAATTGAAATTAACCTAAATTAAACCCTAATTGGTGCTCTGGCTAGCCTAGGCATGATTTTCTACACAACCTCACAACTCTATTTATACATCCCAGAATTTTCCCAAAATACAAACCCTAATTCAATTTAAAATAGAAATTAAATGAAATAATCTCTCACCCACGTCTCTGAATCGAGTGATGGCTCCACTCAATCGTCTCTGACTCTTCTCGCTTTGATTGGGTGAAACCCTAGTTTTGTTTATCTTTAACTTAGCTTCTAGGGTTATGAGAAGCTATTTTAGAGATAAACACAACTTGGGTGTGGCGGAATAGGGGTGGTTGTTGGCGCTGGTGTCAGTGGTGGTGATGGTGACAGAAGAGGAGATGGTGGTGATGGTGCGGCTCTGCAAAGGTATGGGGGAGGAAGTGGAGCTGCGAGAGGGGAAGAGAAGAAAGAGAAAGTGAGGGAGAGAATAGGTTTGCTCGATTAGGGTATAGGGTGTGGGTCGCTTCGTTGTGAGGCAGGGACAGCAAGAGTTGATGAGATGGCCTCAGCGAGCGTAGGATGTAGCAGTTACGATCTGAACGGTTGAGGAAGTATTGGGTAGATTTGGTGTTGAGCGGAGCATCGAGAAATAGATGTGAGCGAATGAGCGATTTGTATGATGCATCCGGGCGAGATCTCAACGGCTCGGGATGAGCGGGTTCGGATCCGGGTCGTGGGTAGCTCTAGCCCATGTCTTCCTTGTTGGGTTGCAACCGATTCGCGCGGGCTTTGGCTATCTGCTCCATAGATGCTTGACTCCAATTCTTCTCGCTCTTTTGGCTCCTCGATTCTCCGAGCTTTATTTATTGCCTAAAAACACAAAATTAATTAATACAAATATTTATTCTTGAAAACAAAGAAAACACAGAATCTGGGATAATATCTGATTTCTAAGCGCAAAAGATGAGTAAAATGCCAATAAAAAAGGTGAATAAATATGCACTATTTGGCACTCATCAGTTCGCTCGGTCCACTTTCTAGCGTTGTTTTCACACACAATTGCTCCACGTAATCCCTCTGCAAGGTCTCGTGTTTTCTACTTGTGTAAAGAGTCAAGAAACGATTACTTATCCCCTAACTATCACTAGCTTTAGATCAAATTAAAAAATTAATTTAGCGTTCATAAACACTTATATTAGTAAAAACAAACAATAATCATGTGACAACTTCAAAGTAGATTTAAAACAAAACTCAAAACACGTTAAGAACTATGAATTCATCCCCAATCAATAATAAAATTAGCTACTCATGGTTTGGAGTTCACAAAGAATAAGGAAAAGAGAAAGCAAACAAAAACCAAAGTGTAGTGTGTGTAGAGGTGTAAAAGTGTATAGAGAAAAGTAGAGAACTTCTCTATTTATAGGCTTCAATCTGCTTGCAATCCTCTTAGGAATAGAATCCTTTTCCCATTCAATCTCCAAGTCCTTGTCTTTGTAATATTCCTCCACTTCTCTTCCAAATTCAATTTCAAGCCAAATCCCACATCCAATTCCAAATCCAAGTCTTCACACCATGAGAAAAGTTCACACAAAAATATGGTATTTTTGGTCACCGGAAAAATCCTGGGATCACCGGAATCCGGCATGAAAAGTCACTGCCGGAATATTCTGTCAGAGTTAACAGTCAGTCTAATGGTTGACTAACGGTCAGAGGAGTCGAAGGGGAAGAAAGTCATCCGATTCAGCTGTTCTGACTGGGTCTTACTGGATCTTACTCATCCGAGTCAAATCGCTGGGTCACTGAGTCAACTCGTCGGAATGAAAATCCGATAGAGTTCTGTTTGTTTTCTGATTAATCTCGGCCGAATTCGGACCATTTTTTTCTTCAATTCCTGCACATATTCCTAACATACATCTACACAGTTCAACCCATTCTTCACTGCAACACCAACTTCATATTGCAACCATCTTAATCTGTCACAGCAGCAACATTTCCAGAACCCCGTCTCTCCTCTGTAACAGCAACACATACCAATATCTTCAGTCCTGCAATTTCAAAATAGAGACCGACCCGTTTAATCCATGGCAACCTCCATTAATTCACAGTCAATTATTCATCTTCTTGTCGCTTCAAATCCATGACAACAACATCAATTTCTTTTCTTCTTTGAGCTATGAACATCATCAAACCCTTGGCTGCACCCATCTCACACCTCCACCATAGCTCTCGATCTGTAAATTACAACACCACCATCAATGATTTATCATTGAGTTTGAACCAAACCCATGACAGTCAACAACCACAGAAATTCTATCTCAGCTTGAGAAGCAACAAACTCTAAATCCTCGAATTCAACCTTCAATTTTCAGCTACCACTAACAGATACCCATGAACATCTTCCATCAGATTTCTTGAATCAACTCTTTCTTTTAATTCGAGCGGCATCAAGTCTTCCAACTCCTTCATCAACCAGTTCTTTAGTTCACAACCAAATCCTGATTTCTTCTTCATCTCCCTGTTATTCAACCACCTCCATCAAGAATTTCTCCATCAAAAACCCATTTTCTCTCGAATCTCTGAGATTTAACTTTCATCTCCATCATCAATTCTGCTCGATCTTCATCTCTCCATTTCAGCAGTATGAGCCACTACTTTCAGGTGGTGTAATGAGTAAATGGGTGAAAATCAATTCTAGGGTTATAAAAGTGGGACGGCTATTTGGACCCAATGCTGGAATACGGCCACCCAATGGTAGCCCCTTAACCTCAGCTGGTTGGCTTTAGTATCCCTTAACCTTACTCGTGAAATGATCTTTTTGCCGTTCATCTCAAATTGAATGATTTCTTCTTCTTTTCTTCCACATAACTCCAGACTACCTAATAACTGAAAAACACGCGTAAAATACATAATTTATAAGAAAAATAACAAAGAAAGCATAACCAATAGATATTAAATCAAGGTGTGTTCTACACCTATCAAATTCCCCTACACTTAGACTTTGCTAGTCCTCGAGCAAACTAAACTAAATACATACAACTCCATTTCTTTGAGAAAATGGTTAAAATTATCATGTATAACAAGCCTTTAAACCCCTAGGTGTCCCTAGTGGACGAGTTATAGTCTCGTGAGGGTTTACGAGAGATATACCCACAAAACCTACTCCAACTTCAAAACGTTCCAGCGTCCCAAGTATCCAAAGAGCTATAAGAACATAAAGATTCACAATCTAATATCAACAAATCAGAAGTATAAGAGAGAATTGAAAAATAAAGTGCGATTAATCGAAGAAAGTGTGACCGGTCAACCTATGCCATAATGAATGATTTCAGGTTTGAGAGTGACTAATAATCATTTTGCCTTGACTTCTGCCTCATCAAAAGGGTTTTATGAAATTGCACTCAAAAGACGTACTTTTATGATTCTCACATGTGTGCAGGTATGAATGAAGAGAGAAATCCTGCGACAAGTTGAATGGTGGGAAGGAAACCTTCCGAATAATTTCTGGAGACCCCACAAAATCGTGGGAAGTAAAAATCTTTTTCTGATGATCTCTAAGAAAGGAAATCAACCACTATTATCGAGGATGAGATTAATTACTCACCTTCACATCCGATCGCCAATTATGATAACACCACTCTCACAGCATCAAATAGAAACGTCTTCGGATCCTCGTCTTCATCTTTTTGGTCTTCGTCTTCGTCTTCAACTATTGATGATAAACTCTCGAATTTCGTAGATCCTTGACAATTTGTAACTATTTTTCTTAAATCCTTGTCGCTTGAAACTTCTTTATTTATTTTTCCTTCCCCGCGGCTTATTAAATAAAAACAATGATAAATTTTTCTCTTGTCTCATTTTTTTTTTCTTTTTCATTTTTCATTATCTATTACAAAGCTTTGGGTGGAAACCTAGCAACAAGCTGGGCACCAACTCCTTTTTGAATAGCAATACCTAGCCTATGAAAAATGAAACTACCAAAACCACTACTTGCATCATTGCTAACTAAACAATTCTTCCGACGCTTGAAAAAACATAAAGTATCTTCTCCAAGTCCCCCTAAGGTAGAGAAAGCTTGAACACCCAGACCATATCCATGAGAGACACACTTGTCCAAGTATTTAGTGCGTTTACGCGAAACAGCACTAGAGATAGCTTTGCCTGGAACAAAATAGCGAATACCATCTCTTGTGAAAGGAGAGACACCTGTAACATCCATGCACACATCTTGACCATTTTCCCAGTTAAGAACGAGAATATCAGCTGGTCGTAAGCCTTTGTCATCATCTGACAAAAACCCAAGAGAAACATCCTTGCGGGCAGGCACACCAGCTTTGTAGAAAATGTCAGCGACAATGTCACGTACAAAGTCATGTCGAAACTTAATCCCAACATCCTTAGCACAATGGAGTGCGTGATCCCCAAAGATATCCATAGATTTGTTGCAACTTGAGCATAAACCATTCTCAACAAACAATGAGATACCAAGACGGTAACAAAGGACAACTCTGAACTGTCTTGGCCCCAGTCATTGGTTAAGCCCACTAATCGGTAAAGCTAACAAATAATCTTGTGCATGCTTAACTCGGTTGCACTTCCACAAAATAGAATCTCTTGCAGACATAGAAAATTGGTCTGGGATTTGCTTCTTAACTGCATCAAAATAAGTGACTGCCAGGGAATGCATGGAAGGGGGGGCAGTATCATCGACACAATAATAAGAAGGTAGTCCACATACCTGGATAAAGTTGTGAAGAGCCAACTGATAAGCAGAGCATTTGTTTGTTGAGAACAAGTTACCCAGTATCACCTTTTGCACTGAAGAAGTCTGGCTCTGAGAAGCTAGATAACAATAGGTGCGGGTGTCTTCCATGGTGTAAATGACCAAGCCACCGTCCTTGATGGGCAAGGTAGCCAATATACATTGTAAAGGTCCAAAACCAGGACCATCTCCAGTAACAAGGAGTCTCAAGTACTTGCGCAGGTGATCATCGAAAAGATCAGTAGCTTGTTGAAGGGATGCAGGGTTGGTAGTGCGCATTGCAAAATATAGCCTAGACACACTGCTGCAATTGCGAAATAATAGCATCTCACTTTGAGGATCCTTGAGTTTTTTAATGGCAGACATTAGTTGAACAGTCTTGTTCACCCTACTCAACATCATATCACTAATATAGTTCAAATCCAGACTCACAGGACCACCCAAAAGTTTAACACCATTAGAAGGTCTACCAATATCAGGAGGGAAAACACCATCAACAGTACTTCTGGGGTCAATCGAAGGCCAAAATACTTATGTTTTCTTGATATTGAGATGCAAACCTCTTCCCGGTAATCAAGCGTAAGGCTTTGGCAACCTCAAGCGTATCACCAATGATTGTACCATCATCAAGGTACCAGGCATGTAAATCGAGCTTGCAGCTGGAAGCAATGGTCTTCACCAGGGGATGAAGTGTCAAGGCAAATAACAAGGGACTGAGAGGATCACCTTGTTGGACTCCGAGAGCAGAAGATAAAATATATTGGTCATAGTAGAGTTTAGCCGGTCGCATGTAACAAAATTCTACCCAACGAGAAATACCTAGACAATGAAGACGAACCTCCTTGATAAGCTGAGATCTGCTCACCATGTTGAACGCATTCGAAAAGTCAATAAGCAACATTGACATCGTGTCCGAGTGACCTTTTAACTCCAGTAGGCCATTTACAACATGTATAATACTCTCCCCCCCCAGCAGGCACACCAACACCAATTTAGTAATCACCTAAATAGGAAGTCATATCCTTACCGACAGAAAAAGCCGCCACTTTAGAGACCAATCTTCGCCAAACCGTGCCAACTGCTATGGGACTAAGACCACCACCGGGCTTAAGTAACGGTGTTAAGGGCGCACTAGCAATGAACTCGCATAAACCATCGGGGCATTTTCCGGCCAACCAAAGGTTGACAACCCCTGTAATAGAAGCGAGTAAATCATCACATTTTTCAATTTTTTTTCTTATATATATATATTTATATTTATTTATTTTTAAGACAAGAGAAATAAAATACAAAACAAATGAAAATAAAACAAACCATGGACGTGGGAAAAGTACTTTACCGTTTGATTCTTCACAACTTGTATCGTCTTGAAATCATAAACTTCAATAATTCTCACCTTTTGATTTTCTTTGCTCTTGTAAATAAGTCTTCAACATGTATATATAATTCCGCTGCTTCTGTTGCTTTACTTGAATATGAAATTTGCTCTTTTCTTGTTCTGTTGCTTGCAAACCTTGAACGTCCTCAACTTTCCTTGACTTTGTGATGCTCCACTCCACTTGTTGATGATAATGGTGTTTCTATGGACCCATTGTTGTCGAGAGAATGGTGCTAACTGCAAATCGAACTACAATAAGGAGGCTTTCATCCATAGACGTCATCCTCATGATTGACAAAATTAGCACTCAAGAGATCAAAAATAGTGTTGAAATTGGTGCGAAGTGGGGTAGCTCACCATTCTACCCGGAATTAACGTACGGTGACACATACTCAAAACAAAGCTTTTAAGTCAGCTACAAATAATTTATGGTCGGTGCCTCACATGATATAAATACGGGTAGTCTCCACTAATGATTTATCAGCAACTCTATGACTAAATATCTTTCCGCACCTCATTTGCCACCGGCATGGTTAAGTTGAGCCACAAACAGTAAATGACTTCTCGCAAAGATTAATAACACCTAATTTTTAGTATTCTCTAGCACTTCTAAGTTCCATTATTTCGGCTGAGAATTCCGTATGTAAACATAGATAGAAGTATACTAGTGACTCTAAAATCTCTACAAGTTGGAGGTTTTATGCAATTTTTTTTTTAAAAATATATGCTTAACCACTCCCCCACACTTAAACCTTACATTGTCCTCAATGTAATTGAATCCTCCTACCAAAGTCAAGGTGGGAAATCTTAAAATGATATGGAACAAGAAAAATAAATAAACTAAACAAAAAGAAAATAAAAAGCAAAAGGACAAGAAATACAAAACCAATGGGTTGCCTCCCATGAAGCGCTTGGTTTAAAGTCGTCAACCCGACTTAGCTCTTGTAATATTCACTCCCCATATACTAACAATCGGAAAATTTGGGGATCCACCCATAGTACATGTTTTGCAAATACTAGCTTCATACAAATATTAGCACAAGAAAATAATAGTGAAATTATCGCTCGATAGAAATTTCCCCCACACTTATTCTTGTCCGCACTCGGAATTGTATAAAGAACATAGAATTTGGGAAATTCTATGGATTCCTCTTGGCAAACCTGCATAGTGTTAGCATCAAGTGTTTCCAATGGTGGATATCGAGAAACAAAATCATTCAAAAATACTCTCGAAGCACATACATTCAAACCAATAAGAGGTAAAGGAGAAGAATCAATATGCAAAGGGTTAGACAAACCTTTCACAATCTCTTGTATTACGGAATCCTCTTCATCCTTATAGAATTCAAGTGAATTACTTACCTCTTGTATATCGTGGTCCTCTATCAAACCTTACAACCATTTTTCATTATTTTCTACCTTAGCCAAAGTCTTGGCATCATTAAAATCATCAGCAAGTTCAATTGGGTCTTCCACGAATTCAATCAATTTGGTTTCATTATCGAGCATCATCTCTTCAACATTTTCATCATCGGAATTGGGCCATTCCTCTCTCATAAAATCTTCTTCGGTGTAAATCTTAAGATCTTCTTGTGAGGGTGTTACACCGTTTATAACAATAGGTAAGTCACACCCAATCTCCTCCTTTTGAATATTCGAAGGATCGTTATTATGATCCGGAGTTGGAATAACTTCCTCATTGTTGTAAGGCTCATACTCTACTGCGGACTCATATCTTTCCCTAAGGAATTTTTTAAAAGCACTAATTGCATCATCCTCAAGCTCTACCTTCTGAATAGGTGCTTGATCATTATTAAGATCAGGGCTTGAGTAAGCTACACTAGCATCATCAAAAGTCTCCAAAGGTTGGCCTTTTCTGACATAATCATCGATCAAATATTCACTACACACCACAGGCACATTAGAATAGTTATTGCTTTGACGCAAAATTCTTCTTTATCACTCTCATCCTTGTATTGATCCATGTCTCTTCGTATTTTAGCAATGTCGTTCCGAAGTTGTTGGAGTGATTCATCTATATTTTTATCGAGTTGACTAATTTGTTCGTAAAATTTCTCCGAATTCCTTTGAATTTCTCGATGTGGTTCCTCCCAATCATAGGTTTGCTAGTTTTGTAGTGATTATTGCAACTTTTGTTGAAGCTCTCCAATCATGGTACACATCTTATCTGCAAAACTAGAGAATTTCTGATCAAAAGCATAACTATCCTCCCATACTTGTGGTTGCACTTACATACCCGTCATAAGGTTGTTGATATGCATGAGAGTACCCACAAGGTTCCATAGGATATTGATCATAGCCAAAAGATTGGATCTGATTGTATCCTAAGGATGGTTGGAAGTTGCCATGGTGTTGAGGTTGAAAACCGTATTGATTGTTGTAATATGCTTGCTCTTGTCCACCATACATGGAAAACTAGTACCTGAAATAAAAATTCTAGAAAAGAAAGTTAGAAACCAAAATAAAATATAAAAAATAAAACAAAAAGATAAACAACTAAAGATGCTCCGCTGCTCCCCGGCAACCTGAGATTCCGTCACTGTCGACGGAATATTCCGTCAGAATTCACAGTCAGTCTAACGATTGACTAACGGTCATAGGAGTCAAAGGGGAAGAAAGTCAGCACAGTCAGCTGCTCTGACTCAGTCTTACTGGATCTTACTCATCCGAGTCAAATCGCTGGGTCACTGAGTCAACTCATCGGAATGAAAATCCGACAGAGTTCTGTTTGTTTTCTGATTAATCCCGGCCGAATGCAGGACATTTTTTTCTTCAATTCCTGCACATATTCCTAACATACATCTACACAGTTCAACCCATTCTTCACTGCAACACCAACTTCATACTGCAACCATCTTAATCTGTCACAACAGCAACATTTCCAGAACCCTGTCTCTTCTCTGTAACAGCAATTCATACCAACACAAACCAGCGTCTTCAGTCCTGTAATTTCAAAATAGAGACCAACCCATTTAATCCATGGCAACCTCCATTAATTCACAGTCAATTATTCATCTTCTTGCCGCTTCAAATCCATGACAACAGCATCAATTTCTTCTCTTCTTTGAGCTATGAACATTATCAAACCCTTGGTTGCATCCATCTCACACCTCCACCATAGCTCTCGATCTATAAATTATAGCACCACCATCAATGATTTATTATTGAGTTTGAACCAAACCCATGACAGTCAACAACCACAGAAATTCTATCTCAGCTTGAGAAGCAACAAACCCTAAATCCTCGAATTCAACCTTCAATTCTCGGCCACCACTAACAGATACCCATGAACATCTTCCATCAGATTTCTTGAATCAACTTTTTATTCTAATTCAAGCAGCATCAAGTCTTCCAACTTCTTCATCAACCAGTTCTTTAGTTCACAACCAAATCTTAATTTCTTCTTCGTCTTCCTGTTATTCAACCACCTCCATCAAGAATTTCTCCATCAAAAACCCATTTTATCTCGAATCTATGAGATTTAACTTTCATCTCCATAATCAATTTGCACTGTCTTTGGTATGCATGCAAGTCATATATCGTTAATTTTAAATTTTTAAATTCGATCTTCATCTCTCCACCGATTGTTTTCGCAGCCTCTTATCCCTTATACCTATAGGGTTTATGGTTACGAGGCTGCACCCTAAGTGGAGTTTTCTTGAGCGAGTGCAACATATGCCAAGACTTGCCAAGAATGGCCGAGTAGGTTCATCCATCCGGGCACTCGCTCAACCGTGTACCCTCGGCGCCTTGAGCATACACGACTCCTTGGAAGAGACCTCGGTCGCCCAAATCAGGAGTATAACCTTATATATTTAGTTGGGAATCCAAGGTACCTCTTCGGGCAGCTTTCATGGGCCCCAAATTTTCATGACTCAAAGGCTTGGAGCGTGTAACCTTCCCCCGAGCCATGTCGAGAGATACCCTTTATATGACGCACTTTAGGTCTTACATTTGCCTCTTACGAAATGTTATTCGCGAACTAGGGTGTATGCCATAAAGGTTGTCCCATTCTTTTACTCATTCATCTTTGTTAAATCATTCAATCATTCATGTTTCATTATTTGTTGATGTTTGTTTGCGAAGTATTCGCAGAATTCCATTTCATTTGTTGTATTTTCATTTTTCTTTCTTAACCGAATTCTCATATACTCTTGATTGCGAGATTCTCGCACATCATTTCATTGCTACTCTTTCCCCCGCTTTTGTTGATTATTCACTTATGCCTTTTTGTTCCTATACCCTTCGCTTCTTTATTATCATAATATTCGCTGTCTACAGGCATTCACCTCGCGAGGTATGTTCGATCCTTACTTCTATAGCATCCACCATCAGTTTTTCCTTTCTCTGCTCATCTCTCACATGTTGCTTCCAACCCTTTCTTTTGGCATTTCTTTCTTCGTGACTTTTCTACATCGACCTCATGACATTGTTGCGACTCCTTCCAATCTCCCCTGTATAATACCAATGCCGTTTGGATGTGGAAATTTTATACATTGGTGGTATGTTGATGCGACCCCAAGATTTCATGAAGCCATGGCCTTCAATCTTCGCATTATACGGAGATTCCACGCCAACCACACGAATAAAACATCGATTGATAATCCTTGTAGAGGTATTCTCATGTGAACCTCTCCCTTTGGCTTTTGTTTAGTGCCATTAAAGCCATATATTTTATATGTCGAGGGGATCAAATCCTCATCCTTTCCTCCCATCGTCTTGTAAGTATGGTAAAAAAAGAATATTCACCGAACTTCCAAGACGATTAGGATTCGGTTGAGAATTTTCGCTTCATCATCTTCTCCATCAATTGGTTTTGGGTTAATCTCTAGTTTCACAACCAACGGGCTATCATGTGTTTCTCTTCCTTTTGGCACTTCATCTGAGAGAAAGAGATAGTCTTCACTGCCATTTTTCTAACCGCGTCGTTCTCGTTTGAGACTCATTATTTCTTTATCACTAGTATCTCTCGCAAAGATACCGAGCACGTTGTCGTGAAAATCTTCGATTGTGCGATATGAGTGGACAATAGAATTGCAATTCAAATTTTTAGCTTTTGTTTTCTATCACAAATTCGCATCTCCGTGGTGGTGGTAATGTCCGGCCTTTTTCTTCTCCCTTTAGAAAGTGAACTTCCCCGATCAATCATCCGAGAATAATTCTCTTTATGTTTCTACAATCGTTTGTTTGATGCCCATGGAAGCGGTGATAAGAGCAAAACTCATGACTTCTATCGCCAGCGGTGGTTCTATTCAACGTTCAAGGTCTTTGGTATATTTTCCATCACAAGTATAGCTTTCCAGGATCTTTTCCACACTAGCATGCGGTGGAGGCATCTTAATCTCTTCCCACACTATTCTCGACTTCTCCGCACTTGCATGATTATTTTGCCTTCGCCCACCGTAAGTTTTTGTACATGATCTAGCCTCTGAATCTTATTATTGCTTTTGTTACGGTTGTAGTAGTTCCTTTCTCGTTCAAACTCTTCTTGGTCGTGGCTTCCCATGGCTACTATCTTCTGCCGTCCTCATTGACCTTTTTGTTTCTTGTCCCAGCGAAGTGCTCGCCACTTGTATTTATGAATTGAGGCAACAAGCTTGCATTCGCAGCATTCCGAGCTTGTGTTCGCGATTTGGATAAGAGTTCATTTCATTTGTCTTTCTTCTAAGGCAATATATTCTTCCTTTAATTCTCGCAGTTCTGCCATCGTGATTGTATTTTTTATTCTAAAAATTTGAATGTATAACAAGTTAGTCGCGAAGAGAGCATTCACAAATGAGAGGATGAGGTATCTTTCCTCAACCCGTCCCGCCAACACATGGTCCTCCATCTTATTGTCAATCGCCTTAAGCTCGCCAACCCTTTGCTTCAACCCGAATACATCTTCAACGGGTCGTGAAGAATTGTTACTTATGTATGCTCCCAGAATGTGGCTTGTAAATGGTTAAATGATGTGATTGTGTTCCTCGCGAGACCCTCAAACCATTTTAGTGCTTCTCCTATTAGGCTTGATGCGAAATATTTGCACAAAGTATAGCATCATGATTCTCCCACCGCAACATACATCTCATATAAGCCTTGATATGTTGTACCGCACAGTTGTTCCATCAAAGATGTTGGTTAATGCGGGTAGATTGCACTTAGGGGTATTCCTCCCACACTTCCTAGCGTGAAGGGAATGGCTTCGTCCAATTGTTTCCTTCCTCCTTCCCTTCTATTGTTCAAGATTCTCTTAAGATTTGTTCATCAGAATTTGATTCTACCGGTCTTTTTAGCTCGCCTCTCTCCTTCTACGCTCGTGCTGTTTTGATTCGTTATTTTCTTTCTCTCCTTTCCCCGCGACGCTCTTCTTCGTTTCTTTCTTCATTCGCACGCCATTATATCGGTTAAGTCTCGGCCTCTCATCTGCACCCTCTCATATTCTTCATTAATATTTCTATTGGTACGATTTTGTTCCCTCCTTCTTTCCGGTTGTCATGGTTATTCTGTAGGATTGCCTCTTCCATCTCTTGATTTTCCATTTCTGCTCTTATCCTTTCTCTCTCGCAGAGCCACCCGTGCTTGTTCAATGTAGTGCCTCTCAATGTCATCCTCAATCTCTCGGTTTCTTCTCAATTCTTCTCTCCCGTGCAAGATTATTCTCCTTTCTGGGTCATTCGGCCCTTGGAGTTGCATGTTTCCTTGATTCTCCCTATTCCGCTCATCTTGAAGATTTTCTCCATTTCAACCGCGTTTGTTCTTTGGGGAGAGTATGAGCCGTTTCATTCCTCCTTTCTCCACAAGTCTTTTTCTTACAATCGTTGGTTGCCCTTGTACGTTTCTTCTTCTAGCCATTTCTCTTTTTTTCAATGAATTCTTGAGTATCTCTCCAAAGTTAATCCAAATTCTTTTTTAGACTTTCAGGTGGTGTAATGAGTGAATGGGTGAAAATCAATTCTAGGGTTATAAAAGTGGGATGGCTATTTGCACCCACTACTGGAATACGGCCACCAAATAGTAGCCCCTTAACCTCAACTGGTTGGCTTTAGTATCCCTTAACCTTACTCGTGAAATGATCTTTTTGACCTTTCGGCTCAAATTGAATGATTTCTTCTTCTTTTCTTCCACATAACTCCAGAGTACCTAATAACTCAAAAACACGCGTAAAATACATAATTTACAAGAAAAATAGCAAAGAAAGCATAACCAACAGATATTGAATCAAGGTGTATTCTACACCTATCAAAATGTATGTTGTTGTTTATCAATCTTGGCATGGAACTCGCGAAAGGAAAATGACTATCTAGTTGAGAACCCATGTGTGTCACACTGTCTAATTTGCATGAAATCTTTTAAACAGATTTGAAGCATATTTTGCTGTAGTGGAATTTTGGAATCTATTGTTACATCTGTATTGAATGATTAGCGGGATTATCAGTTCTTGTACATGGTTTTCTTTACCTTGACAGTATGATCAGTGTGAATGTAGGATTTCCATTCTATGAAATCTGAACTCTTGAACTTGAGTTTTTTCCAGTATTATGGGTTCCTATATAGAATCTGAAAACAATAGTGTGACTGGACACATAGCTTAAAACGAGAGGCTATAGGTATTAATCAAATTATTATGACGGGTGAAGACACTAATTTGAGCAAGTTGATTGTTTCTTTACTTCGATAAAATGATTAGTAGGAATTTGGATTTCTGTTATTTTGAAATTGAACTCCTGAACTTGAGTTTTTAGGTGCATCTTTAAGGTTTGGTTGTTTGTTTTTCCTGAAGATCCTTTCTTACTTTGTTAATTTATAGTCTTACTCTAAGTACTAATGTAGCTAACCTGTCACACCATAGAATGGACAGTTCCAGCCAACCTGCTGAAAACAACAAGAAAAAAAATGTATGTTTTACTAAGAGACTAGTGGAAGATTACATACTTCCAAAACTTAACCAAGCATGTGATTGTGACAAATCTTATGAGAACTTTAAAGGTAAATATAGATGGTTCAAGACTAGATTTGGTTACTACCAGGATTTGTTTAAATCTTGTACTTATGGATTTGGTTGGGATGACGGCAACAAGATGATTATTGGAACCGACGAGATGTGGAACAATTACTTTGAGGTATGTGTGTGTTATTTACCGACAACTGTAGAACTTTTTTTTCTTCTAATTTATGCAGAGTTATAATTCATGCTTTATCCTTTTGTTTGTGTTAACAGAGCCATCCAAAGCAAACTAACCTAAAGGACAAAAATGGTAGAGACTATGGTGACTTGCTTATTGTTTTTGGGAATAAAGGTGCATCTGGAAAAGTTACAGTTGATCTTACCCATGAGGATACAAGTGCTAGAACCTGTAATGAGGAACATGAACAAGATGAGCAAGATGATTACTTAGATGTTGATTATACTGAACGAGAGCAATATGATAGTACTTTTACATATCATATGTGGGATATTCCTCAGAGGAAAATGGTAAACAAGGTAAAGATGAAACTCAAGATATGAACACAAAGAAAATTCATATTAGAAAAACAGTACCAAGGAAAAGACCAAGGTGTGACATTAGTAACTCTTCTACATCAACTAATCCTACTGAGTAGTCTGATTACCTAGAGAAATTGATTGCCAACAGTTCATCGATTGCTTCTTCTATTGAGTCAATGCATGCTCTTATTGCGAAAGTTAAAGAAGACCGCAAAATTGAAAAGGAAATGCACATACTTGATAAGGATAAGAAAGATAATGAAGTATGGGATCTTGTTTATGGCATGACTGAAATTTCTTTGGAAGATAAGCTGAAGGTGATTGAAATGCTCGACACCAATCACAAGAAGAACTTATTCAGACGTTTTACTCCTGAAGAGAGAAAGTTCTGGATTGGGTCAAAGTTAAAAACATAAACCTGTCATCGTTGCAAGTTTCCGTTAAGTGTAATGGGCTTTTAGAGTTACAAAATTTGGTTGTTTTGCTTCGTAACTATTAGTATTTTTTTTTCCTAGTTGAGACTTTATGGTTATGCATTGAGCTACTAATTGTTATGGATTGACATCTTTATGGTTATTATGATATCTATGAACTTTATATTCTATATTAGGTCTCAACCCGTGCCGTAACAGCACGGGCAAGGATATGTGTTTCAAATGTATCCATCGATTCATACATGTCGTAACTGTCTGAGAAGAATCGAACAGATCGATCCAGGTCTAAATGTTTTGAGGAGTTGGTTAATAAACATGCATGTCCTTATCCTCGAATCTTTTAATATTATGTATGTAAGTCATACAACCCTCTGGGACAAACATAGTTAATCGTTAGAGCAAATCCTATGGGCAGTATAACATTACTTTGTTCACTACTTCAAAAAAAATATCATTAAAGGTCATTCACCAAACTTGTAACAAAACTAAAAACACCTAAAATTACTTTAAAATCAATTAGATTAATCTTGTAAAATCTGTTAGCATTAGAATTTAATTTTTCTCTTTGATATAAATTGTTGGGTTCCCAATTTACATAGATTTGTGTTTATTCATTTTCCTAAAATTTGTAATAATATTTAATTCTTGATCAATTTCTTTTCTTGTCTCTTTACCTATTATCATGAACTATTTCTCAAGCATGCATAATTACACGAAGTTGGGGAGAAATGATAAAAACAGAAATCATGACAAAAAAGGGGAATAAAGAGAGATGTGAGAAACTGAATCGATTACAATTAATTCACGTGTAGCCTTGCATAATACCATGAAGTACGGGAGAATAATGACAGAAACAAAAACCATGACAAAAAAGGGGAATAAAGAGAGATGTGAGAAACTGAACCGATTACAATTAATTCACGTGTTGTGTTTGGTCAATTTTTTTATAGGTTTCATTTTTCTTCCTGTCCCCTACTCGGCAAATCTTAAAATCACAACATCTTCTTTTCTGGAAAAATCCGGCCTTTAAAAATTGTTTTAATTTAAAAAAAAAAAAAAAATTAAAAACTAAAAACTAAAATCAAATTAAAACAAAACAAATAAAAATTAACCAAGGGTGACTAAATAATTTACCTATCTTAGGACACCTTTTCTCACCCTACTACCACTACTTCTTCCACCACCACATTATCGTCACCAATCCACCAGTCTCACCAATACCCTCCACCATTATCCCCACCGCCGATCCACCACCACCACCCACCATCACAACCACTATTAGTGCTTAATCTACCTACCTTAGGACCCCTTTTATCACCCTACTACCACTACTTCTTCCACCACCACATTATCGTCACCACTCCACCAGTCTCACCAATACCCACCACCATTATCCCCACCACTGCCCACCATCACAACCACCATTAATGCTTACTGATATGGTTAATATCAAATAAATTTATTATGTATCAACAAAAATATAGATTAATTAAAGAAACATTTATTATGAAATATCAATTGAACATTTTTTATTAAATTTTAATTAAACGTGTGTTTGAGGGTGAAAACTGTTTCTGCTGGTTTTGGTAAATTTGGGTGTGTGTGGGTGAGAAACGAATCTAAACCCTAAACAAATGCACTGCACAGGAGTGCTTTAGATTCGAGAGATAAATCTATACAATTCTGGACTAAACCAAGAAATGGATGTTCCAGACTTGCTTCGGTCACCAAGTGAAGGAGATGGGGTTGATCTTATGGAGGGAAGCGAAGAAGGTGTTGAGATTGTGAAGGTGTTGGCTGTTTATGACTTGTATCAGAATGTTGAACTGGCTTGCATGATGTAATCTATCAGTTCAGGGTGTTTCGGGACACGGTGTTAACAACAACTTGGTTTCTCTTGTTGAAATAGATTGAAAATCTATTTATACAGGTCATTGAGCGCACACACCCTGATCTCTTAGGAAGTGGAGGAAGTGAAGTTGTGGAGGAGTGGGTTTGTGCGGAAGGTAGTGATCATCGCGTTTCCGTTATGAGGGAAAACTGATCACACGTTCTTTCACCACTCTCACTACTGTTAACCGCCCATCTTTCCAGACACCTTCTCGTAATGGACGCGTTTCACGTCGCACGCTATAAAGCACCAGACCAATACCCTAGTAAGTATCCCCCAGTTTGTAACATGTTTGATGTCTCGAATAAGTGGGTCAAGTCGTGGGACCCGCCGCGGAGAATAGCATGGTGCTATTAGTTGAAACAACTAAGTTGTTTATGAGGCCAATATAAAATATTTTATGTATTCGATGCATATGAAGTATCGCATTTAAGCAGCTCAAACTAATCGATGTGTATAAAGCTTCATTGTTTTAGATCCTGATTGAATAAGTCGCGGATAGGCATCTTAAAGGAGGCAGCATGATCGACCACCTTTGGGTGATCGTTTGAGGACCCTACGCCCACGTCATCACTTGGCCGATCGCCTCATGTGGAAGAGGGATGGCCAGCCTTCACAATGTAGCTTTGCTTGTTTTCGAAGAACAAATCCACACCATCCAACTAGGTTAGAAAAGTTGGATGGACGAGATGTTTTGCGGCAGTCGTATACTTCCATTGACGCAGCTTTAGGGTTTAGGGATCCGTGTGGCCCACCCATCTTTGGGCGTGCGTTTCGAGGCGTTGAGCCCTAGTTTGCGTAGGTCGGTCAATCACGTGTAAAGGTGGGTCCGCGGTGATCATGTTAACACCTTCGGGACCACTTGAATCTAGATCTATGCCGCTCGTTTAGGCTGGCGAAGATGGATGGTTGTGATCAATCTGCGACAGAAGTATGTTGCCGTAAACCCAATTAGGGTTTTGAAACCGTCGCGGATTCCCTAGTTCGATCAAGAAATTCAATACATCACCGACTTCCCATGGGAAAGTCGATCGAGCAGGAATAGTGTTGGGCCGGTGGTGAACTCGTGCGTTCCTCCCTGATTGTCCAAAACGCGATCTAAGCCATCCAAACAAGCTGGCTAAGTTGAATGGCCGTGATCGATTTAAGATACTAATACATTTCCGCGACCCAAATTAGGGTTTTAAAAGCATCGCGTCTGCCATAGTTTGGGCAAGCAATTGAACACTCTATAGGTTTGCCGCAGGCAAGTCGATCGACTAGGGCACTAGTGGGCCCACGGATGATCATGTTGGCACTTCCTTGATTGTTTGGAACGCGATCTAAGCCGTCCAGCTAGGCTGGCGACGTTGGACGGATATGATGGCTTTTAAGACCGTTTTTTACGGTTTTAGCTCATTCGAGCTTTGCTCTTGCGCAGCGCCAACGCCCATGTTTGGGTCGGTGTTTGAAGCGCTTGTGAATGGTCAACATGGGATTCAATCAACTAGATGACTAGTGGTCCCGCCGGTGGGCGTGCTAGCACTTCCCTAATCACTCGTGGAGTAATCCAAGCCGTCCAACCAGGATGGCAAAGTTGGACGGCTGTGACGCTTTTAAAACTGTTTTGGACAGTCTATGCTCGTTCGAGCTTCTTTCCACAGCGTGACCACCCTACTTAGGTTGGCTTTTGAAAACGCTGGGATGTGTTTAGGCAAGGTCTGATCAGTTGGGGCGTTTTTGGGCCCGTCGATGGTCATCATGATGGTTTCCTATTTCCGCCAGGGCTTGGCCAGGCTTGTTGAATCGCGCGGCCAAATTGTATGGCCGTGATCGTTTCTGAGACTGATATGGACAATCTAGATTTTCCTTAAGGAATTTAAATGCGTTCGATCGCGCTAACTTTTAATTAAAAGGTGTGCGAACGCACTGATCTCTTTGTCAGAGGGTGGTGTAGCCTATGTGAGTGTTTTTATGCAGGTCTCAATACTAACACTTCGGGAGATTCATGCTACTCCGTTGCGAGCGAACATTTAATCATCATGTCATGCCAATATTGAGAGTTCGCTGGGGAACATAGCATAGGAAAAAACTAGGCAGGTCATGCATTAGTGAATAATGCTGATAGAACTCACAGAATATTTGGGATTATTGTTGCATGCACTATTCTGAGTGAATTTCATGAATTATATTGAATTGTTTCAAATAAAGCGAAGAGGTTTTCTTCACTCGTCACTTCTTAAACGGCTTTTCCTTTTGCAGGGTAACAACGCATTAAATGATAGTTTTACAATTTTAGCCCTGAACTAAAATCCACCATAAATATTAAGTCCCTTGCTTAGCATGTAATAGTTACACTATTGCGGGGTAAGCACTAGATGGTGACAAATAAAGACAAAACTTATGAGACAAAGTTAGATGTTACCAGGAGAGATAGGTCGGCCTGTCGTTGGAACATGTCATGTTCAAGAGGCATCCAGGTGAGCGTTCCCCTAGCATGAAGTCAGTTTTCCCCAGGTAGATTAGGCGTACGGTTGTTTGGGATCTCAAACTATTCATGACGATGTCATAATCCTCGACTCTGATGTGGACGAGCCCTATCATGAGGAATATCCTTAAAAGGCTGGTGAAGCAATTTCTGAAAAGATGTTGAAGCAGCTTGACGTAGCTTCCGAAAAGCGTGTTGAAGCGGCTTCCGAAGAGGATGTCAAAGCAGCTTCTGGAGAGGACTCTAGTGAAGGCGCCCTTGGTCCTTATTCATGCTGTAACTTCTATTTGTTATATCACGTGCATTGTGCTTCCATGAACAAGAGATCCAGGAGTCGTATTTGTTAGGTGCGGAGGCTCTATCTCCAATTAATGGCACGTGTGATGTGATTAGACACGTCCGAAGAAGTAATTGCAATCTGGGAGTACTGCGTGCACTAGCTCGCTGCTTCTTGATTCCGTGAAGGGATTTCCCAAGATATGAAATTTACAGATGGGGAAACTTCTTTCTGGGATCTAGGCTGAGATAGCGATTGAGGGGTTGTTTCGTCATTGAAGCAGCTGCACTTCAGGGTACGAATGACGCTTGCCCTAAGAAGCATGTACTGGCTGATTGATAATTTATTTCAGTCATCTTGCGATGATGATATGCTTGTATGGGAACAATCCTCCGGAGCCGTTAAGTGAAGTAGACAATCTGAGAGACATTCCGTTGTCGACGTGTCGCTGTAAGCCTTCAAGGACTTCGCTTCAAGCAACATCCCTTGAATCGTCTTCTGAATCTTAGATGGTTGTATGGAACGGGATGCGATGAGCAGTCCCCAGTTACACTTCAGAATCGATGGCGTGGCTGGACACGTGAAAATATCTCTGATTTGTACTTTGGAGTCTTTGATGCACATGTACGTCTTCATGTTGAGAATTCTCTGCGGCTCGTAAAGCTTTAACAGTGATGACTGCTGATATTAGAAACAAACCGGTTGAGGGACGTGAAGGCATCATGTGCTGGCAGTCCCCAAGTGTAATTATCTCGAGCCTATTTTCTCTTGAAAGACGTACTTAAATTGCATTTGCTGGTATGGAATTGAAGCGGCTTCGACCTCTGAAGAGAGCGCTGAAGTGGCTTGGGAAAGAGTGCTGAATCGGCTTCTTCTGGAGAGAGCGTTGAAGCGGCTTCTTCTGGAGAGAGCGTTGAAGCGGCTTCTTTTTCAGTTTGATTCCGCTTGCGAATTACATGCTTCTTGATTGACCATCTCTCGTGTTGAAGAAGTCCTTGACTGATGGTGAAGGAATTTCATGCTGAGCCTCAGTCCCCAAGCGTGAGTTATATGGTTCTATCTTATATGGTCAGTGGGTTTACCATAATAAAGATATCACCATCTCGCCTTCGTAATGGTGACTCTATTACTTCTCCATGGGAAAGTAAAATACGCAAAAGTTCGGATTACCTCTGTCCGTAGTATTTGTTGCTATGGCGAAGCTCTGGAGAGCAACAACGATTCTTGGCAGCATCTATGATCAAAAGAGACTGGCAGGGAGAGGCATGGTAGCTACTTGCACGAACTTGGCAGTCTTCATATAATGGTAGAGATCGTCTCGTTATTAGAGGGAGAAGGAACCGATAGCTTCCTTGGTGTTTCCTCATGGAATGGAGAAGAGGGAGACAGTCCCCTGCCCATGAGTATCTATTGAGCTTTCAACTTGATAGATGTTGTCACGCTGGGTCTCTGAAGAAATAATTCGGGAGAGAGTTGGAGTTGAACCCGATGTTGATGTGGATCGTACGAGTTGCTGATCATGAGGCCTTCTTTGCGTCTACATTGCGTTTCATAGACGTCCAGGCATATCGCTGGTTTTTTTTAAAATATGTCTGCTCTCTTGAGTATGTCCTCATCTTTGGACATCCTGGAATCATAATGATAGCGTGCTTGCATCTTTGAGATGGGTCTTGTTGAGCAGTCCCAGCCCACACTCCTTTGCCTTTATCGTCTTTGGATCGTGTCTTTGAGGAGTAGGGAAGTTTCCTCATGCGGGTGACTTAACTAACAGGTTGTGCAAACATGAAGAAGCTCTTGACATGGAGAGTTCGTATGTACCTCTTAAGTACCGGATGCGACCTCATTCGGTAATGAGACTACTTCTTCGACGGGAGACAACGAAATTCTGAAAGTGTCTCTCACCGATTTTGTTGCCGTCAAGCCAGATATGGTAGATCTCCGACGTTGTTTTATCATTGTGATAGTCGTGCACGTGGTACTGAGGTTGGAGTTGGCGGTTTTGGACGCGCAGGATGTTGTATCTTGGTGGTTCTCCTCTTACTGCTTCAGTGAAGCTGCTTACAGAAGGCTGAAGGTTGTATTGCCTGTTGGTGAGATGTATGCTTCCGCGAATATCATGAGGCTCTTCATTCCTTGCAGGCCTGGTTCTTTCTGGCAGGGCAGGTGCTGTTGTAGCCGAGCTTAACAGCTTCACGAAGTTCAGAGGATGTCTAAAATTGCAGATTCTCCAGCATAACACGATAGACTGGCACCATCCTATTAATGCATAATTCCACCAATCGTTGTTCAATCATATTTGGATCGTGACAATCCACTCCCTGAATTTTGGACCTCTTCACATAATCATTTGGATGTTCGTTGTTTCGTTGGAACATTCTTCCCAAATCTGAAAAGGTGATTTGCTCGGATACGAAGAAATACTTCTTGTAGAAAGCGGTTACCATCTCACACCAGTTGGATACGTTGTTTGGTGCAATGTTGTTGTACCAGGTGTACGCTCTCCCCATAAGTGATTTTGAGAACTCTTTCAGGCGAAGGACATGATTGTATTCGTGCTCTCCTAATGACTCCAGAAAATGAGAGATGTGTTCACGAGCATTACCAGTTCCGCCATAAAGGGAAAATTGAGGAGAGGAGTATCCTCTCGGAAGAGGAACTCTTTGCACATCAGGAGGATAAGGAGGCTGATGCTGGTGCAGGTCTACCGGGTTTTCCTTGCCTCGAAGATGGAGAAGTCGTTCTAGATCCTCACGCGTGATAAAATTGGACGGCTGATTCCTTTCCCCTGAGCGCTCAGGAATTTCTTCATCTATGAATGCACCCCCTCTTTCTGAGTTGTAGCCATGTCCGTCTGAGCCTTAGCGAGAACTTCTCGTCTTTCCATTAAATCAACAACGGTGATAGGGGGTTGGACTCCTCTGGTTCCTCCGGTCTCTCGTCCTGATGGGGAGTGGCAGTAGCGCTAGTAACGACCGGGGGCGTTATGATCGAAGAAATATTGGTGGCGGCAGCGGCTCTGGCTCTGGTGATCGGAGGTGTCACACCTAAGGAAGTGTCTCGCTGTTTTCCGGGTTGACATAATAGGCGAACCCTTTATGATGATTTGAAGATGTGTCAAGCCTCATTTGTTGTTGTAGATGCACAAATTCTCGGAATTACGCCATGTTTTGGATCTACACGTTTCGTTGATGAAGTGGTAGCGGATATTCCTGACTTTAAATTGGTAGCAGTGTGTCATGAACCTAGACCAGATTCACAACAAGAATAAGATAGAGATAGTAGTAACGTCAAGATCCTCACGGATCAAGCCTCCCGGTTCAGCGAACACGGTTTGATCGATTGAAACAATCTGATTCTTTTCATTAATTTTAGATAGAGCTTCTCTTACAGACTCTGTACCATTATAAAGCTAGACACAATGAAACCATCCTAGATCTAACGGCTACAATGCCACCACAAGCTTACATCTAAACCGCTCATTACAAAGGATAAAGGCACTCCTACTACAACTAAAGGCTACCAACGATACTAATTGTGCTAACTACCGTCATCGAAATGATATGCGCACCCTCCTCCTAGGCTTGGGACATGACAAATACCTTCCTCTTCAGAACATCCTTGTCCTCAAGGATGAATGATGTGAAAACACGCAAGTCTGTTGAAGATTCCTTCAGGGTTGCATCTAGAAATACAGTAGTTGTTGCACCTTGTAGCCTGCTGACGCAATTATTGACCCAATGCCGCAAAAAGACTCTCATGAGTAAAAGTGGATGGCTCTTCGTCAGCTCCAGCGGAAACTGAATAGATTTTTGTGGTCGCGGGCATGTCATCCCTTCTACTTTAGCCAGCACATCTCTGTTGTTCATAATGCTCCTAGTTGGAGATGTAAGTTCGTGAGATGAGTGGACCCGTGTGTACCGTTGTAGCTCAAACTAATCATTCAAAACCACCACAACAGCCTTTGTGAGAGTAATTGGCGTGTCCACTTTCCTTTCAAGGAATAGCACCTCCTTGGAACGCCATTTGTTTCGAAGTAAGAAGCCAAACAACTGACTGCAACAAGGCAAGTATCGACAAGCCGTTTGCAAAGTGTGACTTATCTGACTACAATTCACAACTATTGAACAAAACCCAATGCCAGCTCCATTTGTTGTCACTTGCAATACCCATATCCTTCTTTTCTGAGTACTACAAATCTGTAACTGTCTGTAGTCAGCTTGTATTACCCAAAGACCGTCTCCCTTAACCATTGCCCGGTTGCTACTCTGCACTGGTATAACGAGAACTAGCCACTTGAGGTGTTGCTTGAGCTTCGATGGAGAATGCAAACAGATCCATCTAGTAGTTCTTTCACTTACTAACCCCCTAGGAGACAGATTACATTCCCACGTCAAGGACACCATATATGAAAAGCTCCAACATTTAGAATGAGATGGCCAAAATATGGAGACAAACCAATTTCTTCTATCAAATAAAAAACATCTACCATTCAGATTACGAGTAACATTTCCCATACTAAAAGGTCCACCTGTAGCAGCAAAGTGCCAACTTGGTAATCTCATGAAAGTGGATGCAAGTTGATGACGAACCTCATCCTAGAAGAGCATATTGCTCCTATAAGTTTCTTTCTTGTCACAGCTCAAAACTGAGAAATGAACTGTTATGTCAACACTTCTCACACTGCATAAACAAGGTGGAACCAATATGAACTTCCACCTCGAGTACTCCACCAACTTTCTTATAAAAATTACCCCGAGCATGAACTGAGTTCCCAACTTGCTTACAAAAATTCTTGTTCTCCTCCTCAAGTGTCCAGATTTACTATGAACTCCCAACAATTGATAACAACATGCTGGATAATATAAGGAGGTGGAAAAAATTATCCCACAAGCATAAAGAATTACCTTGATACTCTGTTGTCTAACTGGAGCTTGATTGGCTTTATAAAACTCATGTGAAGGACCATTACGAACCAGCAATAAGTCTTCATAACAGACCTGCTGCAAGAAAATATCATCTTCACCAATATTCAAACTCCATAATAGAATACAACCCGAACAGTCATATTGAGAAGGATACAAGTAACAAAGATCACTCATGACAGAATTCAAAAATATCACATTGGCAGGCCATGGATAGTGCAAGGAGAAACCCACTCTTGAAGGTTCAAAACTGCTTCTCACAAGTGTGAATACTTCAGCAGAACAATTACAAGTCCCAAGGAACCCACCTTCTGAAGTTAACACCTTAAGTACTTGCAAATATATCTTTTCAATATATGTATAATAGGTTCTAGCAAACTGGGCCAACCACTTACCAGGATCTCTGTGAAATAGCAACACCAGATTAAATAACATTGAAGTATCGAGTGGAAGGATACAAGATCCAAGAGAATAAACCACCATCTTATCAAGCAATCTACACTTCAGTTGCAGAAGAAACAAATGCTTCTCTCCACATATCCATCAATTGATATTTTTGCGGAATATCTAGCAGTCGCAGCCACATAGGCATCAGCACTCTGCTGGGTATACTTCTTCTATACGATATTTTCACAAGGAAATTACCACAATTCGAACGAAAATGCGGAAATACCCTTATAACTCTCACTTGAATCCTAACTCCACCATATAGTGCAAATATAGGTATTGAACTATGCTGAGAGAACCCCAACTTTAGAAGCCTAAAAGAACCTCTAGTAATTGAGAGAAGCAACCTTACTGCATAGTGAAGGAGGCTAACAAAATCATTATCTGAATTTAACTTAATTGGTGGAAAATCATCCCTTGTAAGTAATTGGTAAAAACAAGCGCCCTCCTCCTTCAAGTTCCACACTCCAACCAACAAGAGTAACCAAATTATATTGCTCTCCCCTATTTGAACAAGTTTCCCCATGCTAGTACCAGTATCACTTGGTTTAACCAACACTAAAAGAATTGAAGCACAAAACTGAGAATCTGATGCAAACCCATGCTTAGTAATAAGTTCATGAAATAATTTTGCATTGTAGTAAGCCACTAAAATTGAACCTAGTAGTTTTGGAGATTCAACATTATTGAAGAAATAATCCTTCTTAATGTTACACACCAATAGCAACAAAAGTATCGAAATACTATTTCCATCAGACAGTTGAACAAACAGCTTCCTATCACCACCATTAATGTTAGCTCCATTTATACGCATAAGAGCCAATGAATCTAGAAATTGAAAATCAAGATGGTACTCATGTTTGTGAACCATTTCAGGAACTGAATTTCCATTGTAATTACTCATTAGAATCGAACACACACAGACCAAGGAAGAAATACTTGTAATGGGATAAAAATTATTTTTACCAACAAAACCCTTCAGAAATTCAAATTCCTTTCCACGATCGAATAACAATCTACTGTAATCAGATAGAAGAGAAAAATAATTCTTACCATTTAGCTTGTTGTTACTTAATATCAGTACCTTCGAGAGTTCAAGAGTCTCACAGCTACCCCCCATTGTGTGTTGGTTATGGTTGTTGCAGAACCCTAACAATTTAGCGATAGAACCCCTAATATAGACTGAATAATTCAAATGGGGAATGGGTTTTTCCTTCTGTGGTGTAAGATTGACTGATTCGTCTTGTTCTTTGAAGAAAAAAGAAGGGATAAATTCTAGATCTACAGAATCGTCTTGTTCCTCAAAGAAATAAGAAGGAATAATCAGCTCGAACTCATCTTCTTCTCCCTTTTCCGCTTCAATGGAATAAGAAGGAATCAACTCGCAATCATCTTCTTGGTTGACAATCTCCTCAACAATCTCAGGTGGTATAGAACTATTTAAGTGAGCCATAAGAGCATTAAACTGAATCTTAGATTCCTGAGCTAAAGTGATCAGAGTGTTTAATGCTTCCTTCTACTTTTTTTCATCTTCAATGCGTCTTGCAGATTCTTTGAGCTGAAGATCTGTGAGTTCATGAATCAGAGTTGTCAGCTCGTTTGTGTAAGCATCAACATCTTCTATGGAAGGACCTCCGGTCATTGTTGAAAGGAAAGGATTCACTGGATGATACCAATTGTCATGAACCTAGACCATATTCACAACAAGAATAAGATAGAGATAGTAGTAACGTCAAGATCCTCACAGATCAAGCCTCCCGGTTCAGCGAACACGGTTTGATCGATTGAAACGATCTGATTCTTTTCATTAATTTTAGATAGAGCTTCTCCTACAGACTCTGTACCATTATAAAGCTAGACACAATGAAACCACCCTAGATCTAACGGCTACAATGCCACCACAAGCTTACATCTAAACCACTCATTACAAAGGATAAAGGCACTCTTACTACAACTAAAGGCTACCAACGATACTAATTGTGCTAACTACCGTCATCGAAATGATATGCGCACCCTCCTCATAGGCTTGGGACATGACACAGTGGTGGAATAGAGATGGACCTTTTCTTTTGTGATCTCTGCATTTGTCTCCCTAGGACTCCAATGGTATTGAGATTTGTTGTCGATTATCTCCATACTGGAACAACAGCTACACGAATCTTCACTTCGTCTTTCCGGGTGTGGACCCTTTGAGGCATTTCTGGCTTGCTCCATACAAAACTTGTGGTAATGTAGAAAGGACGGTTGCTCCATCCGGATCTCGAGAGAAGCCACTGCGTTCTTCTAAGTAGTAGTCGCGTCTTGTGTCTCCATGCGGATTTCTGGTCCTTTCATCCGGGAGATTTACTGGTGCTCAACTATCCAAAGCATTGCTTGAAAAATCATTTTCGTGAAGCTTCTTGGCGAATGGAACATCGGAATTGAAATTGGTTGTTGAACCTAAATTGAATTTAATGATTGAATTGAATCTAAGATCCACCCTTTTGAAATTGAGAAAACTGGAATGAATATTGATTTTGCAACCGAGAGATCAATCTCCCACTGTGGTCGCCAATTGTTTGAGGGTAAAAACTGTTTCTGCTGGTTTTGGTAAATTTGGGTGTGTGTGGATGAGAAACGAATCTAAACTCTAAACAAATGCACTGCACGGGAATGTTTTAGATTCGAGAGATCAATCTGTACAATTCTGGCCTAAACCAAGAAATTGTCGTTCCAGACTTGCTTCGGTCACAAAGTGAAGGAGATGGGGTTGATCTAAGGGAGGGAAGCGAAGAAGGTGTTGAGATTGTGAAGGTGTTGGCTGTTTATGACTTGTATCAGAATGTTGAACTGGCTTGCATGATGTAATCTATCAGTTCAGGGTGTTTCGGGACATGGTGTTAACAACAACTTGGTTTCTCTTGTTGAAATAGATTGAAAATCTATTTATACAGGTCATTGAGCGCACGCACCCTGATCTCTTAGGAAGTGGAGGAAGTGAAGTTGTGGAGGAGTGGGTTTGTGCGGAAGGTAGTGATCATCGCGTTTCGTTATGAGGAAAACTGATCACATGTTCTTTCACCACTCTCACTACTGTTAACCGCCCATCTTTCCAGACACCTTCTCGTAATGGACGCATTTCACGTCGCACGCTATAAAGCACCAGACCAATACCCTAGTAAGTATCCCCCAGTTTGTAACATGTTTGATGTCTCGAATAAGTGGGTCAAGTCGTGGGACCCGCCGCGGAGAATAGCATGGTGCTATTAGGTGAAACAACTAAGTTGTTTATGAGGCCAATATAAAATATTTTATGTATTCGATGCATATGAAGTATCGCATTTAAGCAGCTCAAACTAATCGATGTGTATAAAGCATCATTGTTTTAGAGCCTGATTGAATAAGTCGCGGATAGGCGTCTTAGAGGAGGTAGCATGATCGACCACCTTTGGGTGATCGTTTGAGGACCCTACGCTCACGTCATCACTTGGCCGATCGCCTCATGTGGAAGAGGGATGGCCGGCCTTCACAATGTTTCTTTGCTTGTTTTCGAAGAACAAATCCACACCATCCAACTAGGTTATAAAAGTTGGATGGACGAGATGTTTTGCGGCAGTCGCATACTGCCATTGACGCAGCTTTAGGGTTTAGGGAGCCGTGTGTCCCACCCCTATTTGGGCTTGTGTTTCGAGGCATTGAGCCCTAGTTTGCGTAGGTCGGTCAATCACGTGTAAAGGTGGGTCCGCTGTGATCACGTTAACACCTTCGGGACCACTTGAATCTAGATCTATGCCGCTCGTTTAGGCTGGCAAATATGGATGGTTGTGATCATTGTAGGATCATAATATCGCAACGGACAAGGTTCGCGGGATTAATAAACGACGGTGTCGCGAGGGAGTCGCAGGGAGCTAAAATAAACGACGCGATGAATAACGACAAACAAAACAATTGGAAGACATGAAACCCTGGCGAGGGTTAAGAAGTGTCGCGAGAAGGAATATTCGTGCACTTGCGACACTTCGCGAGACATTCCCGAAAATAAAGGATAGCTTAGTTTGTCATCCACTATGTATTACCCTATATAAAGGGCTAAATGAGTCTGTTGAAGGGAGAGATCTTTTTGTATTGTGAAGCAAGTCATTAAGAGAGAGAAAGTTTAAGAGCGCTTTAATTTCCAAGTGTAATTCTATTGTACTGTGTAAACATTTCATGGAATCAATTAATAAATATTCTTGATCACACATCTTTCAATGGATTAGTCAAGCAAAACTGAGTAAGGGGTGTAGTGTGGGATTTCCTGCAACTACATATGCGCTAGAAACAGGGAGAGAGCAGAGATTGACGTAGAAATTGGAAAGAATTTGGATTAACGAGAGAAAAGGTTTGGAGAGATACTCAAGAATTCATTGAAAAAGAGAAATGGCTAGAAGAAGAAACGTACAAGGGCAACCAACGATTGTAAGAAGAAGTGGGAGACTTCTTTGGACAAAGGAGGAATGAAACAGGAGAATCGTCAAGGATGAATATGAGAAATGATGGAGAAAATCAAAATCAGCCACCGATCTCCCCAGTAACAAACGCGGCTGTGGATTATGATAGAGTAAGTGTACATACTTGGAGGTCTGATTCTGAAGACGAGAGGGAAGAGGAGCAGGAGATGGTGAACAATGGACAAGGAGGAGGAGAGCAAGGAATGAATGGAGAAATGAATCCAGGAAACGACGAAATCGCAGCGTTAGAAAGATTGAGACAAACAATACATGAAGAGAGACGACTAGAGGCAGAGGAACGAGCAAACTTGACAAGACAGAATCATGAATTGAGGATGGAAAATATGAGATTGCAAAATAGGAGATCAAGAAGTAGTGTGAGATCAAGTTCAAGATCGATTAGGGAAGAAAGAAGGAGAGTATTACCAACAGAAAGTACCGAAGAAGAAAACCAACAAGAAACACAAAATCCAAGCACAGAGCATGGCGAGAGAAGAGGGGAAATGGAAGATTGTTATATTCCTCGGCCAAGAAAATCTTCAAGATGAGCGGAATAGGGAGAATCAAGGAAACATGCAACTCCAAGGGCCGAATGACCCAGTTCTTTGAAGGAGAATAATCTTGCAGGAGAGAAGAATTGAGAAGAAACCGAGAGATTGAGGATGACATTGAGAGGCACTACATTGAACAAGCACGGCTATCTCGCGAGAGAGAGAAAGGATAAGAGCAGAAATGGAAAATCAAGAGATGGAAGAGGCAATCCGCAGAATAACCATGACAACCTAGGAAAGAAGGAGGGAACAAAATCGTACCAATAGAAATATTAATGAAGAATATGAGAGGGAGCAGATGAGAGCCGAGAGACAGCCAAGAAGAGAGAACAACCGATATAATGGCGTGCGAATTGAAGAAAGAAACGAAGAAGAGCGTCGCGGGAAAGGAGAGAAGAAAATAACGAACAAGAAGGTCAAAACAGAGGCACGAGCGTAGAAGGAGAGAGGCAGAGCTAAAAAGACCAAGAGAATCAAATTCGAGGCAAATGAACAAATCTTAAGAGAATCTGGGTGAAATGAGAGGATTCTTGAACAATAGAAGGGAAGGAGGAAGGAAACAATTGGACGAAGCCATCATGCAGAAGCCGCTGAAGAATCCCTTCACGCTAGAAGTACGAGATGGGAGGAATACCTCCTAAGTGCAATCTACTGCATTAACCAACATCTTTGATGGAACAACTTTGTGCGGTACAACATATCAAGGCTTATATGAGATGTATGTTGCGGTGGGAGAATCATGATGCTATACTATGCAAATATTTCGCATCAAGCCTAATAGGAGAAGCACTAAAATGGTTTGAGGGTCTGCGCAAGGAACACAATCACATCATTTAACCATTTACAAGCCACATTCCTGGGAGCATACATAAGTAACAATTCTTCACGACCGAGGTATTGAAGATGTATTCGGGTTGAAGCAAAGGGTTGGCGAGAGCTTAAGGCGATTGACAATAAGATGGAGGACCATGTGTAGCGAAATGGCGGGACGGGTTGAGGAAAGATACCTCATCCTCTCATTTGTGAATGCTCTCTTCGCGACTAACTTGTTATACATTCAAATTTTAGAATCAAAAATACAATCACGATGGCGAAGCTGCGAGAGTTACGGGAAGAATATATTGCCTTAGAAGAAAGACGAGAATGAAATGAACTCTTATCCGATCGCGAACACAAGCTCGAATCTGCGAACGCAAGCTTGTTGCCTCAATTCATAAATACTGATGGCGAGCACTTCGCAAGGACAGCAAGCAAGGAAGGGCGATGAGGGACAGCGAGAAGATAGTAGCCATGGGAAGCCACGACCAAGAAGAGTTTGAACGAGAAAGGAACTACTACAACCGTAATGACAATAATAAGATTGAGGCTAGATCATGTACAAGAAACTTACGGTGGACGAAGGCAAAATAATCATGCAAGGCGAGAGAAGTCGCGAGAATAGTATGGGAAGAGATTAAGATGCCTCCACTTTGAATGCTAGTGTGGAAAAGATCGGGAAGCTATACTTGTAATGGAAGATGTACCAGCACCTTGGAACGTGGGAATGGAACCACCAGAGGCGATAGAAGTCATGAGTTTTGCTCTTACCATCGCTTCCATGGGCATCAAACAAACGATTGTAGAAACATAAAGAGAATTATTCTCGGGATGATTGATCGGGGAAGATGAATCACTTTCTAAAGGGAGAAGAAAAAGGCGGACATTACCGCCACCACGAGAGATGCACGAAGGCGAGTGTCGGTGAAAGGAAAAGAAACATTTGTGATAGAAGTTGGAACAAAAGCCAAAAATTTGAATTGCAACTCTATCGTCCACTCCTATCGCACAATCGAAGATTTTCATGACAACGTGCTCGGTAGAGTCTTTGCGAGAGATGCTAATGATAAAGAAATAATGAGTCCAGCGAGAACGACGTGATTAGAAAAGTGGCGTTGAAGACTATTTCTTTCTCTGAGATGAAGTGCCAAAAGGAAGAGAAACACATGATAGCCCGTTGGTTGTGAAACTATAGATTAACCCAAAACCAGTTGATGGAGAAGATGATGAAGCGTAAAATTCTTTGGGCGATCAACCGAATCCTAATCGACACCGGAAGTTCGGTGAATATTCTTTTTTACCATACTTACAAGACGATGGGAGGAAAGGATGAGGATTTGATCCCCTCGACATACAAGATATATGGCTTTAATGGCACTGCAAACA
Source organism: Papaver armeniacum (assembly GCA_023531295.1). Lineage (NCBI taxonomy): Eukaryota > Viridiplantae > Streptophyta > Magnoliopsida > Ranunculales > Papaveraceae > Papaver > Papaver armeniacum. The sequence goes on from JAJJWW010007177.1 coordinate 139,954, forward strand.
AGCCAAAGGGAGAGGTTCACATGAGAATACCTCTACAAGGATTATCAACTGATGTTTTATTCTGTGTGGTTGACGTGGAATCTCCGTATAATGCGCTGATTGGGAGGCCATGGCTTCATGAAATCTTGGGGGTCGCATCAACATACCACCAATGTATAAAATTTCCACATCCAAATGGCATTGGTATTATACAGGGAGATTGGAAGGAGTCGCAACAATGTCACGAGGTTGATGTAGAAAGCTGCGAAGAAAGAAATGCCAAAAGAAAGGGTTGGAAGCAACATGTGAGAGATGAGCAGAGAAAGGAAAAACTGATGGTGGATGCTATAGAAGTAAGGACTGAACATACCTCGCGAGGTGAATGCCTAGAGACAGGCGAATATTATGATAATAAAGAAGCGAAGGGTATGAGGAACAAAAGGCATAAGAAGTGAATAATCAACAAAAGCAGGGGAAAGAGTAGCAATTGAAGTAATGATGTGCGAGAATCTCGCAATCAAGAGTATATGAGAATTCGGTTAAGAAAGAAAAATGAAAATACAACAAATGAAATGGAATTTTGCGAATACTTCGCAAACAAACATCAACAAATAATGAAACATGAATGATTGATTGATTTAACAAAGATGAATGAGTAAAAGAATGGGACGAACCTTTATGGCGTACACCCTAGTTCGCGAATAACATTTCGTAAGAGGCAAATGTAAGACCTAAAGTGCGTCATATAAGGGGGTATCTCTCGACATGGCTCAGGGGGAAGGTTACACCGCTCCTGAAGCCTGAGTCATGAAAATTTGGGGCCCATGAAAGCCTACCCGGAAGAGGTACCTTGGATTCCCAACTAAATATATAAGGTTATACCCTGGTTGGGCGACCGAGGGTCTCTTCCAAGGAGTCAGTGTATGCTCAAGGCGCCGAGGTACACGGTTGAGCCAGAGTGCCCGGGATGGATGAACCTACCCTGGCCATTCTTGGCAAGTCTTGGCATATGTTGCACTCGCCCGAAGAAAACTCCACTTAGGGTGCAGCCTCGTAACCATAAACCCTATAGGTATAAGGGATAAGAGGATGCGAAAACAACTGGTTGTTGTTAAGACCGGATGGGAGGAGCTAGTCTTGTATGGCCGATGTTTCGCCTCCTTGAAGGGGCAACCGGGGAGATGATAAGGGCGACGCTCTCCATTGGGGGGGTGTCAAAACAGACGCAAATGTCATAAGGATGTGTTTTCGCAAGAGAATTTAGGCTTGTCATATTTGTGCAATGATCTGCGAGAGGCAATAATACTAACGCGAAGATAAGGCGAGATTAATGGGTCTTTACACGAAAGTGTACGGACGTCCTGCGATTTCGTCGCACGACGGCAATGTCATGGGGCTTTATATTCGCAAGGATATTTAGGCTTGTCATATTGCCGCAACTAAAACATCCTGCAGAGGCAAAAATACTTGGAAAATGATAAGGCAAGATCAATGGGTTTTTACATGCAAGTGTAAAGACGTCCTGCGATTTTGTCGCAATAAAAGGTGGCAGGGGAAGACCTCTAATTAGGGAGGTCTAACTTGGAAGACCACACGAAAATGATAAGGCAAGGTCAATGGGCCCTTGCTTGAAAATGCAAAGGCGGCCTGCGACCTTGTCGCAACAAGAAGAGATAAAATAAAGACTACCGAAACGATAAGGCGAGACAAGTAGGATTCTTGATTTATGAAGATACCCGCGACCACGTCGCAACGATACATTTCAATAACAATAAAATTATTATCCAACCCAAATACATGATGACAACTAAAATCTTCCATCTGAAGATAAATAACAGAGGCAAGTATGGGAATGGAAAAGATGGAATATTGTTATTCATCTTCTGATGAAAGAGTTATACATCAATAATGTTAGCCAATTATATTACAAAGAAGAACTACCAAAAAAAGGGGAGTGAAGACTGAATTTAGGGGGGAACAATCCAAGAAGTACACTATAATAAAGAGATACAGAAATGTACAGATATTAGAGGCAGCGAAAGAAAACAAAAAGAATTATTTCTTTGGTGATTCTTCTCCTTCATCTGATTCTTCATCTATTATTCTCATCGCGAGAATTTTCTTCTTCGCTAGCCTCACTATCGAAACGCCCGAGGCAGGAGATTCTCGGGAACCTTTTCGAGAAAGCCGGGGATATGAATGCGAGAGGATATTGTGGTCCTTACAAACATACTCCATGGCTCCATTGCGAAAACGAACGGCATCATTATTAAAATTCGCCTTTGTCGTTAGAAATTGTTTCTTCAACTTGAAATATTTATTCTCGCGAAGGAGAGACTCTTTCGAGCTGTTCTTTTCGAGTTTCAAGTTCTTCAATTCTCGTTGGAAAATTCTGGCGAGTTGTTCTTTTTGATTCAAGCTCTCTAATTCTAACTTGAAGTCTCTTCTCGGATTCTACAAATAAGTAACAACAAGTTAATAATTTACAAGGAATACTACGAAGTAAGAAGCGATAAGGTATAATAAGTAACCTTCTCTATCGGATATCATATCTTTAATCAAGGAAGTATGCTCGGCATGAAGACTAACATCAACACCTAGGTTATTCTGGCATTATCTAAAACTTTCGCAGCCCGAGGCGAATTCATCATCACTATTAATAACAAGAAGAGAAACGAACTTGCTCTTCTTTTGCTTAAGTATGGTATTCTGATGAAGGAGTTCATCTCGTTCAACTTGCACACCTAAAAGAGATTTGTGGAATTCTGCTAACGCCTGTGCACCTCTGTTAGTAATGCGATCGTTCTCATCTATGAGATCACTAATTTTCTTCCTTAAAGTCTTGATTTTCTTCTCGGAATCAAGGTACATTCGTTTAAAGCGATTAGTTAAATTTAAACTAGATCTGTGTTCGATCTCTAAGAGATGATATTTGGATTGAAGATCCTTTAATTAAAGGAGGTTAGTTTTATCTGAGAAACTACTTAGAGATTGATTGAGGTGAGTAAGAAGGACATCATCATTCATAGGCTCGGGAAATGAATGGAGAAGGATGGATTCTTCGGAGAGATTATATACGTCTGCGAGAATAATAGTCAGACAAAGAAAAATAAAGGATAGCATGAAAAGGATTTGAGAATTGAAATTTACTATACCATAAAGCTGCTGATTTGAATTCTGAAGAGTGATTACTCTATCCTTTTGGGAGTCCAGATCGGCTTCTAATTTTTGAATCTTATCGCGAGATGACGCGACTTCAACTTCCAGCTCTTGGGTCTTCTTGTTCAATTGTAAATTTCTCTTTTCAAGATTATTGCGTCTTCTCTCGAGATCTGAGGCAACTACAAAAGAAGTTTTTCCAACCTATGAAAGAAGATAGAAAAACCGTTAATACATATATTTAAAAATTTAAAATTAACAGGGAAATATGACTACATGCATACCAAAGACCCAAGTGCGTTCAAGAAGTCAGGAGACACAATTCTAGAGGCTCCATTGAAAGAATTATTGCCCTCTAGTAAAGCAGCATTACACACATTTGCGAGAACCCCGCAAAGGGAAGCTAGGGGAGCATCTCCCATTCCTTGGAAAGAGTCTGAGAAGATGCTAGATAACTGATCCATAGGAGAACCGGCCAATGGAATATCTTTAGTGAGAGAGGGATTCGAATCATGGTTATCCTCGTCAGAAGATTCGGAGCTTGAACTAAGGCGAGAAGAAGACTGAGTCTTTCGCTTCTTAGTTAATGGAGCAGAGGATTTATCTTTGCGAACGACGGTTTTACCCTTACTTCTAATCTTCGCGGCTACAGTTTCTTCAACTCCAACCTTCGCATACGGTTAAAGATAAGAAACAGAGGCAACAATATTGTTTCAAATAACAAAGGAAATGTTTCTTACTTCACCCGTAAGCGATCGAAGTATCGTCAGAGTACTCTCCAACGGATTATCCTTGTAGCTTCTTCTCAATTTGGCGATCTGAAAAATTCCACAAACTCAACAAATATAAAAAAGAAAGTTGCGAAGGCAAGATTTGAAGTGGAAAACATACCTCTTTTGCCTTATCTGGCCATTTGAATTCCCAAGGATGATATCTGCGAGATTCGCGGGAAGAATATGCGAGCCCGCGATGTAAGGGCCATTTAAAATCAAGGGTACAACCCACCACTTCTCATCCTTGGAGTGGCGAGGAGTAGTATTATTGCCGGGTGCCAGTCAATATCTTGCATGAGTAATTTATCCTCGGGGACATTATCCTTCTTTTCGAGGCGAATGCCCAATGAGATTTCGCATTCCTCATCTTTATCACTGAATAATTTTCAAAAAAGTTCTCTACAGTGTATTTCTCAGCAACTATTTCCAAGTTTGCGAAATCGGGGTGTCTAACGGTATTAGGGTATAAAGATCCTTTGCAAAGCACCACGGTTCGCGAACTCAAGCATTAGGCGAATGCAATCGCCACTTAATTGATAAACGGCCCGAGAGAATTTTTCATGGGCCAAGATTTCATAAAATAAAGGCATCTCAGGATCGTATAAGGGAATGGGAAGTCTGCGAGAAGTTGACCTAGCGAGACTATAATTTTTGATCATCACATTGATGATCAGAAAATAACTTTGCAGAAAGAATAGATGAAGATTCTTGATCGGGAATGGTTGATAGAGTAAAACCTTTCTCGAGCAACTTCTGTTGAACTTCTGTAAAAGAAGATTTGTATGCACGACTAATGAAAGCCATTATCAGTATGGGAATGGATGGGAGGTTGGAGATTAAGATCAGCGTTAGAAAGGATGAAGAAAAGAGTTACAGTAGCAGGAGCGCAAATTGCGGAAGGAGAGAGTCAAGAAAAGTTGCAGAGAGAAATTAAAGGAAGAAAAGAGGAGGAAAAGAAGGCTATATATAGAAAAATCAAAAAAAAAAAAAAAAAAAAAAAGATTCTTGAGAAAAACGAGGGCATTTAATGCGAGAAGAGACATGAACGGTCGAGAATAAACAGTTGGAAGAGACGTGTCAAGAAAAGACTTTAATGGGCAAAATCTGTGTAATAGTACGGAGCTGAAACAGATAAAGATAAGTAGTTGCGGCAAATCAAAATATTGATTCTCATGACATTCTCTCCCTCGCAGAGAGATGTAAGGAGAGACAGAGACGGAACTTCATATATATACTACAAAGAAGCTTGAACTTCGCTAAAAGAATAGAGGCAAGTACGTACTTTTCAAGAAAAGTATTCTTTCGCTCGTTCCTTCACCAATTGAAACCAGGGATTATTACAACAATGAATTTTTCCTTCAAATCGCTCTTCAAGCAATATTCAAGGAAAAAGAGGCAAGATGTAGGATCATAATATCGCAACGGATAAGGTTCGCGGGATTAATAGACGACGGTGTCGCGAGGGAGTCGCAGGAGCTAAAATAAACGACGCGATGAATATTGACAAACAAAACAATTGGAAGACATGAAACCTGGCGAGGGTTAAGAAGTGTCGCGAGAATGAATATTCGTGCACTTGCGACACTTCGCGAGACATTCGAAAATAAAGGATAGCTTATTTGTCATCCACTATGTATTACCCTATATAAAGGGCTAAATGAGTCGTTGAAAGGAGAGATCTTTTTGTATTGTGAAGCAAGTCATTAAGAGAGAGAAAGTTTAAGAGCGCTTTAATTTCCAAGTGTAATTCTATTGTACTGTGTAAACATTTCATGGAATCAATTAATAAATATTCTTGATCACACATCTTTCAATGGATTAGTCAAGCAAAACTGAGTAAGGGGTGTAGTGTGGGATTTCCTGCAACTACAATTATTCTGCGACAGAAGTATGTTGACGTAAACCCAATTAGGGTTTTGAAACCGCCGCGGCTTCCCTAGTTCGATCAAGCAATTCAATACATCATCGACTTCCCATGGTCAAGTCGATCGAGCAGGAATAGTATTGGGCCGGTGGTGAACTCGTGCGTTCCTCCATGACTGTTCAAAACGCGATCTAAGCCATCCAAACAGGCTGGCTATGTTGGATGGTCGTGATCGATTTAAGACACTAATACACTTCCGCGACCCAAATTAGGGTTTTAAAAGCATCGCGTATGCCATAGTTTGGGCAAGCGATTGAACACTCTATAGGCTTGTCGCATGCAAGTCGATCGACTAGGGCACTAGTGGGCCCACGGATGATCATGTTGGAACTTCCTTGATTGTTTGGAACACGACCTAAGCCGTCCAACTAGGCTGGCGAAGTTAGACGGATATGATGTCTTTTGAGACCGTTTTTTACGGTTTTAGCTCATTCGAGCTTTGCTCTTGCGCAGCGCCAACGCCCATGTTTGGGTCGGCGTTTGAAGCGCTTGTGAATGGTCAACATGGGATTCGATCAACTAGATGACTAGTGGGCCCACCGGTGGGTGTGCTAGCACTTCCTTAATCACTCGTGGAGTAATCCAAGCCGTCCAACCAGGCTGGCAAAGTTGGACGACTGTGACGCTTTTAAGACTGTTTTGGACAGTCTATGCTCGTTCGAGCTTCTTTCCACAACGTGACCACCCTACTTAGGGTTGGTGTTTGACAACGCTGGGATGTGTTTAGGCAAGGTCTGATCAGTTTGGGCATTGGTGGGCCCGCCTATGGTCATCATGATGGTTGCCTATTTCCGCCAGGGCTTGGCCAGGCTTGTTGAATCGCGCGGCCAAATTGTGTAGCCGTGATCGTTTCTGAGACTGATATGGATAGTCTAGATTTTCCTTAAGGAATTTAAACGCGTTCGATCGCGCTAACTTTTAATTAAAAGGTGTGCGAACGCGTTGATCTCTTTGTCAGAGGGTGGTGTAGCCTATGTGAGTGTTTTTATGCAGGTCTCAATACTTACACTTCGGGAGATTCATGCTACTCCGTTGCGAGCGAACATTTATTCATCATGTCATGCCAATATTGAGAGTTCGCCGGGGAACATAGCATAGGAAAACACTAGGCAGGTCATGCATTAGTGAATAATGCTGATAGAACTCACATAATATTTTGGATTGTTGTTGCACTCACCATTCTGAGTGAATTTCATGAATTATATTGAATTGCTTCAAATAAAGCGAAGAGGTTTTCTGCACTCGTTACTTCTTAAACGGATTTTCCTTTTTCAGGGTAATAGCGCATTAAATGCTGGTTTTACAATTTTAGCCCTGAACTAAAATCCACCATCAACAACGTGATCATTTATAGCGGTAGATTTATGTTCTGCAAGTATAAATTTGATTGTTCTTTATCTAGCCTAACTTGTCCAAACTTTGTTTTGTATTCTGGAAATGTAATCAATTTTATTTTAATACTAAAAACCGTGATTTATTCGATCGGGTACTATAAATAGCTGGGATCCCATTTGGGTGATCCAACGGTCATGATCATATTGTCTTATATGATTTAGTATCTTCCTCAAAATATTTGTGTTTTGTCCTTACCAGTTGTGCTAAAAACAACCAACTACATCTATCACAATAATATGTTGCCCATTTTGTAAAGACATAAAACTATTATTGTCCACTATTATTCACTAACATCCACCACCGTACGTAAAAACCAGCCACGCCCACTATTTTTTCCACCACCAGTAACGTTGCCACCTCCACCACTCATAAATACCCGTCGTTGTTTCCGCCACCCACTGCTTCTTTCACTACTACCATTAAAAATTATTAATATAATTTTTAACCGGGGTCACTATAGTACAGTGTTAAAGTCATTGGGTGATGATACCAGTTACCTGAGTTCGAAACTCACCAGCACCAAATTCTTTACCGATCAATATATATAGTTGTTAATAAACTTATTTATTAATAAAAATATGTATTTGTTAGATTCATTAAATGAACATTTATCATGAAAAATAATTATTCATCCATCATGAGCAATTAATAGGACACTAATTAATAAAGTATTTATAATGGTTAATTGAAAAAACCACGGCCGTAGATTTATCCCTCCTAGACAAATCTCGGCCACTCTTTATCAAGCCTAACTTAGCCAAGCGTTGTTTTGTATTCTAGATCCTTATTTTCTATACACATATATACTTTTATGCTTTTGAGATAATGATGATTCTAATTTATTTTTTTTAAAAGTACGTTTATCATCTTTTTAGGTGAACATGTCTGATTTGGATTTAATCTACTGATAGTGAAGATCAAGTCTTCGATACAGAAAAAGAAAGTAGTGATGATGATGAAGTAAGTAGCAATGATGAATTTGAACTATCCATATTTTTTAATATACTTTCAGCAGTGCATTCATGGTTGATGGGTATAATTAAGCAATTGCAATACATACAAGTCAGCGTATTGAAAGACCAATAAGATGCCCGGTTACTTTATTTGGGTATAACTATATAATGAGAGTTTTGCGCGAAGACCCGGAAGACTTTCGACGAAGTAATAGGATGTACCCTGATATTTTTTTAAAACAATGTTGTATCATTCGAGAAACTACACCAGTACGTGATACAAAATGTGTTTCTATTGAAGAAATGCTTGGTATATTTTTACTCGTTGTTGGCCAAATTTCACGATAGTGCAGAATACGTGACACATTTGGTCGCTCTCGATGGATAGTTAGTAAAAACTTCAACCGGATGTTGCGAGCTTTAAATGCTATAGCCCCGAAGATGATGGCTAAGCCAACAAGTGCAATTCCAACTAAAATTCGAGAGAGTACACGATTTTATCCTTACTTTAAGGATTGCATTGGATCTATGGACGGTACACATATCCCAGCAATGGTAAAGAAAAGAGATGCGGCCGTTTATCGGAATATACATGAAATTACATCTCAAAATGTGTTAGTGGTTTGCAACTTCGACTTGGAGTTCATATACGTGCTCAGTGGATGGGAAGGGCCTGCTCATGATTCAAAAATAATTAACGACACAATGACAAAAAGAAATGGACTGAAGGTACCGCAAGGTAAGTTTACTTTTATTTAATGTGAAGTTTTGATTTTTTGGTTAAGTTGTATATGGTTTCTACTTGACGAAGTTTTGTTTTTATGTTTTATTCAGGTAAATATTACTTGGGGGATGGTGGGTTTGCAAACCGGCGATATTGTTTAACACCATTTCGTGGCCAACGTTATCATTTGAAAGAATTTTCTGGTAAGGGTAATCATGCGAAAAAGGATGAATAATTATTTAACTTGTGTCATGCTTCTTTGAGGAATGTAGTTGAAAGATTTTTTGGTGTTTTGAAGTCTCGTTTCTTGATCTTTAAGTCTCAACCTCCATTTCTGTATCAAGTGCAAGCGGAGATAGTGACAGCTTGTGCATGCTTACACAACATCTTGCGAAAAGAATGACGTTCAAATGAGTTTCCAGTTGAGGAAGAGGAAGATATCCATCCATCCTCATCAACGCTTGAAAATGACGACGAAGTTTTGACACAAACTCAAGAACAACAACGTCAAGAAGCTAATGCATGGAGAAAGAGTATATCGTATGATATATGGGATAATGTTCGTGAACTAAGGGAGTTATAATTGTATAGAGACTGTTAAAATGAAGAAAAAAAATTCTCGTTGCACAACAATAACATACTATTGATACAGAAATATGATCATTTTTATTTATTTATTTATTTTTATTTTGATTAAAGATTATTTTTACTTGCAAATGAGGATTTGTTGTTTCTTTTACTTAAAGAGAATGAGTTATGAATGAACTTTCTAAAACTCCCTAAACTCTCCCAAACTCCCTCTAATAAACTCTCTCAAACTCCCTACACTCCCCCAAACTCCCTGAACTCAAAAACACCAAACTCTCTCAAACTCCCTACACTCTCTTACACTCCCTCATAATCCCCAAAATTGAAAAATACACTCAACTCCCCCAACTCACCCGAGGACTAACTCCTTGTTTGAGTTCTTTTTATCAAAAAATTTGTGGGTTTTTGGCCCCTTTGAAAACCCTCTTGAAAGAAAATTACAGAAAAAAACATGGTTTAAATGGATACTACTTCTTCTTCTTCTTCATCTCCGGTGAAGATTACAGTTTTTTCAGAGGGTAAAGTTAATGGGTTTCGAATTTAGGGTTAACAAGTCCAATTAGACGTGCTTCTTTGTCTAACAATCAAAATTCCCCACTTAGTAATAACAAAGGAGGAAACAGAACATCAAGTGGTGGAAGATATTCAAATTCTGTAACCAAAGATGAGAATCAAGAAGAACCCAGTTCTGAATTTAATTTTCTAATAGATTAAATTATTTTCAGATTTTAGTTAAAAGATGAAGATTTTGTGTTTCAGTTAGAACTAATGAAATGGAAGGGAAGAAGAAACAAAGAAGCAGCGATACAAAAGAGAAAGGAGGGAAGTAATAGGGAGAAATAAGTATCTCTCTTCCAATATAAAAGATTTATTTTCCTGATTAAAATAAGGGCTATTTTGCGTTTCCTCCCCTCCCAAAATCACTAATTTGCGTCTCCTCCCCAAATAGCTCCAAATTAGTGTTTCCTCCTGATCGCTGTCCTATGCGTCAAAAATAAATTTTACTTTCTCACTACTCAAAATATTAAATATAGCAAGGGCAAGAAAGGATCGTTCCCACAGAGAGGACTAGGTTGTCAATATGTTTCGGTTCTTATATAAACAAAGGGGGGAGCTTTCTGATTTTTTTTATAAATTAAGATAAAATAAAAGAAAATAAAGAAATAAACAAGCAAATCAAATAGAACAGATATTGGTTAAGGATTCATCTTCATTCACAAACATCATCAGCATCTCAGCTGCAACTCCATCTCGGTCACGAATTCAGCATACCAGCTCCATGTAACCACTTCAATACATCTCTGCCTGCAGTCTCAGGTCCATTCTCCATTTCTAGACTGTAATTCATACACAATCCATTGCATCCACCACCTGCATTGCAGCTTCAAAATCTGTCAAAACCCATTCCATATAATTCACTTGTTGTTTCTTCCATTGATCACCAGAACCCAAATCAAACAATCCATTCATCCACCTGACTTCCACAGCATCAGATCCACGGCAACAGTAACAGCATCACCATTCACTGTCAGTAGCTCCTTGCATTACTAGCACCTCCTGTTTGAGCTCGAACCAAACCCATACACCAGACTCATGGCTCAGTTCCTTGACCAACACCCATCTCAAACCCATGAATCAATATCCTGCAACCTGAGCTACATCCACCACCTGCAACTCTACTCCAAACCAACAGCACACAACATTGCATTCAGCTCCATCTCTGAAACTGCATCTCATTCTCTTGTATTCCGGCAAAGCCGTAGCACCATCATCTGCAATTGGCTTCACAACCAGATTTTCTATAGTTTCTTGACATCAACAGCTCCAACACATACACCAACAGTTCATTTGCATTTCTTGCATCTCAGGAACTCAAGACCACTCAAATGCAACCAACAATCCTTTAAGCACAGCCACAACCATTCTGCAGCATCAATTATACATTCGAGCTTCACCATTTCAGCATTATAGTATCACCAATAACTCGATATCACAACTGCCACTGCCCCTCTCCGATTCAACCTCGATCACCTCCTGCCAGGTATGAGCAAACCCTAACATACATCTAGGCATTTATGTAGCATCTCAGTCCCATGGCAATCACCACAACATCCACTGCATTCATCCCATCCAAACCATGAGCTTTAGCACCCCCTACCTGGACTGCAACTCAACCTATGGCAGCAATAACACTGTCCCATACCAAATATCTACCAGTGCTTCAACAGCATCAATATCAGCTACTTCTTGTTGTTAGCATCACCAGAGCCACCATTGCCTCCTCTATGTCACAGCCAATGTACCTGCATCTCTTCTTCATCAAATTTCCCAAAATAAGAATCAGATCAAGTTACAATCAATACCCAATCTTCATAATCATGGAATCTGAACCAAACCCATTAGTTTCATCTACATCAAATCCCATCAGTAACCATTCCCTTGAAACACAACCAGGATATCGAATTTGACCTCAATCCCATCACACTCTTCATCTCTGACTCAATCTCAGTAAGACAACACCATTAGAACCATTAATTCATTTCCATCTCTGCCATAATCCTTCCAACCTTGCATCTGAGTCTCACTCATCACGGCAACTCAACCAACAGCTCCAACATCAACTCAGTGCAGAACCCTAAATCATAATTCCCATCACAGATTCATTCTCGAGTTCATCTTCCACAAATCAATAAAACCCATCACAAATCGAATCATCATCAGCAAGAACATACAAACCCTAAATCGACCACCACAATCGAACCCATCTGCTTCTCTGCAACAGTTGTTCATCTCTCGCTATTCTCGATCCATTCCAACTCTCCCTCCAATTTCTCGATCCAGCAGTAGCAGTAGTGCAGTCATCTCCTCTGAGTTCGAACAAATGATAGAGAGAATTCAATTTCTCTCAATTTTGGGGTTTGGCCGGCTGTAATAACATGTGATGGTTATTGACACTCTTAGTTCTTGGATAAGGGCCACCTGAAATTGTATGGCCTGCCAGTTCCAGATAACCGACAGCCTAATTCATCTCTTTATTGCACAAAATGGGTGATTTCTCCTTCTTTTGCTCATAATGACTCCATTGCACCTAATAACTCAAAAGCAAACATAAGATACATAATTCACCCGAAAAGTAGCAAAGAAAGCATAAACAATAGATAAATATTAAGGTGTTTTAGACACCTATCAAATTCCCCCACACTTAGACTTTGCTAGTCCCCGAGCAAATCAAACAAAACTTATTCTATATGATACATACAACTCCGTTTCGTCGAGGCTACGGTCACACTTAGCATGTATAACAAACCTTTAAACCCCTAGGTGTCCTTAGTGGACGAGTTATAGTCTCGTGAGGGTTTACTAGAGATATACCCACAAAACCTACTTTTTCAACTTACTAGTTCTCCGAAATGATAGCATCCAACGCGTTAAGAAGACATAGATATTCTGCACACTAGTAATAAGAAGTTAGACACATAAATGCACACAATCTCATCCTTAAAAGTTGAGAGAGAAATAACCATCCCTTATCGAAAGAAATTCGGGTTCGGAGTGATCGAAAGTCTCGACTCTGCCTCACAAGAAAGGGTTTTATGAAGTTGCTCTCAATAATAAATAGCTTTTTATGGGTCACACATGTGTCCAGGTAGGAATGAAGAGAGAATCCTGCGACACGTTAAATAGTAGGAAGTGTAGGATCAGAATATCGCAACATCAATACCTTTGCGAAATCTTTATACGACACACTGCGAAGATATCGCAGACTGGTTATAGAAATGACGCAACAGATGACGACAGCCTAAACACGAGAAAATTGTGGAGATCTAGCGAGATTTAGGAGCATTGCGAAATCTAATACTTGTATACTTGCGATAATATCGCAAGTCAGATCCTAAAATAAAGGATAACTTAGCTTTCATCCACTATGTAATATCCTATATAAAGAGCCGAGCAGGCCTAAGAGAAGGGGGAGATCTTTTTAGAGTGGAGGGAAAGTTTTGAGGAGAGAGAAAGTCTAGAGCAATAGTGGTATTCTTGATTTCATTTCCTATTTGTAAAATTCTTTAACTCAATAAATAAAAAGTGTGATTGTTGATCTTAAAGATGGGTTGATTATTATGAATTCTTGTGAGGGATGTATTGTAGGACTTCCTGCAACTACATATTGGCGCTAGAAACAGGGATTGGCATATAAAGTTAAAGATCGTTATTAAGATTGTTCAAATTAAGAAAATGATGAAACAGATCGATAAATCAGTTAAGGAAGAGAGAATTAAAATCAAGGAATGCAACAGAAGGCTGGAGTGTAGTTTGATTACAAAAACAATGATTAATGAATTCCATGAGAACATCAAAGGGAGAATACATAAACGAGATTTTGAAGGAAAGAAAATCAGAGTGGAGGAGAAGGTATCACCCTTGAAAGATTGGGAAAAACAGAAAATTACATTCACAGCAGCAAAAATACCAAGAGAAAATGTGAGCCACGCATCTCCTTTGGTAATCACGGTAACCACACGGAAAGAAAAGGGGAAATCAGCAAAAACTATGGAAGAATGGGCAATAAACAGAACTTTGGTGGATACAGGGAGTTCGGTGGATATAATGTTTTACCATGCTTACAAAGGAATGGGGTACAAAGATGAAGAGATGTCTCTTTCAACATATCATATTCATGGTTTTGGAAAATCTACAACAAAACCAAAAGGGGAAATAGAGATGCGAATTCTGCTAGGAGAGATTGAAACACGAGTGACACTATGTGTGGTGGATATGGAATCACCATACAACATGTTTTTGGGAAGACCATGGATACACGCAATTAAATCCGTAACGTCAACATTACATCAATGCATTAAATTTCCTATGCCAAGTGGGATTGGTGAAATTAGAGGGGATGTTGATAAAGCGAAATTATGTTATCAAATTGAAGTGAAGCAGTATGAAGGACGTGCAAAGAAGCGAAAACATCGCAGAAAAATGGCGAAGGAGGCAAAGAAAGAAGAAGAATTTAGAACTTATATGATAAGAGCAGAGGAAGGAAAAGGAATACCCATCGAAATTTCGGGAGAGGGGAATGAGCTTACGAAGGAGATAAAAGAACCAACACCTATGGGAGAACTTAAGACCAGTTACATTGCGGCGGAACCAACAAAGGAAGTGAATGTTGGAACCGAAGAAGAACCCAAAATACTAAAAATTGGGACTAAGATGGAGGCAGATGAAGAAGAAAGAACTATTGGTCTGCTGCGAGATTATAAAGATATTTTCGCATGGAACATGGATGAGATGCCTGGAATAGATCCATCTGTGGCGTGCCATAGGTTGGAGATTGACAAAAATGCGAGGCCATTCAAACAAAGAATCAGAAAAATTGCAACAACGTATCATCCCCAAATAGAAGAATAATTGCAGAAGATGCTTGATGCAGGAATTATAAGACAAGCAAAATATCCGGAGTGGATAGCAAACATGGTTGTGGTTCCAAAGAAGAAAAAGGGATAAGAATTTGTATAGACTTTACTGATCTAAATAAAGCTTGTCCGAAAGATAGTTTTCCGTTACCAAATATTCCACAAATGGTCGAATCAGCAGCAGGAAATGATAGAATATCTTCTCTAGACGGATATAAAGGCTACAATCAAATCCCTCTCGCTGAAGAAGATCAGGAGCATACTGCTTTTTTTCGCTCCAAGAGGGTTATATTGTTATACAAAAATGCCATTTGGTTTGCGAAATGCTGGAGAAACATACCAAAGGATGGTATAGAAGGTGTTTGCGAAATGGATACACAAAACGTTAGAGGTGTATGTGGATGATATGTTAATAAAAAGTAAAGAAGCAAAAGATCATGTTCAAGATCAGAGGGAAATTTTTGAACAAATGAGGCATTTTAACATCAAAGTGAATCCAGAAAAGTGTATCTTTGGGGTTGTTTCGGGAAAATTTTTAGGTTACATTGTATCAAAAGAAGGAATACAAGTTGATCCGAGAGAAAGTGCAAGCGGTTCGTGACATGCCAACACTGACGGTAAAAGATGTACAAAAGTTAAATGGGCTCTTAGCTTCGTTAGGAAGGTTCATTTCGCGATCATCAGACAAATGTAAACATTTTTTCAACATACTCAAAAAGGGGATGAAGTTTAGATGGACAGATGAATGCGAGAAAGCTTTTCAAGGAATAAAAGAACATCTGACGAATATAACTATTTCGCAAAAAGCAGAACCAGAAGAAGAATTGTTAATCTATCTTGCGACAACTTCGCACGCATTAAGTGCTGTGTTATTACGAGTAGATGCAGGTGTTGAGAAACCAATCTATTACATCAGCAAAACCTTTAATGCCGCAGAGAAAAATTATTCAAAAATTGAAAAATTAATTTTGGCATTAGTTTATGCAACATTTAAACTTCGAATATATTTTCAGGCACATAAAATAAGGGTGTTGACAAAGGTACCAATTGAGTCAGTAATGAAGAATTCAAAAAGATCAGGCAGAGTTGAGAGATGGAATGCACAAGTAGGACATTTCAAAATCAAATATGAAATATTATCTTCACCCAAATCACAAGTTGTCGCAGATTTCTTAGCAGAATTTCCTCTAGAAGATGATGAAGTTGTGGAAGAAATGATGGATGTAGAAGAAGACCATGGAAATCCAAGAGATCTATTAACAGAGCCAAATAGATGGGAAATATTGGTGGATGGATCATCAAATGGGGAAGGCAACGGAGTTGGAATTGTTTTGATTTCTCCAGAAGGAACCAAAATAGCTTTTTCCTTCAGATTGGAGTTTACATCCACAAATAATGAAACAGAATATGAAGCTGTGGTACATGCCCTGAAGTTCGCAATAGAAATAAAGTTGGAAAATGTAAGGATTACAAGTGATTCGCAGCTAGTCATTCGTCAAATAAAAGGAGAATACACTACAAATGAACCATCCATGAAGAAATACAGGAAACTTGTTGAAGAATTGTCAGCGAAAATCCCAAAAATAAAATGGAGACATATATCAAGAAAAGATAATAGACTCTCAGATGCTTTTGCTTTTATCTCAAGTATGATGACAGACCCAACTGCGAGATGCATAAAGATACAGACACTTCTATCACCATCAATCAATAAAGATGATGAAGAAGAAGAGGTAGATATAATGATAATAGAAAATGGAGAACAAATACCCAATATAGAAGATTAGAGAGCAGAACTCCATGCATATCTGATGAAAGGAGAAACACCAAGGAATAGATTGGAGGCACACAAATTAAAGAGCCGTGCGACAAATTATGAACTAAGAGACGGGGTATTGTATCGGAGATCCTTTAACAGACCATCTCTCAGATGTTTGACACGAAAAGAGGGAGAAGAAGTGTTAAAAGCGTTACATTGTGGGGATGCTGGCAATCACAGCGGCGGAAGATCTTTGGCGTACAGAGAGAAAATGCAAGGTTATTACTGGCCATATATGCATGAAGATGTGAAACAAGTATCAAGGCGTTGCGAAGATTGTCAAAGGCACGGAAAGAAAATACATGCACCTGAGCACCATTAACATCCTCGACAAGTGTATGGCCTTTCGGAAAATGGGGTTAGACATTGTGGGACCGTTTTTACCGGGATCTGGGAAAAGAAGATATATGATTGTCGCTACAGACTATTTCACAAAATGGGCAGAAGTAAAGGCAGTACAACACATTCGCGACAAAGACATTTTTACATTCATATTTGAGAATAACATATGCAGATTTGGAATTCCCGCACAATTGGTATCTGATAATGGGAAACAGTTTGAAGGGCAGAATATAGAACTATTACTTAATGCATTTAAGATAAAATATGGGAAATCAACTCCTTTATATCCGCAGGCCAATGGACAGGCAGAAGCAACAAATAAGACAATCGCAGATATATTGAAGAAGAAATTAGAAGGGAATAATAGAGCATGGTGCGAACATGTGCATAATGCAGTATGGGCTTACAACACAACCAGGCGAGAAGCTACTGGAATGTCACCTTTCAGTTTAACATATGGAGTTGAGGCTGTGCTACCAACAGAAGTTATTATTCCCACAACAAAGAGAGAAGCTTGGGAGAAAAATCTTAGTGCGGGTATGATTTTAACCAAGCTAGATGAATTAGAAGAAAAAATAGAAAGGGCTTTACAGCATATGGAAAACTACCAGCGAAGATTAGCCAGAGAATATAATAAACGTGTTAAAACATGCGAGTTCCAACCAGGTGACTTAGTGTTGCGAGAAACACCAATATATCAGCGAGAAAATGGTGGAAAACTAGCAAGAAAATGGGATGGACCTTACATCATTAAGGACATAGTTGGAACAGGGGCATACATATTGATGGATCCTGAGGGTAAAGATGTGGGTCATAGACTTGAAAGACCATGGAAAAGATTGTACTTAAAGAGATATTACCCATAAAAGGTCTTGGGAAAGAGTAAACTGCGAATGATGTATGATTGAAACAAAATGAATCTATGAGAAGATCTTGTGAAAGAATAATTGCGAGATTATACGTATCCAAAACAAAGAAAGAAGACGCGAAAAAATTCGCAGAAATAATGACAAGAGATAATCAAAGATTAATGACATACTAGAAAGGGGCGAACCTACTATGGCGTACACCCTAGTTCGCGAAATCAAAATTTCGCAAGAGGCAAATTTAAGACCTAAAGTGCGTCATAGAAGGGGGTACCTGTTGCATGGCTCAGCGAAAAGGTTACACCGCCCCTGGAACCTGAGTCATGGAGATTTGGGGTCAATAAAGCCCATCCAGGAGAGGTACCTTGGATTTTCAACCTAAGCTAATGACTTAGGTTGGACGACTGAGGGTCTCTTCTAAGGAGTGCGGCATATGATCAAGGCGTCGAGGTACACGGTTGATCCAAGAGTGCCCGGGGCTTCTGGAACTACCCTGGCCATTATTGGCAAGTCTTGACGTATGCTGCACTCGGCCCGAAGAAAACCCCACTTAGGGTGCAGTCTCGTAACCATAAGCCCTATAGGCAAAAGGGATAAGAGGCTGCGAAAATAACTGGTTGTTGTTAAGACCGGATGGGAGGAGCCAACCTTGTATGGTAGAGTTACGCCTCCTTGAAGGGGCAACCAGGAGGAAGATAAGGGCGGCACCCTCCATTAGGGAGTTGATAAGTGTCTTAAGACGCAAATGTCATGAGGCTTTATTTTCGCAAGAAAATTTAGGCTTGTCATATTTTTGCGATAATCCTAAAGAGGCAATAATACAAAAGAGAAAGATAAGACGAGATCAATGGGTCAGTACATGAAAGTATAAGGACGTCCTGCGATTTCGTCGCAAGACGGCAATTTCATGGGGCTTTATGTTCGCAAGAATATTTAGGCCTGTCATATTGTCGCATGAAAAATATCCTGCAGAGGCAATAATACTAGAGAAATGATAAGACAAGATCAATGGGTCATTACATGAAAGTGTAAAGACGTCCTGCGATTTTGTCTCAATGACAAGAGGTGGCGAAATAAGACCTTTAACTAGGAAGGCAAAATAAGACCACATGATGCAACAAAAAATTTATAAGAATTAACTATTAATTATGCAGATCATTCATCGCAAGAGAAATAATAAGAGGCAATATGGGAATTATTAAATAATAAGCATTATCTTTCTCGCCTGTACGCGCAATAATAAAAGAGTAAATATACTTCAAGGTTGATTGAAATACACCATTTGAAAGAAGTTATACTGATGAAGTAACCAAAAGAAGAAAAATTACATAAGAATTTCAAGCTTCAAGATTAATTTTGCCAGGAGAAGATGGAATATTTTCATCAATTTTTTCGCCAGAAGGAGATATTGGACGTTCTTCGCCAGCTTTTTCATTTTCGCGGTCTTCTCTTCATTCGGTTTATTCTAGTTTCTTCTTCATTTGGGTTGTTATCATGATTTGCATCATTAGGAGGAACTTCTTCTTCATTTGCGAAATCTTCGCTACTTTCATAATAATAATCACTATCGGAGAACAAGGAACTTCATCGTCATCTACTTCCAAAGGTTCGACAGATATAGGAGGAAGAGATTTGGACAATAAGATATCATTTACAAGAACTTCAGCCCTGAGATGAACTTGGTGAAGGAGTGCTTTCTGGTGATTCCTACTTTGTATATCTTTGGAATAAGCGAGGTAATCAAATCTTCTTTCTGCCCGATCGCGAGAACAAGCAAGGGTAGAGACAAGCAATGCATTTTCTTTGCGAATTTTGGCAAGTTTAGACTCCAGAATAGAAATGGAGGAATGAAGATTTTTCTCAGATTCTGCGAAAACAAAAAATACAGAAACTTATTCAGACGAAGGATTTGCGAGGAAGATATCATAAAAAGGCTCAACAAAGAAAAAATGGTTGAGGAAGTCAAATTTTATGATTACCTTCCTTTTGCGAGATAAGAAATTGGGTTAAAGCCATGCAACTATTCTCCAAGTGGTCCATTGCATCGTCAAACTTATCTCCAACTAAACCTTTCAAGAGAGATCGAAGATTCTTTTCATTTGAAATGAGTAAGGTGTTTTCCTTCGCAAGAGAAGAGTAGGATTCTTCTAGCTTGGAGTACTGATCTTTGAGTTGGCTTGCTTTTACACTTAAAGTTATTCTACCTTGAATAAGTTTGTCTCTCTCAGCAGTAAATGATTATGTTACTTCTTTAAGTTTATTTCTCAATGAGCAGAGAGATTGTTCTTGATCATTACATACTTTTTGACAAACGTTAAGTTGTTGCGAAGTGATCGCCACCTTATTTAAAAGAAATCGCTTTTCTTGAGATAGGGTTTCATTCTCATCTGATAAAGTTTACAACTCCAAATTAGCTTAAGTCAAAGAGTAAGAGAGGCGAGACAATTCACTACTTAATAAGTTTTGCTTCTGAATTAATTGAGCATTCTCCTTGGTAAGATTATCTATTTGATCAACAGAGTATGTATGAAGGTTATCCAATTGGTTATATTGATCCATCCAAGCATCTCTATTTACACGAGCTTCTTCAGCGACGGATTCAAGCTGATATATCTCCATTACTCGTTTCTGGTGTAAAACTTAAAGGGAGAACAAGTGATTTAAAAAAAAAAAAAAAAAAAAAGTTGTACCTTTTAATTCTTCGTTCTTCTTGCGAAGATTGTCACGATCTAGTGACACATTCTGAAGCTTTTGATTTTCAAGATAAAGAGTGTCACATTTCAAGGTCATGGCTTGGAGATTCTCCTTTAAAGTTTCAACTTCTTTCTCAAAGGATGTTTGCGAAATCATTCAGCCGAGCCAAAATACTTACTCAAAATTTATGAGACACCAGATTTGATAGGATCAATGGAAGATTTCTTGACATCGGCTAAAACATCGATAAAACTTTGAAAGCAATATCTATTCCTTCCAAGGTTTCTTTAGTAAAAGGAGAGATTCGGATGAAGAAGTGGTGATGGCAGGAAGGTTGAAGAGTTGAATCATCCTTTGCCATAGATGCGTCATTCGAAGATGAAATTTGATGAAGATTAATGACTGGGGTTGAAAGCGAGTGTCAAGAGAAGAGATATTGTGACATAAGAAGAGAAGGGTTCATTCGCGACGGGGGTTATCACCAGGAATTTTAACTACGGAAAGATCAGTTACAGGGGAGAAATCTGTGGCGATACCTTCGCGAACAGGAAGTAAGGATTCAGCTTGCGAAGATATCGCAGGAGATGTTGAATGCTTAAACATAGGAAATGGGACGGAAGTTTCAACATTTTTAAGGTGGCGAGATCTTTTGTGGGGTTCATCGACATTCCTGTCACCCTGCGAATCACAATTCAGATAAGAAACAGAGGCAACAATATTGTTATTAAAAGAATAGTGTTTCTTACTACCTTGCTATTCGCAGGCTTCCTTTTGTTTACGGTGACTTTTTGCTGAGAACCCTTGGGAATATTAGGGTTTTGGACCGTAAACTTGATGCTAGAGGTGTTTTTGCTGAAACAGAAATAGTATGGGAATTATACGAAGATGAACAAAATCAAAAAAGACAATTTCAGTAGATGAGATCAATCTCAGAAAGATCAGTTTCAGCAAAGTCAACAAACCTTGATGGCTCCATAAGAACAGTAGCAGAAAGATGAATTTGTAAAAAGTTGCAGACGACAAAAGATTTACAGAGAATGTGGAGATGAAGAAGATGAAGTAAAAGAAAGAAAATATTTTTATGATAAATCTCTTCTTAAATAGACAAGAAAGTGATGACCGGTTAGCATTTAATGTGTCGGTGGATAAGGGAATATTTAACACGTGTAAGCAGTTATGCTTAATTCATGGAATCTTGTCGATAGAAAATTTAAGGAAAGAAATGGACAGTTGCGGCAATTTGAAACATTAATTCTCATGACATTCTCTCATTCGCAGAGAATACATGAGAAGAGGCAAGATGTAGGATCAGAATATCGCAACATCAATACCTTTGCAAAATCTTTATACGACACACTGCGATGATATCGCAGGTAGTTCTGAGAAATGACGCAATGATGATGACGACAGCCTAAACACGAGAAAGTTGTGGAGATCTAGCGATATTTAGGAGCGTTGCGAAATCTAACACTTGTATACTTGCGAGAATATCGCAAGTCGGATCCTAAAATAAAGGATAGCTTAGTTGTCATCCACTATGTAATATCCTATATAAAGAGCCGAGCAGGCCTAAGAGAAGGGGGAGATCTTTTTAGAGTGTAGGGAAAGTTTTGAGGAGAGAGAAATTCTAGAGCAATAGTTGTATTCTTGATTTCATTTCCTCTTTGTAAAATTCTTTAACTCAATAAATAAAAAGTGTGATTGTTGATCTTAAAGATGGGTTGATTATTATGAATTCTTGTGAGGGATGTATTGTAGGATTTCCTGCAACTACAGGAAGGTAAAACCCTCCGAATTGTTTTGAAAACCCACATCTTTTATTCATTTTGAAAACCCTTTTTTTCTGACAATCTCTAAGAAAGGAAATCAACCACTTAACGAAGGTGGGAATATGCTTACTTACCTCGTTATCCGTTCGGCGTGCAGTTAGCACCACTCTCACAACATCCATAGAAACGTCTTTGATCTTCAATCCTTGTCTTCATCTTCGTCTTCAGTCTTCAACTAGTGATGATAACTCTTGAACTTCGTAGAATCTTGACAATGTGATTTTTTCCTCTAATTCCTTGTTGCTTGAAACTTCATTATAGATATTCCTTCTTTCCATTGGCTTTATTGAAAGAACAAAACTAAAAACAAACTATACAAACCCAAAATATGGTACAACACATTTTTCTTGTCTCTTTTTTTTCTTTTTCTATATATATATATATATATTTTTTTTTTTGAGACAAGAAAAATAAAAACAAATACAAAATGAAAAAAAAAACTAATAATGAACCTCACAAAATTTTCTCCTATCTCTTTTTTTTTTCTTTCTTTTTTTTTTTCTTTTTTTTTTTATGAGACAAGAGAAATAAATACAAACTAAAAATAAAAATAAAATAAGTACAAATGGCCATGGTGTAAGTATTTTACCGTATGATTCTTCACAACTTGTATCGTCTCGATATCATAAACTTCTCGAACTCTCATCTTGATAATCTTCGCTTTTGTATAAAAGTCTTCAACTTGTAAAAATTCTGCTCCTTGTCTTGTTGCTTTACTTGAATCTGAAATTTGCTCATTTCTGTGATGTTTCTTGTAAACCTTGAATGTCTTCAACTTTCCTTCGAATTTGTGATGCTCCTCTTGTTGATGATGTTGGTGTTTCTATGGACCTGTTGGTGTAAAGAGAGATAAAGTGGATGGTGCTAACTGCGAACAAGATTACAAGTGGTATGTAAGTTAGCAATTCGATGTCACCATCATGATTGATAAAATAACACTCAAGAGATCAAAATAGTGCTTCTATTGGTGGGAGGTTGGGTAGCTCACCATTCTACCCGGAGTTTACGTACGGTGACACACACTGTAAAAGCACAAATTTAGACAGTACAAAGAAGTGAAGGTCGGTGCCTCTCATGATATAACATGGGTAGTCTCCACTATAGGGGACCACTACTCTAATACCGAATTCATCTGCACCTTATTTGCCTTTGGCATGGTTAAATCCAACTTTAACTCTCATACAATTAAGAAACCCGATCATGTTCTCTGTCATCTCTAAGTTCAGTCACTCTTATGAGAATCTCGATGTAATCTTAGCGACATGTATACTATGTGACTCTAAACTAACTACAAGTTGGAGTTTTTTATTCACTAATTTACACAAAAGTTTAAACTTTCATGAAAAATTTACAATGCAAATGCTTAACCACTCCCCCACACTTAAACTTTACATTGTCCTCAATGTAAATTGAGTCATCCAAAGTAAGTTAAGGTGGGAAATCCTACATGATATGTGACAAGAAAAAGTAAATACAAGACAAGAAAAATAAAAGATAAGATAAGAAATACTCATTTGGGTTGCCTCCCATGCAGCGCATGGTTTAAAGTCGTCAGCCCGACTTGCAAGTTGAATTCCCCATACACCAATAATCTGAAAAGTTGAGCATCCTTCCATAGAACATGTTTTGCAAACACTAGCTTCACACAAATATTAGTACAAGAAAATAGAATCGAAGCTATCAACCAATAAAAGTTTCCCCCACACTTATTCTTGTTTACACTTGGAAGTGTATAAAGAACATAAAATTCAGGAACTTCTATGGTTTCTTCTGTGCAAACCTGCATAGTATGAGAATCAAAGGTCTCTAATGGCGGAAATCGAGAAACATAGTCATTCAACAATATTCTCGAAGCACATACATTCAAACCAATAAGAGGTAAAAGAGAAGAATTAATAGGCAAAGGGTTAGAAAAACCTTGCAACTCTTGTATTATAGTATCCTCTTCATCCTTAGAAACTTCAAATGAATTACTTACCTCTTGCACATCGTGGTCCTCTATCAAACCTTGCAAGCATTCTTCGCCGTTTTCTGCCTTAACCAAAATCTCGGCATCAACATCTTCATTACAATCATTTGCAAGCTCAATTGGGTCTTCCACAACATTAGACATAACGGTCACATACTCAACATACTCCTCCTTATTGTTCGGCACATACTCTTTTGCGGATCCAAATTTCACTATGAGGAACTTATTTAGAACACTCAAAAATGCATCATCCTCAAGCTCCACCCTTTGAATAGGCTCTTGATCATTATTAAGATCAATGCTTGAGTTATCTATAGAAGTGTCATCATAGTCCTCTTCGTCTTCATCTTGATCCCAAAAAGATTCCGTTGTACACCTTTGGGAAATGTCACCATGAGTTGGTTCAAGCGATGTATCTTCATAATCATCTTCACTTTCATAGTTAACATAAAGTTGATCGTCACTGAATTTAGTGTTGATAGTCTCAAACTCATCCTTTTGAATAGGTGAATGATCATTATTAAGATCAAGAGTTGAGTTAACTATACAATTACCAACGACCCCAAAGGTTGGCCTTTTTCAACATTAGCATCAATCAAATATTCATCACAAACCACATGCACATTACAATAATCATTGCTTTGAAAACAAAGTTCTTCTTCATACCTTTCTTCTTTGTATTGATCAATCTCTCTTTGTAAGATAGTCATAACTTCACGAAGTTCTTGGAGTTGCTCGTTTGTAGCATCTTTATCTTTTTGAAACTCTTGTCGTACAAAGTTGGAAAAGTTGTCTAACAAGTTAGAGACTTGTTGTTCACGAACATAAGAATACTCCAATCCTTATGGTTGTTCACACACGTACCCGCCATAAGGTTGCTGAGGAAAACCATAAGGTTCCATGGAATATTGGTCATAACCAATGAATTGGTTTTGATTATACCCATGGAATTGGTAGTTGTCGTATTGTTGAGGTTGTTGAAAACCGTATCCATTCTCTTAGTATGCTCCTTCCATGAAAAATAAGTACCTGAAATAAGATTCTCAAACCAAGGTTAAAAACCAGAAAAATAAGAAATGTAAAAAAAAAAAAAAAAAAAAAAAAAAAGAAGCCAATAACAAGTGACAATCGCTGCCTCCCCGGCAGCGGCGCCAAAATTTGATCGCTGTCGTATGCGTCAAAAATAAATTTTACTTTCTCACTACTCAAAATATTAAATATAGCAAGGGCAAGAAAGGATCGTTCCCATAGAGAGGACTAGGTTGTCAATATGTTTCGGTTCTTATATAAATAAAGGGGGGAGCATTCTGATTTTTTTTATAAATTAAGATAAAATAAAAGAAAATAAAGAAATAAACAAGCAAATCAAATAGAACAGATATTGGTTAAGGATTCATCTTCATTCACAAACATCATCAGCATCTCAGCTGCAACTCCATCTCGGTCACGACTTCAGCATACCATCTCCATGTAACCACTTCAATACATCTCTACCTGCACTCTCAGGTCCATTCTCTATTTCTAGCCTGTAATTCATACACAATCCATTGCATCCACCACCTGAATTGCATCTTCAAAATCTGTCAAAACCCATTCCATCTAATTCACTTGTTGTTTCTTCCATTGATCACCAGAACCCAAATCAAACAATCCATTCATCCACCTGACTTCCACAGCATCAGATCCACGGCAACGGTAACAACATCACCATTCTCTTTTCAAGTCCACTGTCAGTAGCTCCTTGCATTACTAGCACCTCCTGTTTGAGCTCAAACCAAACCCATACACCAGACTCATGGCTCAGTTTCTTGACCAACACCCATCTCAAACCCATGAATCAATATCCTGCAACCTGAGCTACATCCACCACCTGCAACTCTGCTCCAAACCAACAGCACAAAACATTGCATTCATCTCTATCTCTGAAACTGCATCTCCTTCTCTTGTATTCCAGCAAAGCCGCAGCACCATCATCTGAAATTGGCTTCACGGCCAGATTTTTTGTAGTTTCTTGACATCAACAGCTCCAACATATACACCAACACTTCTTTTGCAGTTCTTGCATCTTAGGCACTCAAGACCACTCAAATGCAACCAACAATCCTTTAAGCACAGCCACAACCATTCTGCAGCATCAATTATACATTCGAGCTTCACCATTTCAAAGATTGCAAGTATCACCAATAACTCCATATCACAACTGCCTTTGCCCTCTCCGATTCAACCTCGATCACCTCCTGCCGGGTATGAGAAAACCCTAACATACATCTAGGCATTTTAGCAGCATCTCGGTCCCCATGGCAATCACCACAACATCCACTGCATTCATCCCATGCAAACCATGAGCTTCAGCACCCCCTACCTGGACTGCAACTCAACCTATGGCAACAACAACACTGTCTCATACCAAATCTCTACCAGTGGTTCAACATCATCAATCTCAGCTACTTCTTGTTGTTAGCATCACCAGAGCCACCACTGCCTCCTCTATCTCACAGCCAATGTACATGCATCTCTTCTTCATCAAATTTCCCAAAATAAGAATCAGATCGAGTTACAATCAATACCCAATCTTCATAATCATGGAATCTGAACCAAACCCATTAGTTTCATCTACATCAAATCCCATCAGCAACCATTCCCTTGAAACACAACCAGGATATCGAATTTGACCTCAATCCCATCACACTCTTCATCTCTGACTCAATCTCAGTAAGACAACACCATTAGAAACATTAATTCGTTTCCATCTCTGCCATAATCCTTCCAACCTTGCATCTGATTCTCACTCATCACAGCAACTCAACCAACAGCTCCAACATCAACTCAGTTCAGAACCCTAAATCATAATTCCCATCACAGATTCATTCTCGAGTTCATCTTCCACAAATCAATAGAACCCACCACAAATCGAACCATCAACAGGAAGAACATACAAACCCTAAATCGACCAACACAATCGAACCCATCTGCTTCTCTGCAACAGTTGTTCATCTCTCGCTGTTCTCGATCCGTTCCAACTCTCCCTCCAATTTCTCGATCCAGCAGTAGCAGTAGTGCAATCATCTCCTCTGAGTTCGAACAAATGATAGAGAGAATTCAATTTCTCTCAATTTTGGGGTTTGGCCGGCTGTAATAACATGTGATGGTTATTGACACTCTTAGTTCTTGGATAAGGGCCACCTGAAATTGTATGGCCTGCCAGTTCCAGATAACCGACAGCCTAATTCATCTCTTTCTTGCACAAAATGGGTGATTTCTCCTTCTTTTGCTCATAATGACTCCATTGCACCTAATAACTCAAAAGCAAACATAAGATACATAATTCACCCGAAAAGTAGCAAAGAAAGCATAAACAATAGATAAATATTAAGGTGTTTTAGACACCTATCACCTCCCATAATAGTTTTTTCGTTTATTGCTCGGTTTGTTGAGTCAGCAGTTGTGTACCCGTGTCAAAGATATAAAATTTAATGACGAACTACCTAAAATTCCCTCATCTTCTTCCCCAAAGTTTTTGAAGTCGGTTCATTTCCTTTTCTTTGTTCTGTTCTGTATCGGTAGGTAAAGTAGATGTTGCTGCTCTAAAAACCCAATGTTGTATAAAATCATCACCATCTATAGCCAATCTCAAATTTATTCATAGAACCAAATTCAAATGTCAGGTTTTTATTTGCTCTAATTCATTCAATAATCAATTTATTAATCTATTAAGTCTCTCTTTAATCAAATCAAACATTGTTTGAAATATCTTCAACCCTAAAGCACCGCCTGCTCCGATCTGCTCTTCCAGGGGCAGATCGGAGCAAAAAACTCTCAAATCTATTCTCACCTTTGTTGCCTTTCTCGTCTACTGATTTTTTAGCCTTAGTTTTACTTTATCTGTTGTTGGATCTTCAAAAGTTTTGTAATTTGAATCTGGTTTCTAGAGATTGATATCCTGACCAACCTTTCTTAATTGGTTTCAGTACCATCTTTGGTTATTGATTCTGAATGTGATTTGGGATTTTTAGGTTAGGGTTTGTATTGGTTTCATTCTAATTTTTGAAGATTGTAGAATAGTTTTGGCTTAAATTTTCGTGGGCCTGCTTCTCCTATGTTTTTGGATACAAATCAAAGTTGTTGGTTGGTTTTATTTCAACTTTTCTTGGGATTCAAATCAAGATAGTTGAGATCTCGATTTACATCTACTTTATTTTTGTCTTTTTTTTATCAGTACCTTGTTAAGGTTTTTATGGTTTTGTTATCTCTTTGGTTGAAGTTTATACAGACAAATGGTCAAATTCTCTCCAAGAGAACTCAAATCACAGCAGCAATAACTTCTTCAAAGATATCAAATACTCCATCAGCAGCATCACAAAAAACACCAAAGACTCCAGCAACGATACCAAAGACTCCAGCGACACCAAAGACACCGTTACAAAAGACACTAACAGAAGATGGGAATAACAAACCGATTCAGAAGATAACTCAGACCGCCTCCGACCGATTCCACCCAAAGATAACTGATTATGATTATCTTTGTCGCCTAAGTTACTTTATTTTTGAAAAAACTTGTGATAACTGGTTGGATCTGTGGATCCTTTTCTGCCATAATCACATGTGTTACTATGATTATATTAAAACCCTTGAGAAATGGTTGGATCCTTGGGTCCTAACATCTCTACTTTTAGTAGACTTGTTAATCGGTTTGGAAGTGTTACTTTTAGTCCAAACAATGCCATTTAAACATGTCCTGTTACTAAGGAATCGGTATGGAACCGTTAGATTCAATCTTCAGAACTTGTTATGTTACTGTGATGTTAAGTGTCTTGTAAGTCCTTGTTGCCTGTATGATTACTTTGAGTCAGTTGAAATCTATGTGATATGCTCTGTAACCTTCCCGACTTGGAGACGCGGTATTATGAATGGAAATGAATGAGGCATGCCTCTTTTTCGGAAAAAAAAAAAAGTCAACTTACTTTCTTTGGCAGTCAGGACATTCTTTATTTTCTAATCGATCCAAACATGTTAGCCTGCAATCTTTCTAATGTGGGAAAAATGGTTAGCTGGATGGATGCCCATATAATTATTCCCCTGATACGGCGGATCAACCTTGTAAATTTACTTGTTGGACGACCAAAGGGAGTCCCTATGTGATGAAAAAAAAAAAATGTCTGTCACAGAAAATGTGCATAGAAAATAAAATTGGTTTTAATTTTATGGAATTGAGATTCATCTTGAGATAATCAATCTAATTATTCACAAACATCTTCCAACTACAATCAAATAAACATATTATCAGTTCAAAATTCATCTAATCATCCACTAAATTGATCAGATGATTCGGAGCAGTAGCAGAGAAACGGGTAAAGAAGATGTACTATTCGAAAACGGACTTCACTGGACCCGACCCAATGGCCCATATCCGACTCCCATTTAAGAACCCAAAAACAAATCCACAAAAAATTGGATTTCACAAATTGAAATGGAAATTTCGTGAAACTGAAAGCCAGATTTACAAACAAAATTTCATTAAATTTCAGCTCGCCAACCGTTTCAGATCATTTAGCAACTCACCGAGTCAACCGAGTCACATCCCTTCTTCTATTACTGCACCTTCAATTCTTTGTCAAAAGACTCAAAACCCATATAGGAAGTTTTAAGTTAACCAATTATCTCTCATAATCAGGACAATAAAACAATTGATCCAAATATAAACCCCCGACTAATTCGAACTCATTCACTGAGCTAGAATAGATAACCAATTTGTGGAATAGTGTACGTACACAAAACTACCCACTGATTTTTGGAATCCTTTTCAAAACCTTTATCTCTTCAAGCAGTGTACTAAGTGATGCAACCATATTCATCACCCCAGTTGTTGCAGCCGTTGTTGTCTCAACTCTCAAATACTTCATTCAATCGATCTAACTAAAAAAAAAAGTTCAACTAATTTGATTCTTTTGACTGTTAGAAGTTTTGGGTTAGAAGTTTTGGGTATTAGTTGATTTTCAGAAATTTGGCTTGAGCGAAAGATATACAAACATCTAAAAGAAGAAAAGAGAACAGATTATGAGGAGGTGATGCAGATTGCATAAGACGAATGCAAGTTAGGGCTTTTATGTGCAAATAAACTAAGCAAATGATGATATTAACCTGCTGCCTTAAGAAATTCCAATAAATGCCAAACATGTGTCATGGTTCCGAACATGTGTCGTTTTCCCTTGATAAACCAGGACATGTGTTTTTTTACTACGTGAAGGCGACTACTGCATACACGTGAAATGAAGGTTTTTACTAACTGCTACAAAACATTGGGGAAAAAATAAATTAATTTCTTTTACCGAAGAAATATAGTACCCGTGTACTAATAAGAAAAAGTCATGGCATGGTCTTTTCATTATATTAAAAAAAATTAAAAAAAAAAATTTCTTCTTAAAATTTAAACGCAGTATTTCTCAAAATGCATTTCCAATGCTTCTAAATATTTTGATATGCTTTGTAGTAGAGGCTATAAAAAAGCTTCGCACGACTCTTCTTTTGGTGTTATTTTCATCCGTCTCTTCATATTTTGTTAAGTAGGCTGTGAAATTCTAAAATTTATTTTTCGTGCATTTTGTTAGACACGACATGGTTTACCTGGCTAAATTGGGGCATATCTCAATTAATTGGGGCCTACACTATCGGACAAAAAAAGATTATTAAGAGATGAAACTACCAAGTTACCCTTCATCAAATACTAATACTACAAATGTGTCCTCATTAAATTCTAATAATAAAACTAAAAACTAAAATCATAAAATTAAAAACTAAAATCAAAATCAAAATCATAAAATTAAAAACTAAAATCAAAATCATAAAAATTAAAAACTAAAATCAAAATCAAAATCAAATTCATTTTCATTTCCACTTCAACTAATTCTTCTTCTTTTCTTCTCAACCCAATCCTCTAAACTAGGTTTAGGAACATGCAATTGCTTAAAAATTGAAAATTTTGAAATCAGATTTTCCCGGGTTTACCATAATCAGTTAACGTTAATGTATATGTGATCCGATTGCAGATAGAAACGGTTTATGTTCATGCCCACAAAGACCGATTGTCCTTGGTATGATTTCTGGTTCGACCATAATCGGATTACACTTATAAAAACCGATTGTTGATGTATAATGCTAGAATCGGATTTTATATGTGTGTCGAGTAAACCGATTGTTGTAAGAAATTTTTCTGTATCATTTTTTTGTTAGAATCGGATTACATGAGCACTTTTATAAACCGATTCATGTTGTGCAATGTCAACAATAATCGGTTTTTATGTGTGCATCGTGTAAACCGATTCTGGTTATATCCGAATTGAAAATGAGTATCAGTATGATTTTACACAATTTCAAAACAAGTATGATTTCATACTCGATCTCAAAATGAGTATATGAATTTATTCGCGAATCGAGTATGAAATCATATTCATTTTCAGATCGAGTATGATTTAAATTATGTTTGATTTTTTTTCTTTCCCATAATCGGTTTTCTGTATACATTTGTAAAAACCGATTCTGTTTTTTTTTGTGAATTGAAAAAATCAACCCAGAATCGGTTTATGAGAGCACGAACATATACCCATTCTGGTTTGTTTAAAAAAAAATCACGTTTCGATGAAGAATCAAGATTAGTTAATTTTTAGTTTAATTTGATTAAACATCAATTAATCACTCGATTAACGCTAATTAATCAAGGGGTAAATTAGCCATTTTTTAAAATAATTGGATAAGGGGTGGCTTTTTTACTATTTAATGACCTTTTTTGTCATCTAGCTATAGTCCCCAATTAAGTCCTATAGGCCCCAATTTAGCCAGGATGGTTTAGTCTTCAATTGTATGTGTATTTTTTCGGTCGTCCCTCTACTGCTGCAGCAGTAATCTAGTAATATGAATATCAGTGTACCATTTTTATCAGGAACATCTTCAACAAACCCTTTATCAATATCAGTTCAAGCTCCTCAAAATACAGATTTCGAAATAAGTGTTTTTGCCCCACCGATGTGATTCACTACCGATCACGATAATATGCCTACAAAAGCAAACTTCTATTAGCCAGATTCAAAACTAACACGTCAAGCTAGCCAAACTATGTTCATGAATCCAATAACCACCGTTTTTTTTTTTTGTATCCATCACTTGGTAATCTTTAAGTGCAGTAGTATTTCTTCTACAGATATATACCAAAGTCATTGCAACATGCTACGCATTACAATCAGTACTCTCTTGGAATTCAATAGCATAATTTCTTCTCATTAGCGTTACCTATAAACAGAAATCAAAATATTTATAAGAACAATAAGTCGAACCACCAATACAATCAAACCCTAATCTGTAGCATACAGTCAGAATATATTAACATTAAGACGGACAATATGTTTCAATATATTTTACTTTTAGCAATATAAGAAGATTTCTCATAATGTTCACATTCATTCTCTTTTTCCAAACGAGTTGAACTTCAATGGAAAATTGGCCATGTAGATGGGATAGCAAGCTTTGATTTGGCATGTAATCATATACTATAAATCGTTGGTCTGTTCCGGCACAGTACCC
The DNA here is from genome assembly GCA_023531295.1 of Papaver armeniacum. Classification (NCBI taxonomy): domain Eukaryota; kingdom Viridiplantae; phylum Streptophyta; class Magnoliopsida; order Ranunculales; family Papaveraceae; genus Papaver; species Papaver armeniacum. Next base: position 172,953 of record JAJJWW010007177.1, read on the forward strand.
CTGATGTGGTTTTGAAGTTGTTTGTAAAGTGGTAGTAAAAGTTCGTTCAACTCGGGCTTGTAAAGATTTGATTTCAGAATTTAATAATAGAAAATATATACACAAGTTTGTCACGAAAATCGAGAGATTATCGAGACTCGGGATTCCACCATAACTCATTCATGCGATTCATATATTTATTCCAAACAATTATAGCTCAAATAATATTGACTCTAATTCTTTGCCGAGGTAGATTCTTAAAAGATTGACTGTAAATCACTAGCATGACGCATCCAAAGCACTTAGACCAAGCATACATCATCATATGACATCACAATCAATTAAGAAAAATCATAAAACGATTGATAATAGTGCAAGTGGTCATAAAAGAATTAAATATAATTACCACATGCATGAAATATGGCTTCCTCCGTCGCCTCAGTGTTGGGGTTTAGCTCCTCATATTAATCACGTGCTCAAAATAGGTGTTCATAGCTCAAAAGTGTGAAAAACAAGAGAAAGCTAATAACTCAGGCTGTTTGCAACGCTGAAGAGGCGTTACAAACAGACTGTTACAGAAGAAATAAGACTGCCTTTTAAACGATACTTCTTTTGTGTAGTTTGAATACGATATATGAAAATTGATGTTGAATATAAGACTGCTCTGCGACTGACTCCGTTGGTCCAATGTTCTTCGTGTTCTTGATAACTGCAGCAGCAGCAACAACAATTCCTGCTGCTCTGATTTCTTCTCCTCTCTGACTCCGTTCGTCCCCAAAAGTCTCGACTAAGTCGCGACTCCCCCATGTTGTACTCTAACCACCCTATATATACTCCACGGACCAATCAAATCACGGTGAAAACTCCGGTTTCTTTCAGCAAAAGTCTCGGCAATTTTCCTTTTCTATTTCTTCTCTTATGCTGTTTCCAGCTCTTTCAAAACTCTAAAGATAGAATGAAATCTGTAGAGAATATTTATTTCTTTCCTCCCACGTATCTTTCTTTCTTTCGAACCCAACATCGGATAATATCTTCACGTCCCCTGCTTTACTTCAAATCGATATCTAGCCATGTTTAATCGTATTAGATAATCATACCAACTCTTTTCAACCCTAACTAATCCAGTCCGATCAAAATCTGGGCTTGAATCTCTCACAGGAAACATCATTCTTCCCGTCAACTACCGCCTCCCCTGTTTTGCTCCAAACCAATAATACAGCCCAATTTGATCGAGTCTGATGGACCTACCAACCCTGTTTAGGCTTAACATGCTTATCTAAATAAAATCCAGCGATTGAATCTCCTTCTAATACGCCCAAACATCAAACCCTAACACTGCTAGTCGCTTCTCAAAATTTCCCGCCAAAACTCAGTTTTCAAACCGTGAAGAAGATATGATGCCCCCTAACCATATTAGGGGTGCCTTTAGCAGATGCCTTTGGGGATGCCCTGGGGTGCAAATAACGATGGGTTACCCCTTATCAACTGGGTTCCCCTTATCCATAGTGAGAGTCTGAATACAAGTGTCCTCCGGGTGCGCTTTTCGACAACTTTTCGAGCCGATTTTTCCAAAAATGATTATTGGCCAAAAATACCTACACACACATAAAATACCATAATAAGTACAAAAATGAGCACTATCAATATATAGAATCGAGACAAATCGGACACAAAAATGTGTCCATCACCCCTAAGACCAAGAAAAGTTTTGTGCCGAACCCGTCCAAAAACTTCAACTTCCACAACAAATTCCATCTCCGCCTTTAAGTTCACGGCCTTTAACTTTTTTACGACAATCTATATGATAAGCTTCATAGATGGCTCCCTTTTTATAGAATACACTTAGCTGGAAATCTTGAATAATGCTTAGAACCTGCCTCCATATTGAGCCAAAGATAGAGATGAAAACAATTCGTCACCAACTAAATATCTAACTCTCTCAATAACATCTTCATCAGAATTATCAAGATTCATCAATGGCGTAATCATTAAACCAATAAAATCAAAACAAAACAAATCCTAGATTAAAACCTAGCCAAATTATCGAAATCTCAAAATTACACCCAACAGAAAACAGAAAACAGAACATCGAACGCAAAGAGGATAGAGATAAAGACAATACATACCTAGTTGAGAATTCTCGTTCATGTACCTGTTAACAAATAGATGAGAAAGAGAGAAAGAGATCGAGAGACAACAAGGAGAAGAAAAGCTGTAAGATAGAAAGAGATGGAAAGATTACAGGGAGAGGGAAAGTTGCAAGTGATTAGGAAGAAAATTTTATTTATGATTAAGTTTAGATATCAATATTTATTTTCGTCCGTGTATAAAATCTATATCAAGCTTTGTTCACAACTAATGTTAAGGTTAGGAAACACGTTTATATCAGGAAATGCAAAAATCTTTTTTTTTGGTAAATCCAAATTGTATTAATAAATAGCCGAAAGCACAAAACAAAATAGATAGTAAGAAAAGAGGTCAAAGCAACCCCAAAAACTTACTACCTACTTGAAACGAAAATAAGATACATATGGTAATTCAACAGAAGTTAAGAAATCAGGTCTGCCAATAAAATGTGTACTCTCCCCATTAGTTAGAATACAACCTCTTTTAGCCATATTATCCGCCGCAAAATTTGCTTCCCTATACGTATGCTCAAACCTAATAGCTTCATAATTAGAAGAAACTGCACTCCATCGCTGTCTTACAAACCATGGTAAATTAGAAGAAGAAAAAGCCGTGACTACACTCTTTGAATCCGAGCGGATGCAAATATTCAAGTAGCCCCATTGACGCGCCCAATCCAAACCCATAATAATACCAAAATTTTCAGCAAGGTAATTGGTAGTTATACCCAAGCCAACACTCATTGCTCCAATAACGCTAGCTCCATGATCACGCGCAACAGCTCCAGCCCCTGCCACACCCGGATTCCCACAAGTTGCACCATCACAACATAGCAAGAGTTCATCCATAGCTGGAGGTATCCACCAACACTCCACCGGAAAATGAGCCTTGACCTGTCTATGCGCCACTTTAAAGAAATCCAGCACTTTCAAATCATCTACCGTATTGAACATGAATCCCTTGAGATGCCTCGAGTAATCCTGCACTTGATTAAAAATACTTTTTTGAAAGAAACTCCAACAAACACGCTTGTTCTCAAAAACAAAGCGATTCCGAGTATTCCATAGTTCGGATCTGACAACCAAAATCGCAAGAAGCCAAAGCTCCTTAACCATGCCACTCCTCCCAGTTGCGGCCTTGTAAGCTTTTGACAAATTCAGATGTGACTGCATCCCAAAGATGTCCAACAACCAGCGCCAAGCCTTCTCAGCAAACCTGCAATGCCATATTAAATGGTCCAAGGATTCCTCCTCACAATTGCACATACAACATTTATTAACAACCTGGATTTTGAATCGACTTCTCACTTTGTCAAGAGTGGCGCAAACCTGCATACGAATATCATTGACTTCAACAGCCGCACTCCTCATCAAGTTCAACTTGTCCACATCAAAAGGATCCTCATCAGTTAAACGAATAGCACTTTCTAGACGAAGCTGCGCCTGCTTCAATCGAACATTAACATTACCGAAAACTTCTTGATTCCACAACTTCATAGCAATTTTAAGCCGCTTAAGTTTTTTAGGATATATAAAAGCCGGAGAGCCAACAATAGGTTCCTTCCAACTATCATGAACCATACGCATAAAATCAGGGTGCCCAAACCACATTTTTTGAACTCGAAAATGAGCTCTTCTTGGCCTCACATTAATAAAATGATAACCAATAAGAGGAGAATGATCAGAAACTTCCCTAGGAAGAGCTTTACACCGCCAATTCTCAAAACGATTCAACCAAAACTCATTAATCACCGCCCGATCAAGCCTACTAATAATTCTGTGAACCCCAGTTTGTTTATTAGACCAAGTAAATTTACAACCCAAAGATTCAGCTTCAAAGAGGCTATTGTCATCCATCCAATCGCTGAATTCATTAACTATTGCGGTTCTAGGAGTCGCACCACCCTTTTTCTCTTCGTTACGAAGAACACAATTAAAGTCCCCAATTGCCAGCCACGGCACTTGAAGAGACCCCATATCTAACTGTCTCCAAAGACTACGCCTAGTAGTTTGCACCGAGCTAGCATGCACAAGAGAAATATGAACACCATCAATGCCAATAGTAATAGCCTGTTTAGAGCAGTTTACTACCACAGGATCAACAACATTCAAAGACCACATCACCCACAAATTACCAATACAAGTATCAATAGAGTTATGAATAATCGAGCTACTGAAACCATCAATACGAAATCTATGAACATACCTTGAATTAACTGACACTCTTGGTTCAGCAATACCAATAATATCAGGTTTAAAATCCTTAACTAACTCTCTAAGTTTTGCTTGTGCCTCATCACGCACAATCCCGTTTATGTTCCAAAAGAGAACTCTTATTGGGAAACAGTTTTAGGATTATTAGGTAACTTAACTCTCTGCGCTAACCTTGTAGAATCAAACTTCAGTCCTCCGTTACCAGGTTTAATCTTAGAACTAGCAGCAATTTTAGAAGTATTTTCAATCAAATTTGAGTTTCCAGAATTGCGAGACCCACCAGAATTTCGTGCCATGATAACTGGCGTTCCAGACGTCCACATTCCAGAATTTTGATCAAACACGGGAGCTGAACCATCTTGTAAGCTTTCTTGAACACCCAAACCAACAAAAGCAGATTTGTCGTCATTCAAACCAAGTTTAGCATTCAAAGCCTCGAACCGATTTGGCAAAACAATGCTTTCACGAACAAAAAGGTCATCAGTTAAAGGAGTGTCAGATAAGTTAGCAGCAGTCCTATCAACAGTTAAATTCCTACTCTCCCTCGCTTCAGAATTCAATGTTGACTTAGAACTAAGCATACCATCCGTAGCACTAGTAGCTAAAACTATTTGCGCCTCTGCTCTTTGTCTAGTTCTTTCCAATTCGACATAGGCAGAGCGAAAGATAGCTTCAGACTTGGCTAACTCACCTTGCAGCTATTTTGCTACAGCCACTTGAACACTCCCCGATAACACTTCACCCTCCTCAAGTCCAGTTTGAACAAAGTTAACGTTTGCATGCTGGCCATGCACACCAGAAGTCTGATTCCCATTAGGTACATTATTCACCCTGTCACGTTGGCCATTACCCAAGGAAACTTGACTTCCATTAGGTAACCCGTTTACAATCTCGGGCACAACTGGTATGACAGGAGCTGTCTTTCCTTTCTTACGTCTGGCTTCCTGCCATTCATTCCCAGCCCCAGCAACATTATTGCTACGCGCATCATGTGATATAACAAAATTCGTCGATGCATGTTACCTGCAGTATTCTTGTGTTTCTTTCTACATTCTGAATCAACATGGCCAATAATCTTACACTTATTGCAGAATTTAGGTCGTTTTTGAATCTCAATAGGCTGCCAGAATTCTCGACCCCCAACAGTGATATGAATGCCATTAGTATCCAGTTCAGCGAAATTAATATCAATGAGAACTGAAGCCATACTCATGATCTAATGTATGCTTGTCAACAACAATTGGAGTACCAAGTGATTTACCAAACGCCAACAGCGTTTTCTCAATCCGAAATTCAACAGGCAATCCAGGGAACTTAACCCATACCATAGCATGAGAAGTATTGTGTTTATCTGCACCAAAACCAGGAAATCACTCCATTAGGTTAAGCTTTTGCTGATCAAACATCCAGGCCTCAGCATTAAGTATATTATCTCTATCTTCCTTAGCTTGCAGCTTGATAATACTAGATTATTGCTGCAGCAGTGAGGGCCGACGACAAAATGGACCTCCGATACACTATATTTTGTCGTCAGCACATTTATGTATATGGATTATAGAACACACAAAAATACGTACTGTATTTGTGTTACCTCCTCGCATAACATCAAAGTCCCAACACTGTTGCAACCAACTTGAAAACTAAGTCAAATTTATTTTTATATATCCGTTATAGCATAAACGGTTCAGTAATGGTCTAGTAATGGAATATGGAAGGGGAGCTTGCCGTGCCATTTAGTATCTAGTCTAGAAATTCCAAAACCTTTACTAACACGTGGTACGCTACTGCTGAACTATCTCTACACGTTAGGTGTAGTCCCTCTCGGCTCCCATCGGGCATTTCCCAAGTGTAAGTTAGTGGATCTGTTTTTCTCTTTCACTCTCTCTCTAAAGTCTAAAGGCTTGGTACTCCACAACTACCACCACCGTCCCCTCTTCCTAATTCTCAATCTTTCTTAGTAATGATACATATACTACACACCACCTCCCTTCAATTTTAGAATCTTCTGAATTTGAAAATTCAGCATCATTGAAATTTCTAGGGTTTTATTCAATTAAATGTGAAGTTCATGGGTATCGTCTTTATTCTCAACCTGTAAACCCAATAATCCACACCAGTTTCTTAGTAAAGAACCTAATTTTCTTCTAATGTTCAACTACAAGCAGATACATACACCAAACAAAAAATCCTTATAATTTGAATCAGTAAAACAATTGTGTATAAGAATCAAATGCAAGCATCCATCAGCGAGCATGAACTAAACGGGTATGGTAACCGTCAGCCGAAGTGAAAAGAAAAGGAGTACCGGAACAGGGAAGGTGATGATTAGACCCGTTCACCTGCTGTTCTGAGTCGGTTCACTAGTTAACTCGGTTGGGTTTTCTAGTATGGGCTAGATTCGGATTCACCCGGCCCACAACTTCATCTTCTTAACCCGAAACTTCTGGTAAAGATATGTGTTTCTTTTTTTGTGATTGATTAACTCTGTTTTTTATACAGATATCAAATTATGTGTGTAAATATCTTGAATCAGATAGAAATAGATAAACTATGTATGTGAGTTTCTCAAATTTTTGTTAGTAACTCTTTCATAAGGATATGCAAAACTGAGAATGGAGTTTTTTTTTTTTTTTTTAATAAATGGATACTGATATTGATCGATTTCGATCGATCTGATGGATATTTCAAAGAAATTTGAACTGTGAATCTGATTGTGTAATGGTCTTTGACAGAAATTTGTAATCAATATGATTGATTATCCCAAATTTGAGCTTAATTTCATGAATTTGTGATTTCAAGAAAACCAATTTTTTCTGCACAAACATCATGACGGACAAACTCACCATATTTTCATCACTAAGGGACTCCTCCCTTTGGTCGTCGTCCAAAAAAAGCCTCTATTCATAGGAATGAATTGAACACGGCCCTGACCTAGCTGCCATTGCTGTTCAAAGCTATTCTTCACATCCTCAAAATTGACTCCCTTAAAATCCAAACGGCCAATAAGGCTGAATCTCCAAATATCACAACCCTCTTCATAAAAAGAAACAGGAAGCACAACTGTCGGTTTTTCTTCTTTCAAAGTAGGGTTTGGCAGTGTATTCAAATCCATAGAAGTTGTTGGAAGCTGTTTTTTACCTAAAACTTTTTTAGCGTACGTGAGAACTCGCGTTTGGGGAGGATCAGTATCATCTCCCATCTCAAATCACCCGAGGATGATTGAGCAAAGCAAAGAAAAGTGAAAAAAGTTTGAAAACCCTAAACTTTTCGCCAGAGAGGGAAAAAATTTAGGAGAGAGAAAAAAAATTGTTTTTAAAATTTTATTATAGGGTTTCGAAGCTGCGACCAAACACTCCTACACTAAGGTCCAGACCACTGAACTGACCACTCTTTGTTGAGGAAACGCAAAAAATCTAAACACAATAAGTTACGGTTTCTATTTTGTATTTCCTTCTTTTTTTTTTTTTTGACGCTTTCATATTTCTTAAACCAATTGTAAGTCGCCAAGTGTCCTCACCAAAACGCTCGTTTCACAAAACTCAAAAAAGGACAATTTTGGCCAATAGGAAATGAGGGTTTCATCACCGTGGGAGCTTTATTTATCTAGGCATTTAAGTCTTTAGATATACCCTTGATCTATTTAGGGATGGATGAAAAGAAAGTCTATAATGGGGGACCTAAATACAACACTGGTCACAAAATTCGACCCAAAGTAGAAATGTCCCAGAACTGAATATAATCCATGTGAAACGTTTAAAGCACTGGCAAGTCGGATAACATTTTTTTGTGAAGCAAAGTCGGATAACATTGACATCTCTTGAACAAAGATTCTGCCACATGTCCAAGACTCGTGCCACATGTCCGAGACTCCTAGTGAATGTAAAATTGCAAAGACAAAATCACATTTCTTTGTTCAAGTGAATTCAACACTCTATTCCCAAAAGCAAAGACTTGCACTCAGCCTGATTTTTGAAAGTATAAAGGAATTCCAAGGTGATCACTGTCTCACATATCCACTCTCCAAACCTTTTCTCTCACTCTTCTTGTTCCTTTGATTATTGAGCTAATTTTTTTTTATTGTTGAGTTGATTAAACTTTGTTGTTGTCTATTTTTTGTTTTCTGATGGCCATGTTCTACAGAATTAAGTTTTTGTAGTTCTAATCGGTGGTTCTGTTATTCATTCCATATTAAGGTCGAGGATAAGACGAATCTGTTGCATGTGGTTAGAACAACTTAGGGTTCTTACAAATGGAGAAATAATTTGTTTTCTCTTTTGATATGATATGAAGAAACTGATCTTTTTCTTATTGCGAAGGTAGAAATTGTGGGTTTGATGGCAAAAGATATTACTACTTACTAACAGAAGAGGAGATCCATAGGGTTTGATCGCAGAATTGGTTTAAAATGAAAAAGAGAAAGTGGTTGTATCACTGAGCCGGCAACCGAGCTGAAAAAATGGGCTAAAACGGTGAGGGGCACGCAAGTTTGGGTGAAAAATAAGTATGGGTTCCTGGTTAGGTACCTGTAGACCGACCCGTTACTCCGTCTTCTTCACCCGCGACCAATCCGATATATGCCCGAAATCTCTGTTAGTTTTCCGTTTACTCTGTTGTTTATTTTTTAAAGATTGAAATTCTTCACCCGAGTTCTGCAACTAAAATTCTACATTCGGGTGTTTACTACTTCAATTGATGTAATCTGATTATTTTTAAGCTACAAATCAATGGGTTGTAGTATAAAATCTTCAAATCGATGGGTTGTATAAAATCTTCAGTTGGATGAAATGTATAAAATCAATGGAGTTTTGTTTTTTTTTTTTTGTTTTTTGAATTATTCGAAGAAGAAATTGATCGATTATGATCGATTTAGTTGAGATCCTGGAGAAGTTTGAACATGTAATTTGTTTGTCGGAAGAAATTGATCGAGTGTGATCGATTTAGTTAGTTGAGATCCTGGAGAAGTTTGAACATGTAATTTGTTTTTTGGACTGTATCTGATCAATTTGTTTGATTATCACAAATTTAATCTTAATTTGTGAATCAAAAAATCAATTTCTATTTCTCTGCACATTTGTTGTGACGGACAACATTGTTTTTTTTTCCATCACATAGGGACTCCCTTTGGTCGTCCAATTAGATGTTTTGTAATAATTTCTTTACAAAACATCTAAACAAGACAACATTTGAGTTTGCTTTTTTGGGGGTCACGGTGGAAAAGTTGACAGATAAGTCACCCTTAGGCTAAGTCCTATGGGCTAGATTGGACTGCTAGATTGGCCAAAAAGTGTTGCAAATCATGAAAAAAGTGTGAGAAAAAGTTAACACTCAATCTGGCTACTTCTCTCTCCAAAGATTTCTTTCCGCACTATATCGGCGAGATTGAAACGCCGAATAGTGCGGCGCTCAAAAAGTAGTCCAAACGCCGAACCATTCGGCGCTAGATAATTGTTTTTGGTTAAAAGAGAAAGTGAGAGAGAGAGAGGGAGAAAGAGGGACGTGTGAGATAGAGAGGGGGAGAGAGAGGGGGAGAGAGGGAGAGAAAGTGACGTGTGATGGAGAGGGGGGAGAGAGAGAGAGAGAGAGAGGGACGTGTGAGAGAAGAAAAAGAGGGAGGAAAAGAAGGAGAGAGAGAAAAAGAAGGAGAGAGAAGGAAAAAAAGTGAGAGAAACGCCGAATGGTTAGGCGTTTAACGCCGAATGGTTAGGCGTTTTGCTGCTAGATTGATCATCCATAGGGGTTAGGAGGTTGCCCTATCTGACGTGGATGGCCAATCTAGCAGCTAGATATCTAGCCCATATGACTAAGCCTTACTGTCACTCTACAGAACCGTACATGAGATTTTCACCTCATACAACTCCTCGTTCAACTCTTTCGAAGTCATTGGATTTTCATGTTCCAATTGAACACTTTCCTTTTTTGATTATTATCAAAGGAAGTTTCTTTCAGAACACAGTTCACAAGTTCAAGAGAACCACTACACTAGTACAAACCCATGAAATTTATACAACTATAATAAAACCCTAACCTTCCTACTCCAAAACAATGACTGGAAGTTCCTTAACCTAGTCGCATACTCAAACAAGCAAAAGTATCACAGAAACAAAGTTGCAGAGGGTTGAAACCTATAGCTTTGTCATTTGGATGAATTGCAGCCCAATTCATTGCCTATGATAAAATTAGACAACCACGCCTAAATCAATCTCACTATTTAATCCTGGCTTGATTGGGGTATACCCAAACTAATTGGGGTATACCCAATGAGACAAAATAGGGTCATTTTGAAGTAAAGCCAAGCCACCCCTTAACCTTGTATTTTCAAAATGGCTAATATGTCCTTGTTTAATTAACACTAAAAAATTGATTAGGTTAATTAATTGAGTTTAGATTAAAATTTTGAAAATGAAAATCCAGTAGGGTAAACCATTAATCCGTCTTATGAGTTCGATTTCGATCAAAAAATTTGGTTTTCAAAAATGTCAAAGGTCGGCAAGATATACGTTTGAATAAGGAGCCGGCTATATATGGCCAGCATGGTCTTTGTTTGAATAAAATGCCGACCAATTTTAGCCGGCAATGTATTTAAATGAAGAACATGCCGACTTTATTTTTTTTGACACACAGGAGATGACTATTGAAAAATATTAGTTGGCAAGGTCCACAAAAAAAACCCCGCCGGCTAGTGAAAAAAACCCCGCCGGCGGTATAAGTCTGCAAGGTATTTAAATGAAGAACATGCCGACTTTATTTTTTTTGACACATAGGAGAGGGCTATTGAAAAATATTAGTCGGCAAGGTCTACAAAAAAACCCGCTACTGTTGGGAAAATACGGAAAAAAAAATGCTAGATCAAACTTGATCTAGCAGCACCGTTGACAGCCATTTGGCTAGTTTTGATGTCAGCAAACTCTTGGTTAACGGAAGATTCCGTAGATTAAATTGGTTGGCCGTATTTTTGGGAGATCTTTCAGTTGCCCCGTATATTCCCTCGGCTGTCCACGTCCGTTAGACAAACCCCAGTTTTCCATTGGAGCGTATATTATTTTTTTGCGGGGATTTGAAGAATCTCTAATTTTGGGATTTTCAAGATCTAATAATGATGTTAGTTGAAAACTGGATACACATCTATCATAGATCAAAAATCTTCTTCCTTTTGGTTATAAAAAGTTAGAAGAAACTAGAGTACGCAACTCAAACTATTAGTCATACAAAGAAAAACATTAAGTTACTCACCGAGTACTAGCAAAGTCCATAATCCACATACATAGAAAAGGATCGTCATTTTAATCCTTATTCTTTTGTTTGCACATTGCTGCCTTTTTTTTTTTGTCAAATTAATCACATGTAAACTACAAATAAGCTTGGAGAAATCTTAGTTTCTGGATTAAAACGTATTGTGATTGTTTATATGTATTCTCAGAGCTTTTTAACGTTATTCCGGTTGACAGTTGCTTGTAATAGGGTGATTGCGTTTTATTCGATAATATGACTTGCAGCATTATCTGGTCGATCTTCTTATCAGAACGTGCAGCAGTTTTACGCAGTCACTTGCATTTTCTTAAAATTCAAAGGTGTTGCAGTACGTCTTCGCAGGCTTATTGGATGGATCTGGATTGTGCAGTAGCATTCTATCTGCAATGCTGTCTTTGTTCTTTATTCAGGAATGGAATTGCTTGAGACTTTTTATGTTTGGTTTACAGTATTTCGACGAAAGTTCATCTCTAAATTTTATGCGTTATGCACAACAGTTGTTAATTACTCGTACAGTTCCTTATTAATCTTAAGTTTTGGTTTTTCATTTTCAAGAGTTAATGTTTTCAGTTTGAAGACTGATAATTAATCAGAAGTTAGAATACTGATTCATATGAAAGCACTAAATTTTGTTTCTAAGAAGGATGACTCCCATTTCTCAACTTCATCACGTCCAAATCTTGCATTTTTAGCGGGTTTGTAAATTAGGATCAGATGATTTGTTTTGTCGTCTAACAGACGTGGACAGGAACATACGGAGCAACTGAAAGATCTCCCAAAAATTCGGCCAACCAATTTAATTTACGGAATATTACTTCCGTTAACCAAGAGTTTGCTGACATCAAAACTAGCCAAATGGCTGTCAACGGTGCTGCTAGATCAAGTTTGATCTAGCACTGCTAGAGCAAAAACTTTTCCGAAAAATACCCCGCCGGCGGTTGAAAAACCCCGTCGGAGGTATAAGTCGGCAAGGTCTTCAAAAATGCTCTTTACTGTAGAAAAACTGATCGTCGCCATGGATGTTATGAAAACTTGTATAGATATGAATATCTTCAAACCTGTAATTGAATCTTAAATTTAGAGATGAAAAGTCGGCATGTTATTCAACCTTATACCCTATCGAATATATTTTTATAGGTCGACAAAAATATTACTTTTGGTTCGTTTTGATTCTTCGTTTTTTTTTTTTTTTTTTGATTTCACATGTATAGTTAGAGTGTAGAAAAAAGATTTTGATTTTTTTTTTATATGTTTTGGCCGGCAAGGTTTTTTAGTATGGGCAATTTGGTCTTTTAACACCTTTTAGACACCCCTTAGCACACTCCTTTGGATGGGAACAAAATGGGTATACCCCAATTAATCTGGGTATACCCCAATCAAGCCAGGTATTTAATTTCACTTAAAATATACTTATATTTGTGATACATGTGGTTAGATATTTCGCACTGATTAGATTACACAGTTAGCCTACACGGGTCAAAGAATGAAATCTACAATTTCTAGGCACTACACCTACACGGTGATAGATAAGACCACTGATTAGCCTATAAATTGGTCAACACTGCTACACCAAAAACTACATATTCTTGCTCTTGCAGGATAAGAAAACTTTACACCTAGACAACTGTCCATTTACCCATAGCCCTCAAACATGGTACAACCTAACAAAACCTGCATTGCATAGACCTATCATTTATTTGGTGCATCTAAAAACAGCATGGATTGGCATAATACATAACATAGGTTAAACAAGAAACAATATAAACTCTCATGTTCTTCACTCACAGTCCAATAAGCATATCAAAATCCTTCAAAAGACGCCTTCAAACATGAATAAAACCAATTAGGCATAATGTAAAGTACAAACGTTCTCTCTAGCTAAAGAAATTCACTCTAGCATGTTAAAACTAGGAAGTCAAACTGAAACCCCAACTTCCAAGTTGTAAAACAGTAAAATTTGAGCCAGGCATCATTAGAAATCAAAACACCAGTACCAAACTAGACACTCTGATGGTTTAACTAATCAGACCACCAGATGGAATCTCAAAATAAATCATTCATTCACTGCAGTAAACAGCAGTAAAGTATGCAAATCCAGATCCGCAGGGATGGTTTTATTCATAACTACCAAGAAAATCAAAACACCAGTACCAAACTAGACAACTCTGATGGTTTAACTAATCAGACCACCAGATGGAATCTCAAAATAAATCATTCATTCACTGCAGTAAAGTATGCAAATCTAGATCCGCAGGGATGATTTTATTCATAACTACCAAGACTATCCAAATCATGTGATGGCCTAATTATAAAACAAAACGCACAAATCTACAACATTCCAACAACCTCCAAAAAGATAATAACAAGATTTAAGCATTTAACTGAAGTTTTTATCACAATTATAGAAACCATACTAAAATCTCATAACAAAACTGTTTAAACGGTACTTAAAAAACCAAAATCTTTAATAATCCGTCAACATCACGATTCATTCAAGAAAAAGTAAATATTAATCCCCTAAAAGAGCAACTTCCTTAAGCTGTAAGAATAACAGCACCACCAGCATCCCTAATCTTCTTCTCAGCAGTCTTTGAAATTAATTTAGCTTTAACAACAATAGGCTGATTATCAGGCAAAACACCTTTACCCAATACTTTGAAGTATCCATACTGAGTAACATCAATAACTGGTGCTTTGTCAGTACCTTTAGCTTTAGCCTTCACATCTTCAGGTACCATCGACCATAACTTATCAATATTAACGATTGGACAATAAAACTTGTTTCTGAGTTTATGAAAATACCTCATACCAACCTTACCGAAATAACCAGGATGGTACTTATCGAACAAGATACGATGGTGATGCATACCTCCAGCATTTCCACGACCTCCAGGATGCTTCCTGTGCTTACCTACACGACCATGACCAGCTGATACGTGACCCCTCTTCTTCCTGTTCTTCTTCAAATGAGTTGTCATTTCTCTACTGTTTGATCTCTTTGGAAATCCCTCTGGTTTAGTGTGGAGCGGCAGGGAAGACGATGCTAGGGTTTCGTTTACAACTTATAGAGCGGAATAATTTATGCGATCAGATTTAGGGTTTAAATTCCAATTTTGTCCTTGGCCACAAAAAAAAGAAGAAGAAGAAAACGACGTTTTGAAACCCTAAATACGAATCACTACATGTTGACATGGCCATGCTCGAAATAAAGCCCGGTGACTATAAGAGCATCTACACAACCACAAGTACAAGTATGGGTGAGCATGGGCCGGTATGGATCGGTCTTTACCTCATCTTTATCCAATCCAATTTACTACGGATTTTAAATTTGGCATCCGCATCCAATCCAACATCCAGCGGATTTGCATCCAATGGATGCACGGATGAACGGATAGGGTGCGGATAATCCAATGGATTTGTGTAAGTTAAAATTTATAATGAAAAAATAAATCATATATAGATGACTTCTAATATAACTTACATTTTATACATATATATAAATATAGAAGTGCCATGGACAAGACTCCAAGCAAACACCCTAAAAATCCAAAACTATCTATATATTTTCTAGAAACTATATAAATGCGCTTAATCTAACGGATATGGATGTCCAACGGATTTTCAAAGTTACATCCGGGCCCAATCCGTTAAATCTCATCCACGTCCAACCTATTAGTGAACGGTCCGGATATCCATCCGCAAAAATACGGTTGGTCCCGGTTAAATCCGCGGATTACGGGTAAAATGCTCACCCCTAACTGTACAAGTGAGAACTAGTATCGCACCCATTTTTCGGGTTTTTTTTACCCTTAAACCCACGGGCGGAAAAGCTCACACGCGCATCCCTTTTTCCTAAACAAATTTCCCACGGGCCCATGTTTTCTAAAATTCTGTTTTTTTTTTTTTTTTTTTGAGGATAAGGAAAAATTTAGAGGGGAACCGGTTGAGGCAAGTGAAATTACTCCCAATTTTTGTTCTTTTAAAATTTCAATCTATTTTTTTTTCTTAGATTACTTAGATTTTTTGGTTTCATAAATATTATTTAACTTTGATTTGTCTTTTTTTTTTTTTTTTTTTTTTTTTTTGTTCTTGTTGATTTTCTTAGGGTTTACTGAAGCACATCCGAGATATCCACAACGGACGGAGCTATGCAATTTCGAGATGAGTTTCCAGGTTCGTTTTTTTATTTTTTGTTCTATCTGGTTCAATTTTGATTTTTCGTTAGATCTCTTCATGCTTGGCATATTGTGCTCTTCGTCTTCTTCATAGCACTTTAAGGTAAATTTTTATTTTTTAATGAAAAAGTTGAATTGTAATAGATTTCTTGAATTTGTGATGAATTTAAAACTCAATCATTAGATTTTTCTTCATTTTGATTGGATGATGAAATTGGTCTAATTAGTGCTTCAGTTAAAGTTAGGGTTTATTTGTATTGTTATGTTTGGATAATAATGTAATCTTAGTGGTAGCGATTCACCCAAAAAATTGGCAGAGAAATTTTCCTCTTTGTCTCTCTGGTAGTAGTTAATGTTGTGACTTTTTTTTTATCGAGATTGATTGGATAGGTAAATTTTGTGTTTAGTCATATATTTCTGTTGCAAATGAAAGGTCTCGTTATGATTTTGTTGATGGGAATCGGGAAGGACAACTAGTCTTATTTGAATATGCAATTTCTGTTTTCGATTTCATATTGTTTTTAGATGTGATTTGGTTTCTCGTTCATAACTACTAACTATATCTTATTGCAGTTCCACCCTCGATTTTGATACATGTTTTGAACATTTTTTTTTTATTTCTTTTGTTGAGTATGCATGCTTTTCTAACAGCCAAATATTAACAACGATAGTTGCATGCCTGCGATCTGATGAAATTCCTACAACAACAACAACGAAGCCGTTTGTCCAAACAAGTTGAGATAGGCTAGAAATGAAACCCATCCGATAACATTGCAAAAGTTTTAGTGGTTCTCAAAGATAAATTGTAGGGTTTGGATGGAATTTTTTTTTTTTTTTTTGAGTACCAATTATTACCCAAACTATAGTGTTACCTTGCGAGACGAGAAAACAAGAGAATGAAACTTTATTGCGAAAAACAGTAAATGTAGATATTAGAATGATTAGTAGTTAGTACATTCAAGGTTTTTTGTTTGTGTTTGGTTTGTGAAAAATATGATATGTGTTTACTATGATGTGATATGTATATATATTTTATCAATCCTTTCATGGTCCTGTATTTGATGGTTGGTTGGTTGGTCACCATCTCCGAGGAGCTAATTATGTTAGTATGCTAATTCTTGTGTTATCTCTCCATATATAACTCACAGAAATGAATTTTGGTATTCCCAAGTTTTATTTAATTCATAAGAATGATATATTTGGTGTTTTTGCACCGCAGAATATATACAACCCGTGAATTTTCCAATCATTCATCAAGGTTTATCATTTGGCATTGCCTATTGCATGAAGAACTTGATCGATCCACGTTAATCCATAATTAGGAGTGAATATGATATCATGCATCAAGGGTTCCCGCAACAAATAAGGAAAGACACTATTTAGGTTTGGCTATAGTTAATTGTAATCTCACTAGAGATAACCCATGATATAACGGCACTCAATGCAACA
Source organism: Papaver armeniacum (assembly GCA_023531295.1). Classification (NCBI taxonomy): domain Eukaryota; kingdom Viridiplantae; phylum Streptophyta; class Magnoliopsida; order Ranunculales; family Papaveraceae; genus Papaver; species Papaver armeniacum. The sequence goes on from JAJJWW010007177.1 coordinate 190,144, forward strand.
TTTATCTAATAACATGGTGCATCCTGAATTCTAACCAAAATCACTTATATGATCGTGCTCTAATAATTTTCAGTAGAAAAATAAAAAGCGGGTAATGTAACATTTAATTATTGCCTGTAATGGCAATATAGTTGGCCTCTAATGTATCCTCTGCTTAGGTCGAATCCCACATATTTTGAATTAGTTTTTAACAATATATTTTGGGATTAATTAAGATGGTCTGTACATGTGTATGTCATTACCCATACACCCGCTTTCCCAATCATTCCAAAATTAAAATATAGAAAATTAGAGTGACAAAAGGTCGGCATTTGTACTAAAGCATTTTGGTGATATCTCAGCCAAAGTTTACATGAGCTTTTAGTGTTTTCAGGTCTTTTTAGGATACATTCAAATATGACCTTCACTATTGTAGGGAATTTGTTAGTATCATTCCTTATAAGGAAACCAATTTTGTTGCGGATGTTATGGCGAAAAGGGGTTGCTTTTTAGATGATGGGGAATGCATGAATTATGGGGAGCGACCTTATTTTTTAGGGTCAATTGAATACCCAATGTTGCCTTACTATAAAATTAAATAGTTTGTAAGTTTTTAGGGTTCATGGACCTCTTTTCTTGTAAACTATTTGTATATTTTTTTATCTAATAATACAATTTTGGACTAACCAAAAAAAAAAAAAAAAATCCTTATAAAGAATTAAGTTACTTTCTCTTGGTTTTAACGAATCCCCTAGCTAGTAGATACCAGTATTACGAAATATAACTAAATTAGAGGGTTTTAGAGTTTTTCAGGGCTCTTTAGATTTCAGGGCACTTTAGATTTTACGGGGCTTTTTAGATTTTTTTCATAGCTCTTTAGATATTTCAGGGCTCTTTAGTGTTTACAGGGCTTTTTAGGATACATTCAAAGATGATTTTCACTATTGTAGGGAATTTGTTAGTATCATTCTTTAAAAGAATTAAGTTACTTTCTCCTTGTTTTAACGAATCCCCTAGCTAGTAGATACCAGTGCTACTAAATATAATTAAATTAAAGCTTTTCAAAGTTTTTCAGAGCACTTTAGCTTTTTCAGGGCTCTTTAGATTATTCAGGGCTTTTTAGAGTTTCAGGCCTTTTTTAGGATACATTCAAAGATGATCTTCACTATGGTAACATATTTATTAGTTTCATTCTTTATAAAGAACTAAGTTACTTTCTCTTGGTTTTAACGAATCCCCTAGCTGGTAGATATCAGTTCTACGAAATATAACTAAATTAAAGGGTTTCAGAGCTTTTTAGAGTTTTTCAGAGGTTTTCGTAGCTCTTTAGATATTTCAGGGCTCTTTACGATACATTCATAGATGATCTTCAATATTGTTGGGAATTTGTTAGTGTCATTCTTTAACGAATCTCCTAGATGTTAAATATCAGTGCTACGAAATATAATTAAATTAAAGGTTTTCGGAGCTTTTTGGAGATTTTCTGAGCTTATTAGAGTTTTTTGGAGCTCTTTAGATATTTCAGGGCTCTTTAGTGTTTTCAGGGCTTTTTAGGATACATTCAAAGATACTTTTCACTATTGTAGGGAATTTGTTAGTATCATTCCTTACAAAGAATTAAGTTACTTTCTCTTGGTTTTAACAAATCCCCTAGCTAGTAGATACCAGTGCTACGAAATATAATTAAATTAGAGGGTTTCAGAGTTTTTAGAGTTTTTCAGGGATCTTTAGATTTCATGGCACTTTAAATTTTATGGGGCTTTTTAGAGTTTTTCATAGCTCTTTAGATATTTCAGGGTTCTTTAGTGTTTCAGGGCTTTTTAGGATACATTCAAATATGATCTTCACTACTTTGTTAGTATCATTCTTCATAAAGAATTAAGTTACTTTCTCTTTGTTTTAACGAATCCTCTAGATAGTAGATACCAGTGCTACGAAAGTAGTAATTAATGATGCTGTAATTGAACTATAAAGTTGAGATTGCTCAAAAGAACTTGGTGTGAGTTGCAGTTAAGGATATGAATGATTTGAAGTGTAGATAAATGTTAGGAGGTTGCAGGTGGAGCTGTAAATTGTAATGGAGGCAGTTAGGATTATCTTGGATTTAAGTTGAAGATGTTTTAGATGAGATCATGGTGGTGGATGTGGCTGAAGTTGTATGTTGTTAAGGTTGTAACTTCTGAAATGATAGTGGTATTGTTGAAATGAAGTGATTGAAGATAGTGGCAATGATATTGAGATATGAAGATGGCTGAGCTATAATGTTGTGGTGAACTGTTGTTGAAGTTAATGGAACTGGTGGTGTATTGGAATTAGAATTAGAAATGGTGGCTTTTTAGGATAAATTCAAAGATGATCTTCACTATTGTAAGGAATTTGTTAGTATCATTCTTTATAAAGAATTAAGTTACTTTCTCTTGGTTTTAACGAATCCCCTAGCTGGTAGATACCAGTGCTACGAAATATAATTAAATTAGAGGGTTTCAGAGCTTTTTAGAGTTTTTCAGAGTTTTTTGGAGCTCTTTAGATATTTCAGGGCTCTTTACGATACATTCAAAGATGATCTTCAATATTGATGGGGATTTGTTAATGTCATTCTTTAACGAATCTCCTAGGTGGTAGATACCAGTGCTATGGAATATAATTAAATTATTTTGGAGTAATAATAAGAAACAGAGAAAAGGAAGAGAGAACAACTTTTCATTAACCAGAGAGGGAACCTCATTACATAGGTATGATATTCTATTTATACAAGAAAGGGCGGAAATCCTAGTATTGTAGTGGACCGCACATCCATGGGCTATAGGCCCTATAACACTCCCCCCTTGTGCGGTTCAATAACAAAACTTTATACATAGTGCTTCACATATATTGCTTTGTATGTAGTTCTTCAAATGTCGTCCTCTCCTTGGTGACTCGTGCCTAAATCAACATTAAAACTTTGACAAGGAAAAACCCAGTGGGACAAAACCTTGGTACAATTCTTCACATGTAGTACCTCACATGTTGTCTCGTAATTTACATATAGTTCATCACATGAAATACGATCTTCAAAGACCGACGAGTCTAAGTTAATTGTCTCGTGAAAACTTCGTCAGGAAAACCCAGAGGGACAAAACCCGAACTAAAGAAAAAAGAGTACAATATTAAGAAAACTTAGAACATAGTTGGACTCAAATATGTTGCCTCATTAAAACCTTGACAAGGAAAACCCAGTGGGATAAAACCTTGATGATGGGAAAAGAGTACAACGTGACAGATGCAAGTAAAGGTGTTATGTTGCAGATGATCACTTTGCTTTGTTGAAATTGACTAGTTGCTTCACAACTCTTAAGGCAGAAAATCCTCGTGGGAAAGACAATAGCCTTAGATGGGAAATTACATTTCCGGTGTTTCTTGTTGTTTCATTAAAAACCTTGCCGAGTAACAAAACCATGTGGGAAAAAGCAACCTCGGAGAAGGGAAATAGTTCAACAAACCATTAGATGCTCCCCCTGATGTCAGACAATTTTCATTAGTCTAATACAGTCAAAAGGAGTTTATCACACTTTACTTTGGTGACTTGAAAGTTTATAAGACCATGTTGTTGATTCTGGAAGTTACATTGCTTAACAGACTATCGCGTTTCATTTCTTTGATTCAGATATTTTCAGTAATATCAACGACGATCTTTATGTCTTCAACGTTCAACATACTTGATGTTTTTGGCGTTGTCTCGCTAAAAACCTTGTCGAGTAACAAAACCCTTTGGGACAAACTATTCTCGATCGAAGGGAAAAAGAGTACAACACAGCTTCAATTTCGAAGTAAAATATGTCGACATCATATCCTTGGATCCTCCCCCTGATGTCGACATCTCCCCCTGATTACTTTCAGAGTTGTTCCACACAGTTCCTTTAGTCATGTACTTTTCGAAACTGAATATCGGTAATGACCTAGAAAATAGTGTACCATATCTCCCCCTGATTACTTTCGTTGGAGAAGAGATTATTGTTCCTTCATAATCAACAACTTTTGGATTGCACTTTCATTAGCATTCCTTTTTATGTCTTTGCAGGGATAAAATAAACTTATGTCAATGGTTACTTTTAAGTATATGATTACGTTCATTATACTATTCCAATGACGTTGCGTTGGCGCTGAGCTATATCTAGCTAACAAGTTCACTGAGGATGTAACATTGGGTCGAGTACAATAATGTGTCTATTGTACTTAGATAAGGGAAATTCATCTCCCGACACATCTTCGTCATCTTCCTTTAGACGAATGTACATCTTAACCTCGACTAACCATGGGAGTGCTAGCAGGAAGCATGTCCTTGTTAAATTGCCTGACAACTTTAGACATATGCAAACTGGTGTAATAATATACCACAAGCTCAATTTTAGGTCGAGCTTTCCCCAGATTTCTCATCTCAAATTTTTTTGGATTTAGAGTAGCTTGTAGTAGGATCTTATTACGTCAAGAGCACCCATCATGTCTGTAACATCAACAAACATCAACATAGGTAGCTAGAATTCCAAATCAGGAACTTTCTTGTGAATACGCAAGGAAAAATACCTTACTTGTCAATTGCCACTTAGACGGGTATACCACATCCGCCAAATCAATTGCCACTTAGACGGGTATACCACATCCGCCTGATTACTTCAATCTATAAGTGAGCGTTCTATCTAACTGTAAACGCACTCTGTGGTTTAGAGTCACTTGATTTGGGAAACAAAAGGCTATGAAGTACTTTTGTAAATATCTGTTATCTCTTGATTCTTTCATAGATACGTAATAACCACATACATATGCTGCATTTCAAGTCCTTTTGAAATTACCAAGCTAACTAAGTAGCGGAACGCTATAATGTTCATCACAAGAGGACAATTCCAGGGCTTTGTGAGAAACCTTGCGCCACAAGGCGTATCTTGATACTTTGAGACTTCATTCTTCCCACTGTGCTCTATGACAAATAATAATGTATGTCCCATAGGCTTTACACTTGGTTGGTAAGCACTACCACACCAAATACCCATATATCTGCCAAAGAACTAAGTTCTACCTAGATTGTTTAGGCCAAATATGCTATTCGTTGAAATCAAGCAACAAGGAGCTTGGTTCGATCTCATCCTGCTCTATTTCCTTAAGCAAGTGTATATGAAATTAATCATCAATATGCTCGCATGATCTTTCCATTGACTCGTGCGCATTCTCATAATCCACTTGGGATGTCATTGTTCTCTGGAATCATTAAACTTCGGAGCGTCCTCCAGTTTGATTCATGGACATATTCAGAGATAATCTTATGAGATGATTTCTGATGATATAAATAAGTTGTGCCTTCCTCACCTACTTCCTTTCTAGGTGAGGATTGATCGAACCAAGTGGTCTCTCCAACTTCCTTTATGGAGCCACGACCTCAACCACACTTCCACTAAGTGTAGTTGCAACACCTTAGTCTATGGTGTATATCCCTTATTGAGGTTTTGTAACCTTGCAGGTAGGTTTGCAGCTGGTATGTGTGATCTCATCACTTTAGCGACATCAGTGTACATTCTGAAAATCGATTATTCTTTGTCACTTCACATTTACATTTGTGGAGTACAAGAATAAATATGAGACACATTGGGAACACACCACGACAATTCATGTTGTTCCCTTAGAAACTACTTTTTCTTATCTCCCCCTAACGACGGGAAGACTGTCTCATTAAAGTGACAACTCACAAATCTAGCGGTAAGAGATCTCCTGCCAAAGGTTTTAATACGCGGATAATTGTTGGGAGTAAATATCCAACATAACTACTTAATCGTTTTCGTGACCCATCATAGTACGATGTGGACTCGTAATGGCACATATATAGTGCAACCAAAAAATGCGTAAGAATACGAATGTCAGGCTTATATCCAGTTACCAATTGGTACGCTGAAAAGGTTGACTAATATTGGGTTCTAAAACGAATTTAAGTAAAGGTGCGTTTAATATTGCATATCCCCCAAGCAGTTAAAGGTAGGTTTGTACGCATAACCATGCCTTAGACATCATCTGTAACCTTTGATGATAGCCTTTGCGAGACCATGAGGTATAGGATGCTCTGCATTGATCCTATTAAATATGCAATAACCATCAAGTCCTTTTGATGTGCACTAGCTGGGGTAGTGAGCCCTTACATGTATAATATGTGCTAGTACTTTTCCAAACGCAAAACTTCTTGGGAACTATAACTAGTCCAAAGTGTGAAAGTATCCACCATAGCCATAAATCACTTTAATGGTCCGCATTATGCGTGGATATATTTCTAGATCACCTTGTTTTCTTTATAATATAGGTTGTTTTCCATTTGCATCTTAGGATGGTATCGATCATGTTTTACTGAAGACTTTGTAAAATTAGTGATATACTTTCTTACTTAAAAGCACAATGGGAAAGGCGGGTTATGCATCTAGTACTTTAGAAAACACTTATTGAGAGATATGTCGTCACTTCGCATTATGTCAATATATTTTTCCCGTTGTCTCGTTCACTCGAATAAAGTGATATACGTATGAGTCCTTTCAAAACGATCATCATGTCATAACCAAAGTGGCTTTATGGTTATGCCAAAGTCTGTATGAGTTAATACCAAATATTTCATTGTCGGGGTCAATATGGATTCAATAATCCAAATACTAGTGATTTACATTTCACCAAATTGACTCATGAATTTCTCTAAGAATATGCATCCTTCCACATTCATTAAAGGTTATAAAAGATGCAATCAACTACATTCTCATCACTGTGAGTTTCCACATGATATCCATTTGCATGGGTTTCTTTGGAATTTAACAAGGTGCGATTATCTCTTGGTACATGTAAATATTTTGTGATGTCTTTATTCTATCTTGAAAACAAATTTTGAGCAGTGTTGCGCTCGATGATCCAATCCTCGTAGTAACATTATAAGAAAAGTTTAAATTCCTTATGCTGGTGGGAGGGAAACCACTATCTGTTAGACATTGAGTCTTGAGATATTAAATAAGTGGTATGTCCTTATTATTAACAAAAGTGAGATTCAGCTCAAGTATTTTACTTTAGAGTGAATATATATTACATTTCAGGGGGATGATATATTTTTCATCCGGATATATCTCAAGTACTATAGAGAATTTATGTCTCGTGGGAATGATGTACTTTTCATTCCATAATCGCAGACGTTGGATCCAGTTCAAATAAATAGTCAATTGGCCAGGCAAATTTCTTCTTGGCATTAAAGTTGATGTCTAAAGTATGACCTTCCCATGGAAATTGGTTGCTACTATGGTACCCGCATTGCATTGCTTGTACCAATACCAGTAAGAAGATTCATTCCAAATCTTTGGTGAGAGCTAGAATTACATCTTAGCTTCATCTCAAGTTGATACATGTACTTTGGTGTCATTACTACCAGGGGGAAAATACATCTTTGTCTCATGATATATATGTCCCCTTTCACATGCTTTATATGAGTCGGTACGTCTAAACCTCATTACTTCGGGGTTCTTTATATTTCCAATTTTTCTACAATTATCTTAATTTGAGAAATTTCTTCATCTCAACGGGTCAAGATAATCTCATTTTGAATGTCAAACATTTACTTTAGGTTGAATATCTTACTAAAGATAGTGAATCTCTTGTTGATACTTTAACATATACTGGTTCATTAGTTTATGGATGAAGTAGAAGAGGGAAAAAAATCTGACTCATATCACTTTTTGTGAGTTCTTCCACAAAAATTGGGATGCATGTGTTTAGAAACACAAGGGCATATGTAGCTCAGTGCGTTGTCATTGGCATAAAGTTGTATGAAGGAATATATTCCTTTTTCTTTTTCAAAGAAATGATTTCCACCTCAAATGCACAATAATGATGCTCAAGTACTTCTGAGTCCAAAATGTCATTTTTGAGTCGAGTTGGGTCCAAGTGGAAAAAACCTTACTAAAGAAAAATCATAACCCGGTTAACGGCCAAATTACGATGATCAAGTTAGTAGTGTTAACTCGTTAAGGTCATAACGTGTTCAAGGCCCATGGAAAGTTACATGCCCATTTAAAAAAAAAAAAACAATAATGCAGTTTAATGTTTTGGTTCACAGGAATGAAAACAAATAATTAAATGGCATCATTTGTAAATAAGTGTGATATTTATAAGAAATAATAATAATTGTTATTCTAATTAATGACATCATTATTCTAATGGTATATGTGCATGAATGAATTTGTGGAAACTAAATTGACTTTGCAGGAATATATTTTAATTACTATTATTTTAATTGTATTTGCATGTGCATGAATGTATTTGTGGAAACTAAATAGTTATCTTTATATTTGACTTTGCATGAATGCATGAATATATTTTAATTGTATTTGCATGTGCATGTGCATGAATGTATTTGTGGAAACTAAATAGTTATCTTTATATTTGACTTTGCATGAATGCATGAATATATCCACAAAAATGAGGCAAAATATCTTTTTAATCATTTTATAAGATACTGTTCCATTGATTGTAAGCTTTGTAACAACCTATTCTTGCTCTAGTTCTGACTTGAATTGATGGTCACATAATCAAAACCTAGTTATTCACAAAATGAAAAGGCAAGCTTGAATTACACGCTTTGTATCCCTTAAAAATGAGGCAAAATATTTTTGGATCATTTTATAAGATATTGTTCCATTGACTCAAAAGTAAGCTTTGTAACAAGCCATCCTTTCTCTAGTTCTGACTTGAATTGAAGGCCTCATTATCAAAAGCGAGTTTTTTTCAAAATACAACATTGAAATAAGCGTTACACGATTTGTATCCGCAAAAATGAGGCAAAAAAACTTTTGGATCATTTCATAAGATATTGTTCCATTGATTGTAAGCTTTGTAACAATCAACCATTTATCTAGTTCCGATTGAATTGAAGGTTTCATTATCAAAAGCGAGTTTTTCTCAAAATACAAAGGCGGCGTTACACGATTTGTATCCGTAAAAATGAGGCAAAATATTTTTTGGATCATTTTATGAGATATTGTTCAATTGATTGTAATCTTAGTAACAAGCCATCATTTTCGAGTTCTGAATGGAATTGATGGTCTCTCTATCAAGAGCGAGTTTTTCTCAAAATACAAAGGCGGCGTTACACGATTTGTATCCGCAAAAATGAGGAAAAATATTTTTTGGATCATTTTGTAAAATATTGTTCCATTGATTGTAAGCTTTGTAACAAGCCATCATTTCTCTAGTTCTGACTTGAATTGAAGGTGTCGTTCAAAAAAGTGAGTTTCTACCAAAATTCAAAGGCGACGGTACACGCTTTGTATCCCATAAAAATGAGGCAAAATATTTTTGGATCATTTCATAACATACTGTTCCATTGACTGTAAGCTTTGTAAAAGCCATCATTTCTCTAGTTCTGACTTGAATTGAAGGTCTCAATAGCAAAAGTGAGTTTCTACCAAAATTCAAAGGCGACGTTACACACTTTGTATCCGCCAAAATGAGGCAAAATACTTTTTGGATCATTTTGTTGGATATTGTTCCATTGATTGTAATCTTTCTAACAAGCCATCATTCTCTAGTTTTGACTTGAATTGAAGATCTCATTCGCAAAAGTAAGTTTCTACCAAATTCAATGGCGAAGGTACACGCTTTGTACCCGCAAAAATGAGGCAAAATATTTTATGGATCATTTTATAAGATATTCTTCTATTGATTGTAAGCTTTGTAACAAGCCATCATTTCTCTAGTTCTGACTTGAATTGAGGGCCTCATTCGCAAATGTGAGTTTCTACCAAAATTCAAAGACGAGGGTACACGCTTTGTATCCGCAAAAATGCGGCAAAATATTTTTTGGATCATTTTGTAAGATATTATTCCATTGATTGTAAGCTTTGTAACAAGCCATCATTTCTTTAGTTATGACTTGAACTGATGGTCTCATTATCAAAAGCGAGTTTTTCTCAAAATACAAAGGTGGCGTTACACGATTTGTATCCGCAAAAATGAGGCAAAATATTTTTTGGATCATTTTATAAGATACTGTTCCATTGATTATAAGCTTTGTAACAAGCTATCATTGCTCTAGTTCTGACTTGAATTGATGGTCACATAATCAAAAGCGAGTTTTTCTCAAAATACAAAGGCGGCGTTACACGATTTGTATCCGCTAAAATGAGGCTAAATAAATTTGGGATCATTTTATAAGATATTGTTCCATTGATTGTAAGATTTGTAACAAGCCATCATTTATCTAGTTACGACTTGATTTGATGGTCTCAAAAGTGAGTTTTTCTCAAAATACAAAGGCAGCGATGCACGATTTGTATCCGCAAAAATGAGGCAAAATATTTTTTGGATCATTTTATAAGATATTTTTCCATTGATTTTAGGCTTTGTAACAAGCTATCGTTTCTCTAGTTCAGACTTGAATTGATGGTCACATAATCAAAAGCTAGTTTTTCACAAAATGAAAGGGCAGCAGTACACGCTTTGTATCCGCAAAAATGAGGCAAAATATTTTTTGGATCATTTTGTAAGATATTGTTCCATTGATGGTAAGCTTTCTAACAAGCCATCATTTACTAGTTCTAACTTGAATTGAAGGTCTCATTCGTAAAAGTGAGTTTCTACAAAAATTCAAAGGCGACGGTACACGCTTTGTATCCGCAAAAATGAGGCAAAATATTTTTTGGATCATTTTATAAGATATTCTTCCATTGATTGTAAGATTTGTAACAAGCCATCATTTCTCTAGTTCTGACTTGAATTGAAGGTCTCATTCGTAAAAGTGAGTTTCTACCAAAATTCAAAGGCAACGGTACACGCTTTGTATCCGCAAAAATGAGGCAAAATATTTTTTGGATCATTTTTTAAGATATTCTTCCATTGATTGTAAGATTTGTAACAAGCCATCATTTTTGTAGTTTTGACTTGAATTGAAGGTCTCATTCGCAAAAATAAGTTTCTACCAAATTCAAAGGCGAAGGTACACGCTTTGTATCCGCAAAAATGAGGCAAAATATTTTGTAGGTTATTTTATGAGATATTGTTCCATTGATTGTAAGCTTTGTAACAAGCCATCATTTCTTTAGTTCTGACTTGAACTAATGGTGTCATTATCAAAAGCGAGTTTTTCTCAAAATACAAAGGAAGCGTTACACAATTTGTATATCCACAAAAATGAGGCAAAATATCTTTTTAATCATTTTATAAGATATTGTTCCATTGATTGTAAGCTTTGTAACAGCCTATTCTTGCTCTAGTTCTGACTTGAATTGATGGTCACATAATCAAAACCTAGTTTTTCACAAAATGAAAAGCAAAGAGACACGCTTTGTATCCGCAAAAATGAGGCAAAATATTTTTTGGATCATTTTATAAGATATTGTTCCATTGACCGTAAGATTTGTAACAAGCCATCCTTTCTCTAGTTCTGACTTGAATTAAAGGCCTCATTATCAAAAGCGAGTTTTTCTCAAAATACAACGGCGGCGTTACACGATTTGTATCCGCAAAAAATGAGGCAAAAAAACTTTTGGATCATTTTATAAGATATTGTTCCATTGATTGTAAGCTTTGTAACAATCAACCATTTATCTAGTTCCGATTGAATTGAAGGTTTCATTATCAAAAGCGAGTTTTTCTCAAAATACAAAGGCGGCGTTACACGATTTGTATCCGTAAAAATGAGGCAAAATATTTTTTGGATCATTTTATGAGATATTGTTCAATTGATTGTAATCTTAGTAACAAGCCATCATTTCTCGAGTTCTGAATGGAATTGATGGTCTCTCTATCAAGAGCGAGTTTTTCTCAAAATACAAAGGCGGCGTTACACGATTTGTATCCGCAAAAATGAGGAAAAATATTTTTTGGATCATTTTGTAAAATATTGTTCCATTGATTGTAAGCTTTGTAACAAGCCATCATTTCTCTAGTTCTGACTTGAATTGAAGGTGTCGTTCAAAAAAGTGAGTTTCTACCAAAATTCAAAGGCGACGGTACACGCTTTGTATCCGCAAAAATGAGGCAAAATATTTTTTGGATCATTTCATAACATACTGTTCATTGACTGTAAGCTTTGTAAAAGCCATCATTTCTCTAGTTCTGACTTGAATTGAAGGTCTCAATAGCAAAAGTGAGTTTCTACCAAAATTCAAAGGCGACGTTACACAATTTGTATCCGCCAAAATGAGGCAAAATACTTTTTGGATCATTTTGTTGGATATTGTTCCATTGATTGTAAGCTTTCTAACAAGCCATCATTCTCTAGTTTTGACTTGAATTGAAGATCTCATTCGCAAAAGTAAGTTTCTACCAAATTCAATGGCGAAGGTACACGCTTTGTACCCGCAAAAATGAGGAAAAATATTTTATGGATCATTTTATAAGATATTCTTCTATTGATTGTAAGCTTTGTAACAAGCCATCATTTCTCTAGTTCTGACTTGAATTGAGGGCCTCATTCGCAAATGTGAGTTTCTACCAAAATTCAAAGACGAGGGTACACGCTTTGTATCCGCAAAAATGAGGCAAAATATTTTTTGGATCGTTTTGTAAGATATTATTCCATTGATTGTAAGCTTTGTAACAAGCCATCATTTCTTTAGTTATGACTTGAACTGATGGTCTCATTATCAAAAGCGAGTTTTTCTCAAAATACAAAGGCGGCGTTACACGATTTGTATCCGCAAAAATGAGGCAAAATATTTTTTGGATCATTTTATAAGATACTGTTCCATTGATTATAAGCTTTGTAACAAGCTATCATTGCTCTAGTTCTGACTTGAATTGATGGTCACATAATCAAAAGCGAGTTTTTCTCAAAATACAAAGGCGGCGTTACACGATTTGTATCCGCTAAAATGAGGCTAAAGAAATTTGGGATCATTTTATAAGATATTGTTCCATTGATTGTAAGCTTTGTAACAAGCCATCATTTATCTAGTTACGACTTGATTTGATGGTCTCAAAAGTGAGTTTTTCTCAAAATACAAAGGCAGCGATGCACGATTTGTATCCGCAAAAATGAGGCAAAATATTTTTGGATCATTTTATAAGATATTTTTCCATTGATTGTAGGCTTTGTAACAAGCTATCGTTTCTCTAGTTCAGACTTGAATTGATGGTCACATAATCAAAAGCTAGTTTTTCACAAAATGAAAGGGCAGCAGTACACGCTTTGTATCCGCAAAAATGAGGCAAAATATTTTTTGGATCATTTTGTAAGATATTGTTCCATTGATGGTAAGCTTTCTAACAAGCCATCATTTCTCTAGTTCTAACTTGAATTGAAGGTCTCATTCGTAAAAGTGAGTTTCTACCAAAATTCAAAGGCGGGTACACGCTTTGTATCCGCAAAAATGAGGCAAAATATTTTTTGGATCATTTTATAAGATATTGTTCCATTGACCGTAAGCTTTATAACAAGCCATCCTTTCTCTAGTTCTGACTTGAATTGAAGGCCTCATTATCAAAAGCGAGTTTTTCTCAAAATACAACGGCGGCGTTACACGATTTGTATCCGCAAAAATGAGGCAAAAAAACTTTTGGATCATTTTATAAGATATTGTTCCATTGATTGTAAGCTTTGTAACAATCAACCATTTATCTAGTTCCGATTGAATTGAAGGTTTCATTATCAAAAGCGAGTTTTTCTCAAAATACAAAGGCGGCGTTACACGATTTGTATCCGTAAAAATGTGGCAAAATGTTTTATCCGTAAAAATGTGGCAAAATGTTTTTTGGATCATTTTATGAGATATTGTTCAATTGATTGTAATCTTAGTAACAAGCCATCATTTCTCGAAATCTGAATGGAATTGATGGTCTCTCTCTCAAGAGCGAGTTTTTCTCAAAATACAAAGGCGGCGTTACACGATTTGTATCCGCAAAAATGAGGAAAAATATTTTTTGGATCATTTTGTAAAATATTGTTCCATTGGTTGTAAGCTTTGTAACAAGCCATCATTTCTCTAGTTCTGACTTGAATTGAAGGTGTCGTTCGTAAAAGTGAGTTTCTACCAAAATTCAAAGGCGACGGTACACGCTTTGTATCCGCAAAAATGAGGCAAAATATTTTTTGGATCATTTCATAACATACTGTTCCATTGACTGTAAGCTTTGTAAAAGCCATCATTTCTCTAGTTCTGACTTGAATTGAAGGTCTCAATAGCAAAAGTGAGTTTCTACAAAAATTCAAAGGCGACGTTACACACTTTGTATCCGTCAAAATGAGGCAAAATACTTTTTGGATCATTTTGTTGGATATTGTTCCATTGATTGTAAGCTTTCTAAAAAGCCATCACTCTCTAGTTTTGACTTGAATTGAAGATCTCATTCGCAAAAGTAAGTTTTTACCAAATTCAATGGCGAAGGTACACGCTTTGTACCCGCAAAAATGAGGCAAAATATTTTATGGATCATTTTATAAGATATTCTTCTATTGATTGTAAGCTTTGTAACAAGCCGTCATTTCTCTAGTTCTGACTTGAATTGAGGGCCTCATTCGCAAATGTGAGTTTCTACCAAAATTCAAAGACGAGGGTACACGCTTTGTATCCGCAAAAATGAGGCAAAATATTTTTTGGATCATTTTATAAGATATTATTCCATTGATTGTAAGCTTTGTAACAAGCCATCATTTCTTTAGTTATGACTTGAACTGATGGTCTCATTATCAAAAGCGAGTCTTTCTCAAAATACAAAGGCGGCGTTACACGATTTGTATCCGCAAAAATGAGGAAAAATATTTTTTGGATCATTTTAGAAGATACTGTTCCATTGATTATTAGCTTTGTAACAAGCTATCGTTTCTCTAGTTCAGACTTGAATTGATGGTCACATAATCAAAAGCTAGTTTTTCACAAAATGAAAGGGCAGCAGTACACGCTTTGTATCCGCAAAAATGAGGCAAAATATTTTTTGGATCATTTTGTAAGATATTGTTCCATTGATGGTAAGCTTTCTAACAAGCCATCATTTCTCTAGTTCTTACTTGAATTGAAGGTCTCATTCGTAAAAGTGAGTTTCTACCAAAATTCAAAGGCGACGGTACACGCTTTGTATCCCAAAAATGTGGCAAAATATTATTTGGATCATTTTATAAGATATTCTTCCATTGATTGTAAGATTTGTAACAAGCCATCATTTCTCTAGTTCTGACTTGAATTGAAGGTCTCATTCGTAAAAGTGAGTTTCTACCAAAATTCAAAGGCGACGGTACACGCTTTGTATCCGCAAAAATGAGGCAAAATATTTTTTGGATCATTTTTTAAGATATTCTTCCATTGATTGTAAGATTTGTAACAATCCATCATTTTTGTAGTTTTGACTTGAATTGAAGGTCTCATTTGCAAAAATAAGTTTCTACCAAATTCAAAGGCGAAGGTACACGCTTTGTATCCGCAAAAATGAGGCAAAATATTTTGTAGATTATTTTATGAGATATTGTTCCATTGATTGTAAGCTTTGTAACAAGCCATCATTTCTTTAGTTCTGACTTGAACTAATGGTGTCATTATCAAAAGCGAGTTTTTCTCAAAATACAAAGGAAGCGTTACCCAATTTGTATATCCACAAAAATGAGGCAAAATATCTTTTTAATCATTTTATAAGATACTGTTCCATTGATTGTAAGCTTTGTAACAGCCTATTCTTGCTCTAGTTCTGACTTGAATTGATGGTCACATAATCAAAACCTAGTTTTTCACAAAATGAAAAGGCAGCAGTACACGCTTTGTATCCGCAAAAATGAGGCAAAATATTTTTTGGATCATTTTATAAGATATTGTTCCATTGACCGTAAGCTTTGTAACAAGCCATCATTTCTCTAGTTCTGACTTGAATTGAAGGCCTCATTATCAAAAGCGAGTTTTTTTCAAAATACAACGGCGGCGTTACACGATTTGTATCCGCAAAAATGAGGCAAAAAAACTTTTGGATCATTTTATAAGATATTGTTCCATTGATTGTAAGCTTTGAAACAATCAACCATTTATTTAGTTCCGATTGAATAGAAGGTTTCATTATCAAAAGCGACTTTTTCTCAAAATACAAAGGCGGCGTTACATGATTTGTATCCGTAAAAATGAGGCAAAATATTTTTTGGATCATTTTATGAGATATTGTTCAATTGATTGTAATCTTAGTAACAAGCCATCATTTCTCGAGTTCTGAATGGAATTGATGGTCTCTCTATCAAGAGCGAGTTTTTCTCAAAATACAAAGGCGGCGTTACACGATTTGTATCCGCAAAAATGAGGAAAAATATTTTTTGGATCATTTTGTAAAATATTGTTCCATTGATTGTAAGCTTTGTAACAAGCCATCATTTCTCTAGTTCTGACTTGAATTGAAGGTGTCGTTCAAAAAAGTGAGTTTCTACCAAAATTCAAAGGCGACGGTACACGCTTTGTATCCGCAAAAATGGGGCAAAATATTTTTTGGATCATTTCATAACATACTGTTCCATTGAGTGTAAGCTTTGTAAAAGCCATCATTTCTCTAGTTCTGACTTGAATTGAAGGTCTCAATAGCAAAAGTGAATTTCTACCAAAATTCAAAGGCGACGTTACACACTTTGTATCCGCCAAAATGAGGCAAAATACTTTTTGGATCATTTTGTTGGATATTGTTCCATTGATTGTAAGCTTTCTAACAAGCCATCATTCTCTAGTTTTGACTTGAATTGAAGATCTCATTCGCAAAAGTAGGTTTCTACCAAATTCAATGGCGAAGGTACACGCTTTGTACCCGCAAAAATGATGGATCATTTTATAAGATATTCTTCTATTGATTGTAAGCTTTGTAACAAGCCATCATTTCTCTAGTTCTGACTTGAATTGAGGGCCTCATTCACAAATGTGAGTTTCTACCAAAATTCAAAGACGAGGGTACACGCTTTGTATCCGCAAAAATGAGGCAAAATATTTTTTGGATCATTTTGTAAGATTTTATTCCATTGATTGTAAGCTTTGTAACAAGCCATCATTTCTTTAGTTATGACTTGAACTGATGGTCTCATTATCAAAAGCGAGTTTTTCTCAAAATACAAAGGCGGCGTTACACGATTTGTATCCGCAAAAATGAGGCAAAATATTTTTTGGATCATTTTATAAGATACTGTTCCATTGATTATAAGCTTTGTAACAAACTATCATTGCTCTAGTTCTGACTTGAATTGATGGTCACATAATCAAAAGCGAGTTTTTCTCAAAATACAAAGGCGGCGTTACACGATTTGTATCCGCTAAAATGAGGCTAAATAAATTTGGGATCATTTTATAAGATATTGTTCCATTGATTGTAAGCTTTGTAACAAGCCATCATTTATCTAGTTACGACTTGATTTGCTGGTCTCAAAAGTGAGTTTTTCTCAAAATACAAAGGCAGCGATACACGATTTGTATCCGCAAAAATGAGGCAAAATATTTTTTGGATCATTTTATAAGATATTTTTCCATTGATTGTAAGCTTTGTAACAAGCTATCGTTTCTCTAGTTCAGACTTGAATTGATGGTCACATAATCAAAAGCTAGTTTTTCACAAAATGAAAGGGCAGCAGTACACGCTTTGTATCCGCAAAAATGAGGCAAAATATTTTTTGGATCATTTTGTAAGATATTGTTCCATTGATGGTAAGCTTTCTAACAAGCCATCATTTCTCTAGTTCTAACTTGAATTGAAGGTCTCATTCGTAAAAGTGAGTTTCTACAAAAATTCAAAGGCGACGGTACACGCTTTGTATCCGTAAAAATGAGGCAAAATATTTTTTGGATCATTTTATAAGATATTCTTCCATTGATTGTAAGATTTGTAACAAGCCATCATTTCTCTAGTTCTGACTTGAATTGAAGGTCTCATTCGTAAAAGTGAGTTTCTACCAAAATTCAAAGGCGACGGTACACGCTTTGTATCCGCAAAAATGAGGCAAAATATTTTTTGGATCATTTTTTAAGATATTCTTCCATTGATTGTAAGATTTGTAACAATCCATCATTTTTGTAGTTTTGACTTGAATTGAAGGCCTCATTCGCAAAAATAAGTTTCTACCAAATTCAAAGGCGAAGGTACACGCTTTGTATCCACAAAAATGAGGCAAAATATTTTGTAGATTATTTTATGAGATATTGTTCCATTGATTGTAAGCTTTGTAACAAGCCTTCATTTCTTTAGTTCTGACTTGAACTAATGGTCTCATTATCAAAAGCGAGTTTTTCTCAAAATACAAAGGCGGCGTTACACAATTTGTATCCACAAAAATGAGGCAAAATATCTTTTTAATCATTTTATAAGATATTGTTCCATTGATTGTAAGCTTTGTAACAGCCTATTCTTGTTCAAGTTCTAACTTGAATTGATGGTCACGTAATCAAAAGCTAGTTTTTCACAAAATGAAAAGGCAGCAGTACACGCTTTGTATCCGCAAAAATGAGGCAAAATATTTTTTGGATCATTTTATAAGATATTGTTCCATTGACTGTAAGCTTTGTAACAAGCCATCCTTTCTCTAGTTCTGACTTGAATTGAAGGCCTCATTATCAAAAGCAAGTTTTTCTCAAAATACAACGGCGGCGTTACACGATTTGTATCCGCAAAAATGATGCAAAAAAACTTTTGGATCATTTTATAAGATATTGTTCCATTGATTGTAAGCTTTGTAACAATCAACCATTTATCTAGTTCCGATTGAATTGAAGGTTTCATTATCAAAAGCGAGTTTTTCTCAAAATACAAAGGCGGCGCTACACGATTTGTATCCATAAAAATGAGGCAAAATATTTTTTGGATCATTTTATGAGATATTGTTCAATTGATTGTAATCTTAGTAACAAGACATCATTTCTCGAGTTTTGAATGGAATTGATGGTCTCTCTATCAAAAGCGAGTTTTTCTCAAAATACAAAGGCGGCGTTACACGATTTGTATCCGCAAAAATGAGGAAAAATATTTTTTGGATCATTTTGTAAAATATTGTTCCATTGATTGTAAGCTTTGTAACAAGCCATCATTTCTCTAGTTCTGACTTGAATTCAAGGTGTCGTTCAAAAAAGTGAGTTTCTACCAAAATTCAAAGGCGACGGTACACGCTTTGTATCCGCGAAAATGAGGCAAAATATTTTTTGGATCATTTTGTAAGATATTGTTCCATTGATTGTAAGCTTTCTAACAAGCCATCATTTCTCTAGTTTTGACTTGAATTGAAGGTCTCATTCGCAAAAGTAAGTTTCTACCAAATTCAAAGGCGAAGGTACACGCTTTGTATCCGCAAAAATGAGGCAAAATATTTTTTGGATCATTTTATAAGATATTATTCCATTTTTTTTTGCTAAGTCCAATAGTTTATTAAGCAAAAAACGTAATTACAAGAATTACAAGCAGGAGGCATAAAGCCCCCCTACCCCCATAAAACAAAGAGGTAAAAATAAATAACAAAAAGAAATAAGCATAGCAAATAGACACCTAAAATTTCTTCTCTTTCAACAACACAAATGGTTGTTAGTAAATCCAGCAAACACTCTTCTCAGCAAAGAGATTAAGTTTTAATACCTCCTTTAGCTTTCTTCTTTGGAGTCTTCATTCTGTTTGATTGATCTTGTATTTCCTTGACATACTCCTTTCGAAAAGATAAATCTTTCAAAAAAAATTGTTGAATATCAAATTTTTTTATGGTACAAAGAACCTCATGTTCCTCTTTGGTTAACTGAATAGTCTTGGGCTGTGGTTCCCTATCCTTGTTCTCTTGCAAGCCCAAGTCCATATTTTTCATACTGCCATAAAAGAATTCCGAGCATACTTCAGAGTCCTTACGGTTTTCAAAGTCTTCACGTACAGAATCCAAGTTGGATTGGATTATGCTTTCCGTGGATTCCTTGGACTCCTTTAAACTTTCCTCATCTTGTAACACACTAAATTTGTTCGGAGATAAAATTCCAGAACTAGTTCGGTTATCTAAAGGATTTGAAGAGGAAGTATGCTTAATTCTCTACAAATCTTCACGTGCCTCCTGCAACTTTGCTTCCATTTTTCTTTTTGCTAGATGCAAGGCAATGCGTTTTTCCTTACTTAAAACAATTAACTCACCCTGAGTGCGTTGTAAATCATCCGGTGTAGAGGACGTATTTTCTACAGCAGTAAACTGAGAAAACACACCCCCATTTGCACTATATAGTGGAAAATACAAAAAAAAAAGTCTGCCAAAAAGACACTTATAATCGCTAAACTGTGTTCGGGAGCCCTAATATTGTAGTCTTATTTTCCAAAACGACTATGTCTGAAACACTAAAAATTCTTTCAGTTACAACTACCTTCATTAGTCTAACTAGTAACGCTGATTGGCACAGTCGTTTTGTCGGATTATATTTTATAAAAAAAAAGGAAATTGATTCAGCTGAATCAGCTTTGGATTCAGCTGAATACAAAACTAGAATCAAATATAATGGTGAAGAACAATTTCTATACATATTATACTACTTCAAGAATCAACAATCACCCAAGATCCAGATTTGTTAATTTGACATTTTTTCTATTGTTAACATAAGTAACAAAGCAGATACAAGAAAAAACAAAAATGAAGTCTTTCCCATATGCTTCATAAAAGTGTTTAAGCTCCTCCTTGCTCCTCCACTTGGATCCTAACGTTTTAGCTAGCTTCCTCTTCTGCAGAGCAAAAGTATTTCCTCATTATAAGTATAGCTAGATAACAGAAACAAAATGACCTTCACCCTGAAGGATAATTGATCGCTGTCGTAAGCGTCAAAAATAAATTACACTTTCTTACTACTCAAAATATAAATATAGCAAGGGCAAGAAAGGATCGATCCCACAGAGAGGTCTAGGTTGTCAAATTGTTATGGTTTCTATATAAAACACCAGGGTGGATTTTCTGATTATAATAAACTAAATAAAAGCAAAGAAACAAATAAGCAAACAAATAAGATAGAAGAGATATTGGTTAAGGATTTCGTTTTCATTCACTAACATGCTTTTCACAATAACTAGAATTGATTTTTAATCTCAACTTTTATCAAAGACCCTAGAATACCTTGATCGCAAGAATATCCCATAAATCTCCTCATGTCATCAACAAACACATTAAAAGATGCGAATATGAATTCTACCTAAAGGAACAACCTAACGTGTAAAAGCACTAATCAAGTTTAATTCCTAGATGCATTAAGTTCTATGAAATCAGGCCAATCAAAGCAATTGAACGTGGAAAGCGCACTAATTCAATTTAACAAAGGTTACGATTCACATATGATCATAAGAATATATCACTACAAACTATAATCATATTATGCTACTTGTATCCAAGGAATATCACTTTTGCGTATAATAAACCCTAAACTAGCAATAGATGTGATTAGAAGTTCTACCAATTTGCAACTTGACAAAACAATCAATCAATCATAAAACAATATTTCAGAGAATTGCAAAGCGATAATTATGAGACAAAACTAATATATTGAATCAAAGAATCATATTATGTGAAATCCAACTATTCCATAACCAATAATAAACTTAGGTACTCATATTCAAGGAGTTCATAACAAGAAGAAAGAGAAAAGACTTCATGGTTCTAAACCCTAGAATAAAGTAGAAGAGATAATAATAAAACGTGGTCCCAAAAATTGTAGAAGTCTTCCCTTTTATAGTCTTTTTCTCCTTCCAAAACTAGGTTTTGTCTTCAAAGTCCATTAGTTGGAAATTCACCCGGCCCACGAGAGAGAGAAACCCGTGTAGAAATTTTGTCCCAAAAATCGTCGTAGGAATTACGGTATTGTGGTAGGAATCCATGAGGAATCGTCGCGGAAAATGTCTCGGGTGACCGGCAAAGTCAAGCCAGGTCCCACCGGTCAACGGGTCGAACAGTAGGGTCAAATCGGTCAAGGTTAGCGGGTTAACTCGGTCCGTGCCAGGAGTCGGGGAGAGTCACGAGTCGGACCCGAGTCGGTCCGAGTCATATCATTGAATCGAGTTAGGCTAAACCATCTTGCCGGGCTAAAGCTCTTGCATGAGCCATCACTCTAATGATGCACCATCCTTGTGCTTGAGAGCTACCTATCCACCATTATGGCCCCGCAACCTCAAACTCTTCAAGCATCCCTACTTCACCGCAAACCAACAAGTCATGGCCATTAAGCCATTATGGCCTATCCAACGATTATGGCCATGTTCGCAATCCCACATAAATCCCAAGACCATCTTCTTGCAATGCCACCTGCGATTCAAACTTGGTGACCAACCATTTCACCACTCACATCCACCTCGAATTTCTAAGCTGCAGCTCGAGGCAACACTTGCCAAGCAACACTTGCATCCCATGAGAATCACCGAGTTCTTTATAATGACTTCATTCCAATTCGGTCCAGGCCACAGCTCCGGCTCTTGACCCGCAACTCAAACTCAAGCCACCGACCCATCTCAAGCACGGTTGCACATACACAACCTAAGCCCACTCACTTTGCAAAACAACGGTCCATACAAGACCATGCTTCATAACCCGCACCAAACATCAAGTTCACCACTGGCCAACCACCAACTTTAGGCCTTCTCGAATCTGAATTTGGACTCAACAACCCTGTAATTCCAGCTGCAATACATGTTTACCAGCACCAGGCACAAACCACCTGCAAGATTGCACTTGCATCTAAATTCACAACAATGTAGAACCAGCCTCCTATTGCGCGGCTTCAAGAACTCGGCTACGCCAACATACCACAAGTCCGGGCACCATCTCCTTGATGAGCTCAAACTGAGCTGTAACCACCTATACCACATACATCAAGCCATTGAGCCATCCAGGCTCGCTAAAACATTCCCATGCCATAACTCCATTCACGGCTTCATAATACCCTGCAATCTCGACTTACCAACCAAAGATCGGGAGTTCTCATTCAAGTCACCACCTCGGGCCACAACACTTCGAGCCACTGCAAGTAATCCACAAAGCAACACCACAACTCAGCTCTCACTAATACGGAATACTCAATCTGCATCTCCCCTCGCCGGTCTTCCATCTTGCAATGCCATTGCCTAGCTGCCTTGGCTTCACCACCAGAATCATCACCAACCTTCAAGCAACACTCAGCACCATTCTAAACACCCAAGCCATCAATTTCAGCCCCTAACATACATCTAAGCTGTGAATTACTCAAGCATTTGTAGACCCCAGTTCTTGGTTGCTTCAAAATTCATCCCTGGCTTCAATCAATTTTTGCCAGAACCCATTGACTCAAGGCAACAGTGTGTTGTTCATCCACAAACCTCTTCTATGAATCTTCTCGCCACCATTCCGTTCTTTTCAAATCCATTTCAGTCTCTCGATTCAACAAATTAGCAACCAACCCTAACTCCAAATTCTTCATCCGGATTCGACCTAAGCACTCAGTAAATCAAAACCCATCCGCTCAATCGACAACACCGAGACAACCCAACTTCTCCGCCTTGATTAAATCCATCATGTCTCGCAATGAACCCTAACTTCATCATCTTCCACAATGATGAATTTCTCCACAAGTACCACCTTCATCTTCTTCAATTCCTTCAATCTTCTTCTCAAATGATTCAACCAAAAACAGTACAAACCCTAGATGATAGCAGCAAACAATCGCTCCGCCATTTCAATTCATGAAAATGAAAGAATGAGAGATGAGTTTCTCTCGATTAGGGATAAGCCAAATTTGGGTGCTAATAACACACCCAAATACTTTAATAAGGGCAACCTGACAGAAAGCATCCCCTTAACCACACTGGTCTTTGTTTAGTACTCCCCCCAAATAGAGTCGCCCCTTAACGCTGGCTCGGCTCCCGATAGTATTTTCCCTTGAAAAGACAATTCTGCCCTTTTCGCTCTAAATGACTCCATTGCACCTAATAAACTCAAAAGCACACATAAGATACATAATTTACAAGAAAACTCGCAAAGAAAGCATAAATACTAGATATTAAATACGGTGTATTCTACACCTATCAAATTCCCCCACACTTAGACTTTGCTAGTCCTCGAGCAAATCAAACAAAATAAATTCAAAAGATACATACAACTCCGTGTCGTCGAGGCTACGGTTAATTTTAGCATAAATAACAAGCCTTTAAACCCCTAGGTGTCCCTAGTGGACGAGTTATAGTCTCGTGAAGGTTTACTAGAGATATACCTACAAAACCTATATTTCAAACTCCGTCTATTTATGACAAATCAATGAACGAATCCAAAATGACTACAGGAGGAGGTACCTTGCAAATTCAATTCAATTATTAGTAAATAAACTCTAATTAGATAGTCGAACAAGCCACAATACTCGGAAACTAACAAACCACAATCACAATGAAAAGATTAAGAAGATGGATATAGATGTAGATGTTGGCGAATATTCACAAGTGTTCGATGTTTCCCATATCTATCTGAAGGTCACTGCTAAGATGAACCTAATCCTATTGGATTGAGCTACTTAGTGATGAATGCTACATCAAATCAATTGGCATATACAAGGGAACCAAAAGTGACTTTATTCAACACAATAATATTTTCTTCTTTTTTTTTTTTATATGATTGGATCAAACTGGATCCAATTTCTTTTTCTTTTTTTTTTTAGACGGCATGATTAGATCTTTTGGATCCAAGCGCATGCTTCTTGTCAGCAAGTACATGATAGTTGCCTTGGATCCTGCATTCCACGCTTGTTTAGGCGACGGAGACAGGGACTACGTTTCACACATACTGCTATTCCCAAGTGTCATTCTTTATTCCGTTTTGGTCTAATTGATCGGTCCTTTTTTTTCTTTTCATATATTTTTTCATTTTTTTTTTTTTTTTTTTTTTTTTTTTTTTTCTAGTAACTCAATCACTCTATTTCATCCTAGCAGTAATAACACGTCGATTTTTAGTGACCCACCAAAGCACTTAGAGAACAATAGATAAATATGGAAAAATAAAAATAGAATATGATATGGTGATATACCGAGATATGGTAACAACTATCATGTTAATTTGTGATTTCTGAGCTATATTCTTCCCTTTTAGTTAATTGGTTCCTCAACTCCTGCATTCAAAATGGTTCCATCCACTAATGGTGTCATAAACAAACTATACAAACATATAAATGCTCCCCCACACTTAAACTGCACATTGTCCTCAATGTGTAAAACCGAAAGTTCTGAATTCTGACGTAACAGCAGATAAAACACAAAATCTGTACAAATTGGTAAGGAATTTGGAAAAACTCCATTTCACAAAAGTTGTTCACCTACGTGTTTTCTACACAGTGTCAAAATTTCACAGTGTTTTGATAAACGGTCTGACAGTTATGGTCTCTGGACTGAACTACGCGCAATCTGAAATTTTCTGACGAAAAGGTATTCGTCATAATTCTCTTCTAAGATAGATTACGGACTCAATGAAATTAAACATAGGGATGCAAATATGATATTAAAACAGTAAAAAATAAATAAACGAAACAAAAATAAAATGCAAAAGGATAAGAGATACAAAACCGGTGGGTTGCCTCCCACTTAGCGCTTGTTTTAAAGTCGACGGCCCGACTTAGCTTCTTGTAAGATTCATTCCCCATACACCAATAATCGGAAAAGTTGGGGATCCGCCCATAGCACCTGTTTTGCAAACACTAGCTTCACACAAATATTAGTACAATAAAGCAAAAGTGAAGCTATGAACCGATAAAAGCTTCCCCCACACTTATTCTTGTCCACACTTGGAAGTGTATAAAGAATATAGAAGTCGAGTACTTCCACGGTTTCTTGTTCCATAACCTGCATAGTATGAGAATCAAGTTTCTCTAATGGCGGAAAACGAGAAACAAAGTCATTCAACAATATTCTCGAAGCACATACATTCAAACCAATAAGAGGTAAAGGAGAAGAAATAATAAGCAAAGGGTTAGATAAACCTTGCACAATCTCTTGTATCACGGAATCCTCTTCATCCTTGAAAAACTCAAGCGAATTATTCACCTCTTGTATATCATGGTCCTCTATCAAACCTTGCAACCATTCTTCATCCGTTTCTGCCGTAACCATAGTCTCGACATAAACATCATCATTACAATCATGCACAAGTTCAATTGGGTCTTCCACAATATTGGTCACAACGGTTTCATTCTCAACACATTCCTCCTTTTTGTTGTAAGGCACATACTCTTTTGCGGATCCAAATTTTATTATAAGAAACTTTTTTAGAACACTCGAAAATGCATCATCCTCAAGCTCCACCCTTTGAATAGGCTCTTGATCATTAGTAAGATCAATGCTTGAGTAATCTACACAAGTGTCGACATATTCCTCTTCATCTTCATCTTGATCCCAAAAAGACTCCTCGGAGATGTCACCATGAGTTGTTTCAAGCAATATATCATAATCACCATCACTATCATAGTCAACATAAGATTGTTCCTCGCTGAATTTAGTGTTGTTAATCTCTAACTCATCCTTTTGAATAGGTGAATGATCATTATTACGATCAAGAGTTGAGTTAACTACACAATTATCCACGAAAGTGCCCAAGGATTCGCCTTTTTCAACATTAGCATCAATCAAATATTCATCACAAACCATATGCACATTAGAATTATCCATATCTTCCTTATATTGATCAATACCTCGTCGCAAGCTAGCCATACCTTCACGAAGTTCTTGGAGTTGCTCGTTTGTAGTCTCTTTAACTTTTTGAAATTCCTCTTGTAAAAAGGTGGAAACTTTATCTATAAAATTAGAGACTTTTTGTTCACAAGCATAAGAATCCTCCCATCCTTGTGGTTGTTCCCCGCCATAAGGTTGTTGAGGAAAACCATAAGGTTCCATGGAATATTGGTCATAACCAATAAATTGGTTTTGATTATACCCATGGAATTGGTAGTTATCACATTGTTGAGGTTGAAATCCGTATCCATCCACGTAATATGCTCCTTCCATAGAAATAAGCACCTGAAATAATTCCCAAACCAAGGTTAAAACCCAGAAAATAAGAAAAAATAAAAATAAAAATAAAACAAAAACTAAATACAAAAATAAGAAACCAAAAACAATTAACAACCGCTGCCTCCCCGGCAACGGCGCCAAATAAGCAAAGAAACAAATAAGCAAACAAATAAGATAGAAGAGATATTGGTTAAGGATTTCGTTTTCATTCACTAACATGCTTTTCACAATAACTAGAATTGATTTTTAATCTCAACTTTTATCAAAGACCCTAGAATACCTTGATCGCAAGAATATCCCGCAAATCTCCTCATGTCATCAACAAACACATTAAAAGATGCGAATATGAATTCTACCTAAAGGAACAACCTAACGTGTAAAAGCACTAATCAAGTTTAATTCCCTAGATGCATTAAGTTCTATGAAATCAGGCCAATCAAAGCAATTGAACGTGGAAAGCGCACTAATTCAATTTAACAAAGGTTACGATTCACATATGATCATAAGAATATATCACTACAAACTATAATCATATTATGCTACTTGTATCCAAGGAATATCACTTTTGCGTATAATAAACCCTAAACTAGCAATAGATGTGATTAGAAGTTCTACCAATTTGCAACTTGACAAAACAATCAATCAATCATAAAACAATATTTCCAGAGAATTGCAAACGATAATTATGAGACAAAACTAATATATTGAATCAAAGAATCATATTATGTGAAATCCAACTATTCCATAACCAATAATAAACTTAGGTACTCATATTCAAGGAGTTCATAACAAGAAGAAAGAGAAAAGACTTCATGGTTCTAAACCCTAGAATAAAGTAGAAGAGATAATAATAAAACGTGGTCCCAAAAATTGTAGAAGTCTTCCCTTTTATAGTCTTTTTCTCCTTCCAAAACTAGGTTTTGTCTTCAAAGTCCATTAGTTGGAAATTCACCCGGCCCACGAGAGAGAGAAACCCGTGTAGAAATTTTGTCCCAAAAATCGTCGTAGGAAATTCTGGTATTGTGGCGGAATCCTTGGGAATCGTCGGCGGAAAATGTCTCGGGTGACCGGCAAAGTCAAACCGGTCACCGGTCAATCGGGTCGAACGTAGGGTCAAATCGGTCAAGGTTAGCGGGTTAACTCAGTCCAGTACCGAGTCAGGGAGAGTCACAGAGTCAGACCTGAGTCAGGTCTGAGTCATATCAGCTGAATCAGGTCAGGCTAAACCATCTTGCCAGGCTAAAGCTCTTGCATGAGCCATCACTCTAATGATGCACCATCCTTGTGCTTCAGAGCTACCTATCCAGCCATTATGGCCCTGCAACCTCAAACTCTTCAAGCATCCCTACTTCACTGCAAACCAACAGTCATGGCCATTAAGCCATTATGGCCTATCCAACAGTTATGGCCATGTCTGCAATCCCACATAAATCCCAAAGACCATCTTCTTGCAATGCCACTGCGATTCAAACTTGGTGACCAACCATTTCAGCCACTCACATCCACCTCCGAATTTCTAAGCTGCAGCTCGAGCAACACTTGCCGGCAACACTTGCATCCCATGAGAATCACCAGTTCTTTATAACGGCTTCATTCCAATTCGAGTCCCGGGCCACGGCTCCGGCTCTTGACCCGCAACTCAAACTCAAGCTGCGACCCATCTCAAGCACAAACTGCACATACACAACCTAAGCCCACTCACCGCAAAACAACGGTCCATACAAGACCATGCTTCATAACCTGCACCAGCATCAAGTTCACCACAGACCAACCACCAACTTTAGGCCTTCTCGAATCTGAATTTGGACTCAACAACCCTGTAATTCCAGCTGCAATACATGTTTACCAGCACCAGGCACAAACCACCTGCAAGATTGCACTTGCATCTAAATTCACAACAATGTAGAACCAGCCTCCTATTGCGCAGCTTCAGCAACTCAGCTCTGCCAACATACCACAGTCCAGGCACCATCTCCTTGATGAGCTCAAACCTGAGCTGTAACCACCTATACCACATACATCAAGCCATTGAGCCATCCAGGCTCTGCTAAAACATTCCCATGCCATAACTCCATTCACAGCTTCATAATACCCTGCAATCTCAGCTTACCAACCAACATCAGGAGTTCTCATTCAAGTCACCACCTCAGGCCACAACACTTCTGAGCCACTGCAAGTAATCCCACAGCAACACCACAACTCGGCTCTCACTAATACTCCGGAATACTCAATCTGCATCTCCTGCCAGTCTTCCATCTTGCAATGCCATTGCCTATTGCCTTGGCTTCACCACCGAGAATCATCACCAACCTTCAAGCAACACTCAAGACCATTCTAAACACCCAAGCCATCAATTTCAGCCCCTAAACATACATCTAAGTTTGTGAATTACTCAAGCATTTGTAGACCCAGTTCTTGGTTGCTTCAAAATTCATCCCGGCTTCAATCAATTTTTGCGAGAACCCATTGACTCAAGGCAACGAGTGTGTTGTTCATCCACAAACCTCATTCTTCTATGAATCTTCTCGCCACCATTCCGTTCTTTTCAAATCCATTTCGGTCTCTCGATTCAACACCATGCAACCAACCCTAACTCCAAATTCTTCATCCGGATTCGACCTAAGCACTCCGTAAATCAAAACCCATCTCGCTCAATCGACAACACCGAGACAACCCAACTTCTCCGCCTTGATTAAATCCATCATGTCCGCAGCAGAACCCTAACTTCATCATCTTCCCACAGATGAATTTCTCCACAATACCACCTTCATCTTCTTCAATTCCTTCAATCTTCTTCTCAAATGATTCAACCAAAAACAAGTACAAACCCTAGATGAAAGAAGACAAACAATCGCTCGCCATTTCAATTCATGAAAATGAAAGAATGAGAGATGAGTTTCTCTCGATTAGGGATAAGCCAAATTTGGGTGCTAATAACACACCCGAGTCACTTTAATAAGGGCAACCCCAGAAACATCCCCTTAACCACAGCTGGTCTTTGTTTAGTACTCCCCCAAATAGAGTCGCCCCTTAACGCTGGCTCGGCTCCCGATAGTATTTTCCCTTGAAAAGACAATTCTGCCCTTTTCGCTCTAAATGACTCCATTGCACCTAATAAACTCAAAAGCACACATAAGATACATAATTTACAAGAAAACTCGCAAAGAAAGCATAAATACTAGATATTAAATACGGTGTATTCTACACCTATCAATAATGTATTCAGTTAACATTTTGAAAATGCAAAGAGAAGTGACCAACCTGGTTTAATTTTAATTGTTCATATGGAACTTTTTCCGATTTAATTTCTTCTGCCATTCCAACTTTGCTTCACCCATGTAGAGTTTAGGTCATTCCAGTCCAATATCTAGAACCTACAATCACAAATAGAATCTATTAGCCAATATATCATACGCTTGCATTTTTCTACAAAACAGTAGCTAAAGTTACTACGTAATAAAAGCAAAGAACACAAATTACAGCATAAATAAATGATATAGATAGTCTTAATGAAAAAGACTACAGGTCATAGATATAAATAATTATGAACATAGCACTTAAAAAAAAAAAAGAGATATTTTAATCTTCCCGACAAGGTCAATCGCAAAAGAACCGACCAGATGAAATGTGCTACATTATACAAGAAAGATATCAATTATTAGAAAACTGCTATCTGTGAGAGTGAAACAAGCTTCGGACACGTCAACCATCTACAAGAAATAGCAATGCAAAAAAGCTACTCCCAGTGAATCTGTACCTTACTCTGAACACATCTAAAAAATTTACAATTATTCAAACTCATCGCTTTCAATTTACCAAATAAAGAAAGATAAAGGTACACACTTACCCATCTGCTGGAAGACTAGTGACGGTCATTTTCACAGCAGGTAATGGTTGTGCCACAGTCACCCAAAAGCTGTATTTGACACACAGATGGAGAGAAAAAATGCATAAGAGTTGAATTCAAGAACTGAAGGGGTGCCAAACATAATATTACTCAGCAATTAAAACTTGCAGATGATACTATTCAAACACTAAAAATGCACAAGTGAAAGTAAAGGTTCGGTGTCCGCAGACAGAACCATTTTAATTCTAGCATGGTGGAGATCTGAAATTTATAAGGAAGTATGTTTTATATTCTCTGCATATAAGCTTTCTAATTTGTATATGAAAAGGCACCTCAGAACAATCAATTACTTTTTTGAGGTACCAGAAAAATGCCAAAGGTTTAGTATTAACTTCAATAAGAGCACACACAAAAAAAAGAAAATCCGAGAGATCCAACAACGGGAAAGGCACCATATGGGGTAAGAACAAATAAAATTAGAGTTAGTAAATTCGGTCATGTGCATGATAGTTATAGTCGGACAATCCGCAGAATTAGTATGATTTACTAGATTAGCACAATGAAATGAAAGTTCCACACTTTGCCTTCATAGTAAACTCGAAATATATGGATGAACATACGGATCAGCACGGTTGATTCGGCAAATTTGATAATAGAACTGAGGTGGAGTTGGTGGAACACCCTCTGTTGGTTTCTCCGGGATGATGACACAACCAATGTGTTGCCACACACGACATCCTGGATGCTCACACTGCACATAAAAATAAAATATAACTAAAAAAACTTGCTAGAAAAGAAAACAAAAACATATACCCACAGGCTGCTATCAAAATTCTGAAAAACTGAACAGTAAGTCAACTCTCAACAATATGAAACTCCCTAGGCACCAGGAAGAAGAAAAAAATGCTAGTAAGGAAGTAGAATATAGGAAAACTCCTTCCACACATGCACTGAACCTTCATGTTCAATTGAAAAGAATCCTCACCTTCCTCCTTAAGTTTTGTATGGTTAATATCTAAATCGCTCTGTCTCTTTGATGCTAAATCAGTGGCTCCAGGAATTTGCATTTTTCTGCTAGGACAAAAACAATATACACAATGAGCATTAAGAGGGGTATGACATACATGTAGCAAAAATATGTCTGATCATTAGTAATTTAACAAAGTTCTAAACAATAGAGTATGCTGTACAAGTAAACTTTTATTACATATAAAGTGTTCTCAGAAACAGCTGCCTTACAATTTATAGTGATTATCATCCAAGAGTTTTTACATGTGGTTCTACTTCCACTATACTATAATAATCAAGTGTTTAGTTCAACCAGCTTATAAGTTAAAGCGTTTCAACAACAATAGTAGAAGCAACGTCTACAACACAATACTTACCAAGTGGTTACCTTTGACAAGCTCTACAATTAACATTTCGATGCAACTCCATATCCATAGATTTATCTATCTTGTGCTTCTGAAATAAACCAAAAGGTATAAGACATTAAGAGTAAAAATAATACCAAATGAGGATGAAAAGCAGTACCAACATTACAAAAACAAAACTAATAGGTGGTTCACAATAAACCAATACCTGATAGACACTGCAGTTGTCAAGAATTCAGCCCAACCTTCAATGAGCCAGTACCTAATAAACACTGGAAAATGGTCAAAATTAAAAGTTATATAACAATAAAAGAGTATCAAAATTGCATTAAGTTGTATACCTGACTATAATTGAATCATACAGGCTCCAACTCATCAGTTGGATGAGTTGGAGGGGCATCTTGAGGATGGAAAATCGAGATGGACTTCATCCCATTTCAGAAATGCTCGAAGATCCTGCTTATTAATGCTTCCATTAATTGTGATTTATATCTCCAGAGCCGCAACTATCTTCGCAACGGTAAAATAACTCCCGATCGAATCAGTTGCTCAAGTTTGTTTACTAGGAAATGGTAGCTAATATAACATGACAAATCAAGTAATTTAAATAGAGAATACTGATAGTTTCAGCAAACAAGGTTTACGGTACAGGTCTTACCCTTACATTCAAAAGTGGGAAATAAAAACCTTCTTAGTATCTCATATTAGAATGGATGAATAAGTGAGTTACCTTTGTTAAGTGAACGCACAATCCATCGTCTACATTGGAGGTACCCAATACAAGATCAAATCCAAGTTTGATGCAATCCCAAGGAAGGAGAGTTGCTAACATAAATGCCAGCACCATTTTAATAAAAGTTTAGATGTTTTGCAACCCCAGGTTTCTCAACATTTGATTCCCCTCCCCATCAATCTTTAAAAAAAAAAAAAAAAAAAAAATCAACTCAATTTCAAGAGTAAAACAATCACTTTGACATAATCTTAATAAAACTGAAAATATTGGCACACCATTTACCCCGAGTAGTAACCTTAATAGCAATTTGCAAATCCTAATAAGCATGAAAGTAATATAACAATTGAAACAATGCTGAAAGGCCTTTCAGTAAACTGAAGAACCCAACCAAATGCCATTAACAATTCATTGAATAACAAAGGAACGCATTTTCACATAATCAGTTTCTAAGAAGAAATACCATGTGCAGTGTAGATAATAATCAGTTTCTAAGGCCTCTTCCTATGGGTATGCCAAACACTGATATTTGGCATATATGCACCCACTATGGGTATGCCAAACTGCCAAACTCATATGCCAATATGTTATTCCTGGCATATAGGCATAGGAGACAGAGTTTCCATCGAGCGATAGAGATTCTATCGCTTCGCTGAGCGATAGAGATTCTATCGCTTCGCTGAGCGACAGAGACTCTATCGCTGGCGATATTCTCTTTATCTCCAGCGATATTCACTTTATCTCCGAGTAATTTTATATATATATAAATTATCCTTCTCTCCTACTTTTTCATTATTCTAACATATTTTTATATTTAAAGGGTCCCACTAAATATATTATAACATTAAAACTTTTATAAATACCCCACCACACAAACACAAATATATTTTTTATTCATTAGGGTCCCACCCAACACAATTAAATATATATTTTTAATCAAGTTTGGCATATCTACCATAGTGGGGAAACTCATTTGCCATGCCACATGGCATGCCAAACAACATTTTTTTGCCATACCCATAGGAAGAGGCCTAAGAAGAAATACCATGTGCAGTGTAGATAATAATCCCTACCACTGGACAAGGTATTCCAAACCGACTATTTTCTTGGAACACAGCTTGGAAGCATCACTGGTTCACTGTCTTCTGTTAAAGTGGGTTGCACTTCACTGATTCACTGTCTAATCTCTTATCAACGTATTGCTCACCTGCAACAGCAAAAAAAAAAAAAAAACAGAACACCAAATCGTAACATCAATGACATGAAAGTGCAATACATATTACAAACAAGTAGAAGACTCAGCTTTAGGTAGATAAATCGAGTACAAATCTAGCTTACCATGAAACTGTTGTGCTTGAGAACCCCTCAAAATCTGATTCTTCCTACTTCTCTTCTTTTGACTAATCTTCTCATTATCTTCTCAAAAAAAAAAAAACACAAACCAAATTCATTGTAAATCCAACAAATTTTATATCTAAATGATGGAATACTATCAACACTTGCCAAATCAAAACAAAAATAAACCCAAGAAAATCAATACAACCAGATTGTACACGAATACAGTAACCTAACTCACAACTCAGATCATAAAACTGAAATTAGAACCAAACCCATTATTTGAACTCCATGAAATCAAATCAAATGAAGAAGCATAAAAATTGAGGATTCTTCAAATTTTTTTTTACTATATATAAAATCAGACTCATAGCATCAGCACTTACGAGATTTTAGGGTTTTATAAACTCATCTTCTTGGACTAGTCAGCTAGGTCGTGCAAAGAGTACAGAGATTCATTTTCTAGGGATTATCTCTGAGAAAATCAAAACTTCTAGGGTTCAAATGGATCATTGAAAGATTGGGTTTGGTTTCTGAAGATCGGTTTGTTTCTGGGATATGGGTTTAGAAAAGATAACTTTGTTTCTGAGATATGGGTTTAGGAAAGATAACTCTGATTAATCTTCTTGCTGAGAATAGATATCGATTCAATGTTATGACCATGAATCGAATGGAAGAAAGAAATCTGAGAGATCGAGAGACCGAGAGAGAGAATATGTGTCCAGTAGCAGAGGAAGGGATAGAAATCAAAGAAAAGAAAGGGGAAAATATCTAACCTTGGGTATCTCGCCTAAAACTAGGACCACGGAAACAATCTCCACAGTCCACAGGCGGACTTAATCATATTTCTTCTAGAAGCTCCTCCGAGTTACTCCCCTAGTATTAAGACTTCCAAGGGAGCTCTTATCACTTTTCCTTTTTTTTTCCTATAGAAACGTCTCCCCTTGGAAGCTCTATCGATTAATAAAGCCCTAGGAAGTCGTATTTATAAATCCCAAACAGACTTAAAATATTCATTTTCCACTAGTGATATTCCTTTTATGTCGCACATCCTGCCAGTTATTACCAGAATATGTAGTAGCCTCGGCTTCTTTTTTAGAAGAATCAGTACTACATACCTGCTTCCATTGTTGTTTTGGAGGACGTTTAGCATGTTGTTTAGTATGCTTCTTTTTCCTGCAATCAACATCCATATGACCAATGATATTACATTTGAAACAGAACTTTGGCTGTTTTGGAATGTCAATATCCTGCCAGAAATCTCTACCGCCCGCTGTAACATGAATAACATCAATGTTATCATGTTTAGAAAAATCAATATCTATGAGAACATCAGCAAAGTGACCATATTCATGGTTTAGAGTTGTAAGCTTTGTAACAGTCCATCATTTCTATAGTTCTGACTTGTATTGAGGGTCTCATTCGCAAAAGTGAGTTTCTACCAAAATTCAAATGCGAGGGCACACTCTTTGTATCCGCAAAAATGAGGCAAAATATTTTTTGGATCATTTTGTAAGATATTTTTCCATTGATTGTAAGCTTTCTAACAAGCCATCATTTTTGTAGTTTTGACTTGAATTGAAGGTCTCATTCGCAAACATAAGTTTCCACCAAATTCAAAGGCGAAGGTACACGCTTTGTATCCGCAAAAAATGAGGCAAAATATTTTTTAGATCATTTTATGAGATATTGTTCCATTGATTGTAAGCTTTGTAACAAGCCATCATTTCTTTAGTTCTGACTTGAACTGATGGTCTCATTATCAAAAGCGAGTTTTTCTCAAAATACAAAGGCGGCGTTACACGATTTGTATCCGCAAAAATGAGGCAAAATATTTTTTGGATCATTTTATAAGATATTGTTCCATTGATTGTAAGCTTTGTAACAAGCTATCATTGCTCTAGTCTGACTTGAAATGATGGTCACATAATCAAAATTAGTTTTTCAAAAATGGTCTCTTTCTATCGCAAAAATGAGGCAAAATATTTTTTGGATCATTTTATGAGATATTGTTCCATTGATTGTAATCTTAGTAACAAGCCATCATTTCTCTAGTTCTGAATGGAATTAATGGTCTCTCTATCAAAAGCGAGTTTTTCTCAAAATCGTTACCACGATTTGTAAAAATGAGGAAAAATATTTTTTGGAACATTTTGTAAAATATTGTTCCATTGATTGTAAGCTTTGTAACAAGCCATCGTTTCTCTAGTTCTGACTTGAATTGAAGGTGTCGTTCAAATAAGTGAGTTTCTACCAAAATTCAAAGGCGACGGTACACGCTTTGTATCCGCAAATATGAGGCAAAATATTTTTTGGATCATTTTGTAAGATATTGTTCCATTGATTGTAAGCTTTCTAACAAGCCATCATTTCTCTAGTTTTGACTTGAATTGAAGGTCTCATTCGCAAAATTAAGTTTCTACCAAATTCAAAGGCGAAGGTACACGCTTTGTATCCGCAAAAATGAGGCAAAATATTTTTTAGATCATTTTATGAGATATTGTTCCATTGATTGTAAGCTTTGTAACAAGCCATCGTTTCTTTAGTTCTGACTTGAACTGATGGTCTCATT
Organism: Papaver armeniacum; assembly: GCA_023531295.1. NCBI lineage: Eukaryota > Viridiplantae > Streptophyta > Magnoliopsida > Ranunculales > Papaveraceae > Papaver > Papaver armeniacum. The sequence continues at coordinate 226,905 of JAJJWW010007177.1, forward strand.
ATCAAAAGCGAGTTTTTCTCAAAATACAAAGGCGGCGTTACACGCTTTGTATCCGCAAAAATGAGGCAAAATATTTTTTAGATCATTTTATGAGATACTGTTCCATTGATTGTAAGCTTTGTAACAAGCTATCATTGCTCTAGTTCTGACTTGAAATGGTGGTCACATAATCAAAAGCTAGTTTTTTAAAAAAATGAAAAGGCAGTAGTACACGCTTTGTATCCGCAAAAATGAGGCAAAATATTTTTTGGATCATTTTATGAGATATTATTCCATTGATTGTAATCTTAGTAACAAGCCATCATTTCTCTAGTTCTGAATGGAATTGATGGTCTCTCTATCAAAAGCGAGTTTTTCTCAAAATACAAAGGCGGCGCTTCACGATTTGTATCCTCAAAAATGAGAAAAAATATTTTTTGGATCGTTTTGTAAAATATTGTTCCATTGATTGTAAGCTTTGTAACAAGCCATCATTTCTCTAGTTCTGACTTGAATTGAAGGTGTCGTTCAAATAAGTGAGTTTCTAACAAAATTCAAAGGCGACGGTACACGCTTTGTATCCGCAAATCTGAGGCAAAATATTTTTTGGATAATTTTGTAAGATATTGTTCCATTGATTGTAAGCTTTCTAACAAGCCATCATTTCTGTAGTTTTGACTTGAATTGAAGGTCTCATGCGCAAAAGTAAGTTTCTACCAAATTCAAAGGCGAAGGTACACGCTTTGTATCCGCAAAAATGAGGCAAAATATTTTTTGGATCATTTTATAAGATATTATTCCATTGATTGTAAGCTTTGTAACAATCCATCATTTCTCTAGTTCTGACTTGTATTGAGGGTCTCATTCGCAAAACTGAGTTTCTACCAAAATTCAAAGGAGAGGGTACACTCTTTGTATCCGCAAAAATGAGGCAAAATATTTTTTGGATCATTTTGTAAGATATTCTTCCATTGATTGTAAGCTTTGTAACAAGCCATCATTTTTGTAGTTTTGACTTGAATTAAAGGTCTCATTCGCAAAAATAAGTTTCTACCAAATTCAAAGGCGAAGGTACACGCTTTGTATCCGCAAAAATGAGGCAAAATATTTTTTAGATCATTTTATGAGATATTGTTCCATTGATTGTAAGCTTTGTAACAAGCCATCATTTCTTTAGTTCTGACTTGAACTGATGGTATCATTATCAAAAGCTAGTTTTTCTCAAAATACAAAGGCGGCGTTACACGATTTGTATCCGCAAAAATGAGGCAAAATATTTTTGGATCTTTTTATAAGATAATGTTCCATTGATTGTAAGCTTTGTAACAAGCTATCCTTGCTCTAGTTCTGACTTGAAATGATGGTCACATAATCAAAAGCTAGTTTTTCATAAAATGAAAAGGCAGCAGTACACGCTTTGTATCCGTAAAAATGACGCAAAATATTTTTTGGATCATTTTATAAGGTATTGTTCCATTGTCTGTAAGCTTTGTAACAAGCCATCATTTCTCTAGTTCTGGCTTGAATTGAAGGCCTCATTATCAAAAGTGAATTTTTCTCAAAATACAAAGGCGGCATTACACGATCTGTATCCGCAAAAATGAGACAAATTTTTTTTTGAATCATTTTATAAGATATTGTTCCATTGATCGTAAGCTTTGTAACAAGCAACCATTTATCTAGTTCCAACTTGAATTGAAGGTGTCATTATCAAAAGCGAGTTTTTCTCAAAATACGAAGGCGGCGTTACACGATTTGTATCCATAAAAATGAGGCAAAATATTTTTTGGATCATTTTTATGAGATATTGTTACATTGATTGTAATCTAGTAACAAGCCATCATTTCTTTAGTCCTGAATGGAATTGATGGTCTCTCTATCAAAAGCGAGTTTTTCTCAAAATACAAAGGCGGCGTTATACGATTTGTATCCGCAAAAATGAGGAAAAATATTTTTTGGATCATTTTATAAAATATTCTTCCATTGATTGTAATTTTATTTATTTTTTGATAAATCAAAAATTGTATTAATAGATAACAAGAATTACAAAAAGGGGCACAGAAGGCCCCCCAACACCATAAAAGGGGTTAAATAAATAGCTACCCCAAGATCCAAGGAAGCCCTTAGAAGGCAAAGCAAAAAAACTGAAATAAACAACCACACAAAAGAAGAAAAATAGAAAGAAAAAAAAAAACAAAATACCTAATTCCTATTCAACTCTAAACCAAAGAACTAAATTGCAGAATTAGCTTTATGTTGTTGCAGCAAAGAGTTGTGCGCGGCTATAGATTTCCCAATCCTACGCAGGCCTGGAGATCTCCCTTGTTGCACTTTAATACCCAACTCACTACTATCATGTTCCAAAGTTTTCTTTATTGGAGTCTTCATTATTATTGCTTGATCTTGTATTTCTTTGAAATACTCACGATAATCTAAATCCTTCAAAAACTTTTGTTGAATATCAAAAGCTTTAATTATACAAAGTACCTCGTGTTATTCTTTAGTTAACTTTGGAAAATTCCCCTGTTGGGTCGGAGAGGTGTCAGGCCCACTATGCTTTACGGTTATATTAGGTTTTGCTAGCATATCCAAATCCAAAATTGTTTCCGAAACCCGTTTGGTTTTCAAAACCCGGTTGGTTTCCAAAACCGAACCTGAACTTGATCCCTTTTCAGCTTGAACTGTGCGTCGTGCCATAATTTTTTTAGCCTTCTTATCAATACGTTTT